>OZ035843.1:1336008-1575308 GCA_964034765.1 Knipowitschia caucasica
ACTATACTATAGTTTGAACTTTGCTCTTGCACACATGTTCGTTATCGGCTTTTCTAACGCTGTAATGTCTACAGAATGTTCACAGAAACCACGCAGCCCCTGTCGCAGTTTCTGAGTAAAAACGAGTGGGAGGAAGGGCAAATACTTCTGCATAACGGGAACTAACTTTGAGAATCTAAAACTCATGGAAAACCACCATTTTGTCGACAGCAATGACAAAGAGAAGAGACAATTTGGACTTTTTCTCCCTCTCTTTTGCAGTTGACAAAATGGTGGTCCTCCATGAGTTGTTGATGTACACGGTAATGATGCCCTTTTGAAAACGTGGTGGGGAAATAAACAGTAAGAATAATCAGGAAGAAGCAGAGAAAATGGTCTTTTCTCTGCGGCTTGTGTGACTGGTGCTAATATTTTGAAACTCTTTGACGCCTGCAGACACAGAAAAGCACTCTGAAGATTACACATGCCTCCGTGCACAGCTCACACCAGTCCAGGGTCTTTGTGGAGAACAGGATGTGGAGCTGTCATGACCAAACTAAGGACCGCGGGCTAATTGGGGCCTTCTGTGTCATGTTATGTGGCCCCCTGCCTCGACCAGTTCACAGTGTCATCCAGCCAACTTCCACCAAATATATGGATGCTATACCTGGTCGTAAAGCTTAGAACTTCTGAAATCCAATTGTGTTTTTTGTATATACTGATTTTTGATGTGGACATAATACAGCCGGTGAGAGAGTACACTTTTGTCTTGATCCGACTTCTGCTCTGTCAAAGTGGACATGGTAGATTTCCTTTCAAAGCATAAAAAGTAAAAGTTCATTCAGTATTTTCCCTGGACATTTTTGGCGAGCTAAAGTGGCCCTCTTACTCATAGGTTGAGGTTCCAAAATACACGGTTATGTTTGGAGATATCGGGATTATTTATATCGGTTTTAAAGCTGAGTATTGAACTTGATGCTTGAGTAACAGTTGTTATTAGCTCTCAGTCCGAAGTATAAACTAGCCACTCACAGGAACATTTCTTACACGTTTGCAAAATACATGTTTTCTAGAAATCCAAACAATAGAAACCAATTTTAGGAATACTTGGACGAACTAATTACATAGTTAATTTGTTTATGGTTTGAAAGTTTGGTATTTACGGTATACTCAAGCCCCGGCGATCCAAGATGGCGCCGTCTTAAAATGAATGGTTGTGCTCAGTGGCGCTTTGTGTCAGAGTGGGAAGGAAAGGAACAGAATTTGTGGCAGTAAAGTGTGGATTTAAAGAAAAGAAGAAAGAAAGTTCAGGACGACAAGGGACACTAAAACCCCACAACATCTCATCATTATGAAAGCTGTAGGTTCTCTGTCAGGTTCTCTGTCAGGTTCTCTGTCAGGTTCTCTGTCAGGTTCTCTGTCAGGTTCTCGGTCAGGTTCTCGATCAGGTTCTCTGTCAGGTTCTCGGGCAGGTTCTCTGTCAGGTTCTCTGTCAGGTTCTCGGTCAGGTTCTCTGTCAGGTTCTCTGTCAGGTTCTCTGTCAGGTTCTCTGTCAGGTTCTCGGTCAGGTTCTCTGTCAGGTTCTCTGTCAGGTTCTCTGTCAGGTTCTCTGTCAGCTGAGGTCGAGCTGTTTTAGTTTACATTGAGTTCTATGGGAAACATTTCTGGGTAGCCCTTATGAATTTAGTCTGGATTAGTCTGCAGTACTGTGAGAATCCCCCGAGCACATGGTTCTTCAGCTCCAAGCTAGTGCCCTATCCAGTTATTAAAATAGATCCATGGGTATACTTTATAATCTCCTCTCCTCTTTGCCTTGTCTTTTCAACACATTTCAGCTCCTGTTTGCACCACATCCTGCATCATTTTCTGTCATCTTTTGTTATAGACACTTATATTACTATACACAGACTACTCCCACCACAACTGTTGCTATTTCAGCCACGAACACTTTCCTTTTTACACACATTTTGTTCACAACATCTCTGCAATCGGTCTGCAAGAAACTGTTATACGTATAAATACATTTTCCTGCAATGCTGTTTTGTTTCATCTTATATCTTGTTTTTTCTTCGAGCTATTACCACACACAAGACTAGACATTTTGCCTGATTCTGTCAGGGCCCAATCCATTTTTAGAGATATGAATAAAACATGTGGGTACCTTCCATAGAAGTTGCCATCCGCGAGCCGCAAACGAGCTCATGATAGGGCACAGAGCCGAGTCGCAGCCTGGCTTTGAAACCATTCTGTCAAAAAGACTATTATTGACTGTAGTTTCATTAATGCAGACGTGACTCGTGCTTTTGTGACCACTAATTTGTGCGACAGTGGCTCAGGCCGACAGGAGAGAGGCTTTGGGTCTTTGCAGTGATGGTGACAAGCAGAAAGTGGAATATCCAAAGTGCCGTGTACGGACTGCAGCAGGTGTGTGTGACTAGAAATGAAACAAAAAGTCATTTAGGTCAGCGTTACCATGGCAACCCTCATCACAACTTTCAGAAATGTCTCTAAAGACCAATTTAGAATCCATGCTTCTATGTGCATGTCCTTTTCATTCAATAATAGTTTACAACTTTGTAGTTAGCCATGATTTTAAGATCCCATGTGCAGTTTCGACATGGTTAGCCCTGCCTCTAAGATCTATACTAAAAGTTTGAATTTTTTTGCTGTCAAGTTCAGTTACACACATTTAAATGGATTAGCTGTGCTTCTAAGTTCATATATAAGCAAGGACAGTTTATCCATGCTTCAAAGACAATTCATGCAGGTTAAAAGTGGTTAGCCATACTTCTAAGTTCAATAATATACATTAGAAATGCTTAGGCATGCTTTTACATTCATGATGGCAGGTAACATGTGGTTAGCCATGCTTCTAATTTCAATAATATTAGTAAGAAGCAGTTAGCCATGCTTCTACATTTTTGATAGCCGGTCAAATGTGGTTAACCATGCTTCTATGTTCAATAATATTAGTAAGAAGTGGTTAGCCATGCTTCTATATTCATAATGTCAGGTTAAATGTGGTTAACCATGCTTCTAAGTTAAATAATATTAGTAAGAAGTGGTTAGCCATGCTTCTATATTCATAATGTCAAGTTAAATGTGGTTAACCATGCTTCTAAGTTCAGTAATATTAGTAAGAAGTGGTTAGCCATGCTTCTATATTCATAATGTCAGGTTAAATGTGGTTAACCATGCTTCTAAGTTAAATAATATTAGTAAGAAGTGGTTAGCCATGCTTCTATATTCATAATGTCAGGTTAAATGTGGTTAACCACGCTTCTAAGTTCAATAATATTGGTAAGAAGTGGTTAGCCATGCTTCTACATTCATGATGTCAGGTTAAATGTGGTTAACCATGCTTCTAAGTTCATAATATTAGTAAGAAGTGGTTAGCCATGCTTCAATGTTAATGGTTGCAAATTCAAAGTGGTTAACCATGCTTCTAACTTCATTCTCTCTCAATAAGTGGCTTTTCTCTTTCTTCTGTCTCTTGCCGTGGTCCTGTACCCTGCCTCTGAGAACAGCGCCCCCTGTTGAGTGGACGTACACACTTCATGTTTCTGAATCCAAACACACAAGTCACTCACTGCCACAACTGCCGTCATCTGCCAACGGTGTTGCCGTGGATTACCTCCAGGGATTACAGAGAGCTCGCCGTGGAGACGCTGCTCTTTCCACCGTCAAACATCTGCTAAGTTTAGTGTCCTCCTGTGTTTGAGCGTTTGGAGCCCGGATAAACGGACAAGATGTGGGGTCTGAGGGCAACATTCAGAGAGGGCTCCTCCAAGAGGTCTTCAAGGCAGGAAAATGTACGGTACTTCAATACAAGCTGCAGGTTTTCATGTCGCTAAACAAACCGAAAAACTACAAAAAGAGATGAAGAAAAAGTAAAACATTGCAAACGTTCTAACATTCTGACTGAGCCTTAAAAACAAGATTTGGGACAAAGCAATGTCTCCCTTTGGAATGAAAAAACTGAAGCACAGTTTTGTCTGTCATCGGCCCCTGTGACCGTCGCCCCGACCCGGACTCATGGACTGCACCCTCTGCCCGCCTGGGACCCGCCTGGGACCCGCCTCAGTCCCGCACCACGTGGCCTCGGTCCTCGTTCTACAGCCTGAGTCCAACAATAAACTGAATAATCAGAGCACTTGTCACGATCTATTCTGACTATAAATGTATCCCATCAGCGACCCAAAAACTACTGTTCTGCTCTTCACATAAACACAGCGGGAGGTAGGAATGTGCTTTGCTCCATAGACCACACGATTAGTTCAACAATTAGAGTTTATCTTAATTTAATGACACCAAATCATAACAAAATGATGCATAATATTTCTACAGACTGCCTACGCATTTCCATAAATATTACAAGTTTAAGCAGACGCCATCTGGAAGAAGTTATGTTGGACTGAAATAAAAACTGTTGTGAAAACTTTGTCCAGAATGACTTTTTAGGTTTGTTATCAATTTGTTTTTCTGTTTTGAAAAAGAAAAAACACACTTTGTCTGCCACACATGACACCTGTACAAATGAGGAATCAAATACAATAATAACAACAATAAAACTAAATAAGGCATCAAACTTATTAGCACTTTTTTTGAACACTCAAAGACGCTTTACAAAACGTATACACATTGAAGAACACATTGAAGAACACATTGAAGAACACATTGAAGAACACATTGAAGAACACATTGAAGAACACATTGAAGAACACATTGAAGAACACATTGAAGAACACACTGAAGAACACATTGAAGAACACATTGAAGAACACATTGAAGAACACATTGAAGAACACATTGAAGAACACATTGAAGAACACACTGAAGAACACATTGAAGAACACATTGAAGAACACACTGAAGAACACATTGAAGAACACATTGAAGAACACATTGAAGAACACATTGAAGAACACATTGAAGAACACACTGAAGAACACATTGAAGAACACACTGAAGAACACACTGAAGAACACATTGAAGAACACATTGAAGAACACACTGAAGAACACATTGAAGAACACATTGAAGAACACATTGAAGAACACACTGAAGAACACATTGAAGAACACATTGAAGAACACATTGAAGAACACACTGAAGAACACATTGAAGAACACATTGAAGAACACATTGAAGAACACATTGAAGAACACATTGAAGAATACATTGAAGAACACATTGAAGAATACATTGAAGAACACATTGAAGAACACATTGAAGAACACATTGAAGAACACATTGAAGAACACATTGAAGAACACATTGAAGAACACATTGAAGAACACATTGAAGAACACATTGAAGAACACATTGAAGAACACATTGAAGAACACATTGAAGAACACATTGAAGAACACATTTCAGACGGGCTACGATGAGACAGGTGGGTTTTGGGAAGTGATTCAACGTTGTGCAGTGAGTGAGAGTTTGTTTGGTCTTTCCTTTAAGGCTCACCCATGTAGACCGCACAATATTGGATTCTAATGTAAAATGTAAACGTCTACTTTATTTAGGGAGTTTTGTTCTCTGCATTTGACCCATCCTGATGCCGCTAAAGCCTCTGTCAGGAGCAGTGGTCGCCGTAGTAACAGTGCCCAGGAGCCTATGTCTCCAGATGTCGATTCTTGGCTTGGTCAGGACCAGAGCAAAGGATTTTAGCTTTTCTTGGGTTCCATCTGACGTCAGGGCAGTGAATAACAAATGTAGGACAGGACGTGACGTATCCTGGAGGTGCAGTCTGCCGGGTTTATACACGGAGATATAGTAGAAGAAGAAGCGGTTTATACACGGAGATATAGTAGAAGAAGAAGCGGTTTATACACAGAGATATAGTAGAAGAAGAAGCGGTTTATACACGGAGATATAGTAGAAGAAGAAGTGGTTCATACACAGAGATATAGTAGAAGAAGAAGTGGTTTATACACGGAGATGTAGTAGAAGAAGAAGTGGTTTATACACGGAGATATAGTAGAAGAAGAAGTGGTTCATATACAGAGATATAGTAGAAGAAGAAGCATCTTTGTGTGCGGTGTACGCTTGTAGCAACCGCACAAATACAGAGAAAGACAGAGTTTGTTCATGTTCCAACTGTGGTCTCAGATAAAGGAGGACACTTTGAAGAAATCACTGGAATGAGGCGGCGAGGTGGATCAAGACTTTCCCAGATAAGCGCCCCCTGCAGGCCACCCCAATGAAACACAGCCATTTCTTCTGTTTTTCTTTTCCAAAAATGACCAAAATCAAGACTCTTTTGATAAATATTGTTTATTTTTCTCTTAGAATTGAGTGTCCCCGATTAAGACTGTTCCAACAACCGTACACCGCACAGGAGGAGAGCCTCTGACTCCAAAACAGACTTTACATGGTTTTCAATGGGAGCAAAGCTGTCCCACCTCTGGCCCCCTACTGGCCAGTTTAATGAAACACAAGAATTGTACATGTTTTTAGTGGTAGGGGAAACTGGAGCACCCGGAAGAAACCGACATAGACTCAGGAAGAACATGCAAACTCCACTCAGAAAGACCCTGTTCAGACTGGGATTTGAACCCAGGACCTCCATGCTATCCACTCAGCCACTGTGCCGCCTGTGCTGAAATGTAACTATAGTAGAATTGAACCTAAATAAAATAAAAATGTTTTTTGCTGAGGTATCTTCACCACAGATTGTGACGCAGCCGCCGCTCCTCCCCTCGCGCCTCGCTCCCCGCCGTCTCTCCTCTCTCGGCGAGGCTACAGAGACGCCCAGGGCCCCAGCTCCTGCTCGGGGGGAGTTCAAACACACTATCTTTTATTCAAACAGAGATTTTTGTTTTGTTTTCATTTTATAAGTCATGGTTCCACTGGGAAATGTAGTTTTAAGGCAGTCCAAATGTACGTCAGGCTTCTTCTCTATGTTCAAATCAAGGTCAATATAGTTGTGTTTAGCTGCAATATACATGCATTAAGAGTTCTGAGCTTCCGGCTCGACCGCACGGCATTGTGGGTAGTTTTCTCAAAAAGGTGGGCATCAAATCACGCTGCCATATTGGATTACATGTTGCAAACGTGACATCTCTCACTTGTTCCCAGCCCATAGATTGTTTTATTAGCTTAAAAAATTCACCAATTTCAGACATTTTGATTCAACAAAAAAGCAATGCATTTATTTCTTGTGGTTTTAGACGTAAACAAAACTGACTGACTATAGAGCTACATGTAGCTTATGCTGGAGGATTTAACCTAGTGTGCATGTTTTTAGTGATAGGGGAAACCGGAGTACACGGAGGAAACCTACGCAAGCACGGGGAGAACATGCAAACTCCACTCCGAAAGACCCCATTCCGACCAGGATTCAAACCCAGGACCTTCTTGCTGAGAGGCGAGAGTGCTATCTACTCAGCCAGCGTGCCGCCCTAGTTTATTCAAGCCTTTATCACCTCATTTTGTCTCATGTTTTGCAGTGTATCTGGAGATGACTTCACCTTTAAACAACACAATAACTGTCGCGCTGTGATTCATTTAAAATATGTGGAGTTAAAATGATGGATTAATTCCCGTCTCTGATTAGAATAACACACAGAGAGAGAGCACATTCAGCTTTGTGTCTGTATCACACACTGACTCATCTCTGAAGGGAGTTGTTGCGTCCCTAAATGAACGACGCTCCTTGAATGCGTCATGTTTTCATTCGTTCATATTTGAGTTTGATGAGAAACACGTTACAATATTTCTTCATCGCGATTCATTTTCTCTTCCCACTCGACTCTTATCTCGAAACAAGTTAATTACATTTCATTTGATCAATACATGTGTTTCCTTCTGCACTTTTCAGACTTTGTGAACGGTCTTTGAAGATTGTGGCGTCTGAGAATTATGCAGATTAGAATTTTTATTTTTTTACCATGTGATAAAAATTGCCACATGGTATAAAACCCTCAATACAAGGTCAACAAACAGACCAGTTGTTTTAGTTCCATCCACACTCACAGACATCTCCCCGTCCCTTCTGTGTAAATGCTCCTCTCTCAAACTTGTAACTATGTAACACAATCCGTCCAACACATGGCAAAACTCTCAAAACGGTTTGGTTCTAGTCGGGGATATCATTCTCGCTTCTCAGCAAGAGGGTACTGGGTTTGAATCCCTGTCGGAAAATGGCCTTTCTGAGTGGAAATTTGCATGTTCTCCCAGTGTCTGCTCCGGTTTCTTCGGGAGTGCTCCGGTTTTCACTACCGCAGTGGATGGTCTGGCAAAACGGCACTAAAACAAAAGACCACACTAACAGACATGCCCTATGTCTAGATCAGGTCATGTCAAACTTAGGCTCGTGGGCCAAATACGGCCCTCAAAACAAATTTTAGTGGCTCCTAAATTAATATTCAGCTATTATCAAAGATTTGCAGTATAGATGGTTATGGGTTTTTAGCCATGTCTTTTTACTCAGGAAAACCACTACATTTAATGTATGTATGTAATGTGTGTAATTTGAACATTTTAACCCACATTTTTAACTACACTTAACCTTAATTTACATTTAATCCAGTTTTGGATAAATCTAAACAATGAACACATTTTGTTTGAAGAAAAATGTCAAAACACCTTCATAGTTTAAAAAACAATTTTAAGAAAAGAAAATCCCATCTATTCTTTTGGCCCCAACCAGTTCCTAGTCTTTTTCTTCGGCCCCTGACCAACATGAGTTTGACTCTGGTCTAGAGCTGCAACTAACGATTATTATGTAATCGATTAATCTATCAATTATTTTTACGATTAATCGAGTAATCGCTTGGCTGTGAATTGTGTAGAAAAAAAAAATGTTTTCATCACAAAAAGCTAAAGTGGCAACACTCGAGGACGTATTGAGGCGTAAACTTAAAGTAAATGTTTGTAACAGGCTCTTTGTGCTAATTCTGCTCTGATTGGATGAGACAGACAGATATTCATGAAATTATAAAAACAAAGTTGCTTTTAATCAAAAATACTAAATTTTCATGTCATTTTTGCTCTGTTTGAGTCTGTGTGAACCAGAAAACGATTAATTGATTACTAAAATAGTTGTCGACTATTTCAATAATCGATTAGTCGTCGATTAATCGATTAGTTGTTTCAGCCCTACTCTGGTCTAAATGCTCCTCTCTCAAACTTGGACGTCATGTGTGTTGCTGCTAACACTAGTTAAAGCTGGGGTGCCTGAGTTTCAAAAATCAAAACATGTATAAAAATCCGTCTAACTATAGTTCCTCACTCTCAAAACACTTCAATCACAAGTTTTTTTCCCTTTTTCAGCCATAGCAGAGAGGACCCCCCACACTCAGCCAATCAGCTCCCAGTCTAAAGTGTCGACCAGTGACTCACCGGCTCCTTGCCAGATTTCTCCATTAATTAAACTTTTCTCCAATAATTAAACAGTTTAGCACTTTACAGCCGCAGCAGTTCCGTAAGCTCTCCCATCACAGTACTAACCAGGGTCTGCCTTTCTCAGCTTCCCATCACAATCCATACATATACTTCAGGAATAATTCAACATTCTAAACCGTAAAATGCAGTATGAAATATTGTCAGGATTCTACATAACGGACCAAACTAAAAATATATGTTATTTAAAACAGAGTCAGTGTCTTTTGTGAGCTCAAAAACCAAGAGAACACAAAGCTATTGTACAGACCTCCTTCTGCCTTTGATCCTAATCTCACATAATCCTAAATCTATTAACGGTGCCATATTTACACCTTTTCTTATCACTCCACATCGGGGTTTGGGCAGAGCTTGTACTTTCTGATTGAAGCAATTATCGGCAAAGGGAAAGTGTGAGGAAGTGGCCGCCGTTCCCTGGAGCTGCCTCTCTCATTTGCAACCTGCTAATGTCCAGAGGTTTTAATCAAGAAATGGAAGCGGGAACACACCCGGCGCATAAATCCAGACCTTTCCCGTGTTTTGAGTCTAATCCGGGTCAGTCTGGTGTCTGCCGGCGACACACGGACTTGGAAAAACCGGTCCCAGCGCTCGTCACGGAGTGTTTTTTGAGACCTAGACACGCATGTCAAATTGATTTCCTAATAATCTCAATACAGCTCGTTATCACCCGGGATTAGCAGATGATAGAGTGTTAAATGATGCGAGTCGTATGCAAAACGGCGTACGGGGAAAGCCTGTACGTTCAGACGCACAGGGTATGCATAACAACATGAATAATTAAAGCTGGGGGACTTAACTTTTAACTATGTAATCACAATAGCGTGCTCAAAAATGGTTCTAGGTTTTCACATACAGGCTGAGGGGATAGCACTCTCGCTATTCTCAGCAAGTATGTCCTGGGTTTGAATCCTGTTTGAACTTCTGTGTGGAGTTTGCATGTTCTCCCTGTGTCTGAATACAATACAATACAATACAATACAATACAATTTATTCTTGTATAGCCCTAGGTCACAACAGAAGTCATCTCAGAGACTTAACAAAACCATTGAAATCACCAACACAGGTCAGAGAATCAACAGTTAACACATGGAGAATATAAAGCACACACAGAATAGGTTTCCTCCTAGTGCTCCTGGAGGAAATGAAAATTATGTATTCATTTCATTTCATAATTCACTGCCTCATTATGATGTTGTTTTTCCCTTCAGAACGTTACACAGCAGAGGGGATTCCATATTCTTCAGGGTCCGTAGAGGACTGTCGTTGTACAAGCCCACCTCTGAAATCCTTCGCAGCGAAAGTCACGTTTTGATCGTCCCCGTTCTTTGTGAAGGAGTTCAACCTCGCAATCTCAAAATCTCCAAACATTTGTGTCCGAACGATGACTCCCAAGGCTGCGTTGGATTCTGCTTTATTCATTCATTCATGTACTGAATGCACGGCGGCTGTCGGGGACTTCACACCAGGACTCCCACGATCAGGAAACGACCAGAACTCCCAGAGCCGTCACTTTGACTGCTCTCAGTCAAACCGATGGGGTTCTGAGCAATATCCCCACAAAAAAGAAAATAATTCAAATACAGAAGTACATAGTTTCACCTTTACTTGTATTGTAAACATTGTAATATGCAACTTGTTCTGATATATGCTCAAAATATACAAATACAATCATTTCAATTAAAAAGTAGTTTTTCGACCGATGTACTAAAACTAGGTCATTTTTAAGTTTTGGTGTTTTTTTTTTTTAATTGTGCTGAATATAACAGTTTGTTGAAAGGCTAACAAATGCTAACAGGTAGCAAGCAAATATTACATTATGTTGCTATGGTAACTAGTGGTACTGATACTGACTCGGAGGTAACGGTAAAACTAAACTCATTTCAAAACTAAAATAAAATATCTTAAAAATAATGGCATAGAAATAAACTTTAAATAGAAACAGCAGAAGTCACAACGTTTTTAAAGGACGAATCCAGCTGGGACCATAACAGCTGAATAGACAAGAGTTTTATCAACAACAAATCTATAACCAACACCTTTTTCACAAAGATAGAAATCCTGGTTTTATTCCTTGTTTTGTCGTTAATGATTTGAGAATCATAACGAGACCTTTTTTAGTTCTGCGCCACATGGTACTTTACCAGTGAGATTAGCTCCACATGGTACTTTACCAGTGAGATTAGCTCCACATGGTACTTTACCAGTGAGATTAGCTCCACACGGTACTTTACCAGTGAGATTAGCTCCACACGGTGAGTTCTGGCGCCCGGATCACAGACTTTCTGATTGGTGAAACGGTGGAGGGCGGGACATCGGAATGAAAACAATAACAAGATTTAGAGGCTGGAAAAGTAATTTAGAAATTCATATATCTCTGTTGTTGTCACTATTGTTATCAGTTAAAGAAGTATTGGAAAAGAGCAGGTTTTATTACTGTGTCAGATTAGGGCCCTTTAATGATGTCAGATTAGGGCCCTTTAATGATGTCAGATTAGGGCCCTTTAATGATGACAGATTAGGGCCCTTTAATTATGACATATTAGGGCCCTTTAATGATGACAGATTAGGGCCCTTTAATGATGACAGATTAGGGCCCTTTAATGATGACAGATTAGGGCCCTTTAATGATGACAGATTAGGGCCCTTTAATGATGACAGATTAGGGCCCTTTAATGATGACAGATTAGGGCCCTTTAATGATGACAGATTAGGGCCCTTTAATGATGACTTGACATGAAAATCTTAAATATCACTTCTTTAAGTTACCAAACATGTACCTACGTTAAGTAACTACACTCACAAAACTAAAGGGAAGAACAGGATTAGCCCAAATATATTCCACCAATAAACAGTCTTTCTTCTCTGTGTTGTCATCGTGTGAGGCACAAATACCATGCTACAAATCCCGGTTTGATTCCATAATCTGTTTGGTATTGTGTCATGGGTGTTTTTTAAGCATGTCATTGCTGTTTTCGCTTCCAATTGCGGCGTCGTTGAAATGCAGACATGTTGCAATGGCGTCTTGCACATTGGCTCGCGCTTCCCGTGCGGTTTTAGGGATTAGTCTGTGCCTGAGTGCCTGGAATGATGATCAGAGCAGCGGAGAAACACATTTTACCATTTCAGGAGATAAGGGCCAAGCAATCAGCAAGCAGGACTTAACCAAGTTCCCCATGGCTCTATGTAGAGCCGACAGGACGAGAGAGAAGAAGTCTCAACCGAGCGCCAACCCGACCATAAAGTCAGAGGAACACCCGCGACGGCATCTCCGCTAGAATAGAAATGAACACCCGCGACGGCATCTCCGCTAGAATAGAAATGAACACCCGCGACGGCATCTCCGCTAGAATAGAAATGAACACCCGCGACGGCATCTCCGCTAGAATAGAAATGACAAACGGTGAATAACTGGCAGAGTTTACCCGTTGGGAAGCCAACCATGATGCTAATATTCAACTACAAGAAACGTCCCAGCGAAGCCAAAGAATTCACATATAAAGTGGTATTACAGGTCTATTGTTGCACTGTATCATGACCCAGTGCAGGCAGGTGAACACACAAGAACACACAAGAACACACAAGAACACACAAGAACACACACGAACACACAAGAACACAGAAGAACACACAAGAACACAGAAGAACACACAAGAACACACAAGAACACAGAAGAACACACAAGAACACACAAGAACACAGAAGAACACAGAAGAACACACAAGAACACACAAGAACACACACGAACACACAAGAACACAGAAGAACACACAAGAACACACAAGAACACAGAAGAACACACAAGAACACAGAAGAACACACAAGAACACAGAAGAACACACAAGAACACACAAGAACACAGAAGAACACACAAGAACACAGAAGAACACACAAGAACACACAAGAACACACAAGAACACACAAGAACACACAAGAACACACAAGAACACAGAAGAACACACAAGAACACACAAGAACACACAAGAACACACAAGAACACACAAGAAAACACAATACAGCAGAATATAATATCTTTTTTGGACACTCAAAGACCCGTCACATGTTATTATTCTTTCACTCCATACACGGTGGTGATAAATACTACTGACAGAAATGAGGCCAAGTATGTGCCATTGCCCCAACCATTCACACACACACACACACACACACACACACACCAGGTGAAGTGTCTTGCCTAAGGACACACAACAGCAGTTGACATCGGTGGGTGTCATTGGAGAAAGTCTTGTGGTGGGCTCAAACCCTCGACCTTCAGGCTCAAAGGCCAACGCTCTGTCGCTCCATACTATTCTGAGTAAATGTTGGTAAACTAGGATTTAAACAAATATATTTTCCATGTGTAAAAAGTTTGTACTTGAAGGTTTAAGGAGGATTTTCCAAAATTTCAGGAAGGAACCGCCCTCTTCACTTTTTGAACAAAACTCTCTGCTCTGATTGGACGAGCACGTATCACCAGAATGATTGACAGTTGGGAGGACCAATAGTCTTGATGATCCACACAGAAGTAGAAATCCTCCTATGTACTGTACCTTTTAAGTTTTGCTTTTTCATCATTCTAAAGTTTTTAGGCTTCGCTCCTTTTTGTGCTAAAGATAAAGATTAAATACTGCCTCGTTTTATGATCAACTTAGAGATTTTATTTTATTTTGTTTTTAATATAAATTCATGTATCTTGTGCTGTGTGCTCATCATTCCTTTTGTTTTGTAACTTGTGATGCAACACTGGAATTTCTCCACCCCGAAACCCATAAAGCATCACTTCACCTTAATCTAAAAGCAAAAATATACAGGCGTGAATAAATAAAAAAATCATAAAAGGAAGGAATTTTATTTTTTTGACAAGACATCAATGCAACAGGTGGGTGAAGTGTGTTGCCCAAGGACAGCCTGGCGTATGGAGGAAGCTATTACTACCGTTCAAATCTTAACCCTGAGGAAAAGGCCTGGAGCTGAGCCAAAATAAAAGCATAAGAATTCTTTAATAACCTTTGCAATGGCCTGATCAGCGGCGGTTCTTCCAGAGGTTATTAAGGTAATGTGTTGTTTTTGAACAGTTTAATGAGATAGACCTGGTCGAACAATATAATAGCAGCAAAAACAGAGATAAGTACCACATTTCCACATCAGACGATTCAGAAAGAGCAAGAAAATTACGCTGATGATGCATTCTACCTGACGGGAACAGCTTGCACCGGCTCTACCCCATTCCTCAGTAAACAGGAGGAGGAGGAAAAATGCTAACTACTGCAGGTTCCCAGGATCAAAGATGTATTTCTGCATAAACTCACCTACGATCAACTCCCACGTGTTCTACAACGGCTGCATTTGATAAAGTCTGTTTCTATGGTCCCCCCCCCAAGTCCCGCAGGTAATGAAACTTAGCTAAAGGAAGTAGATCTGCCTCTGATATTGGTGAATCATCAAATAATATTGTAAGTGAAGTCCAAAAAATGTATGTATTTGAATGGGACAGGTGTCAATACGTAGGTCAGTCAAAAAGTACATATCAGTGGGTCTTGACTTGAGGCCTTTGACAACTGGACTGATTCCAGTTTCCAGGTGATGTCTGGTGATCTGAACTTGACTCACAATTTTGTATTCAAATTCTTGGTAATTTGTGTATCAGTACAGAGACACCTGCAAGACCAAGTATGCACTGGTTTTAGGAGAACCACATTTGGTCAGTCCACTTCATTAAGACGGGCAAACAGTGGGAACTCGCTGACCTGAAGAGTGTGGGAATGTCTTGAGGATGTTAGATCACTGTTGTAAATATGTGTTTTAAGTCTCCATCCATTCATCAATTTCTTTCCCCTTATTTTCTGCTGCACCCTTTTCACAGAGCACCAGCCCCTCACTGATCCTCCTGCAGGTGCTGAGTCCACAGGAACCTTGATCTTTCAGCGGGGGATTCAGGCAAAGTGGGGTTAAGTGTCTTCCCCAAGGACACAACAACAGCAGACATCATTGAGAGTCTTGAAGTAAGTCTCGTGGTGGACTTGACCCCACGACTTTCAGGCCCAAAGACCAATGCTCTACCAACTGAGCCAGTGTAGCCAAGCTCAACCAAGGACAGGAGTAGAAAACTAGCATTAGCGACACTCTCTGCCTGTATCACATCACTGTCAAATGAACAAATCAACGGAGAACTAAACTCTTTACAACAGGACAAATATTGCATCAAGTATCGTGAACATCCATCCATCCATCCATTTTCTTCCCCTTAATCCATTTCTGGGTCGAGGGGGTGGCAGTCAGAGCTGCACCCAGTACACTCAGCCCCAGCCCCTCACTGATCCTCCTGCAGGTGCTGAGTCCACAGGAGTTGAGATCTTTCAGTGGGGGCTTGTATCGTGAACAATACATGAAAATATGCAAATATGCAGTATGTTTTGTTTTATTGACAAAAATCCAGCTTGAAACAGACTAGGAAGAAGTTAAGACTTTTAAACTCCGACACCCCATTTATTATTCTAAACTAACATAGTTTGCATCATCATATTGTTCACTACAGAACGAGCGACCGACAGCAGTGTGAGGAAGCTTACCTTTCCGACGTACTGCGCGTCCGGTCCCATGTGTTCTTCTAAAACGAAGAACTGGTTCCAGATCCACCCGCGCTTGGGTCTATGGTGAACCTCCTTTTCGCCGTTGGGCAGTTTGGTTTGGTTCTTTGAGGCGAGGACTTTGGCCGGGGCATGGTGGCTGGCCCCATAGCCCCTCTGGATGAAGCAGAGGCACACCAAGAACGGGCAAAGGCAAGAGGAACTCGGTATCCTCATGACGAAGTTTGTAAATTCCCTTTGTTGGAAGGTGGATCGACCCTCCCACCAACTCCCATGCAAACGCCTCGCCAACAGCCACTGCTGCAAAACCGTGGTCCAGCCAAAAACAAATCTAAATCCTTGTTAAGTCCAGCGTGGTTCGACTAGATCCTTTCAGATTCATGGTGGCGGGAAAAGTCGAAGAGAAAAACAGCTTTTACATTATTCCAAGAACGTCATCTGTCTGGAAGAGCTCAGCGTAGATTCACCGAGCGGTAATCCTAGAAGCCATTTTGGATTTCCTAAAAGAGGGAGAGAAAGAACAGACAGGGAGATTAGCGTGATGGATATTAGACGCTAAATGTCCGCTAATTCCTTCCAATTAAGTTGCAAGTCACAAATCCACAGATGAAAACGTGCATCGGTTTGTGATAAGGTAGGAGGGAATGGCAAGGCTTTTATTTGCCCCGGCGGCGTCTAAGACAAACAAGTTTCAGAGTTGGAAAAGGTTATTTAAAGGGTACAAGTGCCTGGTAGGGTGAAGCCGCTGTGCTAAATGACAGTCAGTGCCCTCAGAGGTCACAGAAGTACTAGAGAGAATGGAAATAAGAGCATGTGTTATTAAAATACATGAGGAATGTGTTAGAATGAGAGCTCAAGTCAGACTGCGACTCCCAACAGGGGCCTGAGATCTAATATTTTTTCTCAAATATGACTAAAGGGCTATTCTACTCCCAAACTTAATATACTTTTATGACAGGAGGGCGCGCCGAAATGAAGCAAGTTCAGACAGAGAAGATTCAACAATTTATGTGATCTAAAACGGGCACGATGAGATGGAAAAATGATTTCTTTGCAAAATGGGGTCAGTTTTGATTTGCTTCAATTTTCTCAACGTATAAAAGTGAAGTCTCAGTCTCAAAATAAATGCATACAGGAAACAGATTTCTCGATAGATTGCATTAAGAGATACAACCAAGGTACTAGCGTTGCAATAATACATATGTCAGTAAGTAAGCAGGCCATTCATGTAGTACAGGGGTGTCCAAACTTTTTAGTAATAGAGCCACAGCCGTTGACCTGACTTGTCCAGCGGCCGACAATACAGAGAGTAACAGCTTTGACTGGATCAGGCTGTTCTGAGCTTTGAAATGAGGAATGAAATGAGTCCAAATACTGTATATTCACATTTGACAAACATTTATTAGCTTACTATCACACCACAGATGCTTGAGCACCATATAAGACTGGTTTCATGTGGACTACCCAGAAAAATGTCCCTTAGAACTCAATGTAACTAAAACAGCTCGACCTCAGCTGACAGAGAACCTGACAGAGAACCTGACAGAGAACCTACAGAGAACCTGACAGAGAACCTGACAGAGAACCTACAGAGAACCTGACAGAGAACCTACAGAGAACCTGACAGAGAACCTACAGAGAACCTGACAGAGAACCTACAGTTTTCACAAAGGTCAGATTTTGTGTGGATTATAGTGTCCCTTGTCATCCTGAACTTTTTTGTCGAGTTAAATCCTTTTGGTTTTCTATAAATCTACACTTTAATGTAACAAATTCTGGTTGTTTTCTTCCCGCATTAGCTCCGCTCTGATCACAAGGACCAGATAAAATTAATTATGAATTATGAATCAATTATGAACGAGTCCCGCTAATTCTGTCCCCATCGCTTTCACATGATCCACTGAGCACAAGCCATTGATTTGAATAGGGCGCCATCTTGGATCACTGGGGCTTGGTCTGAGCTTCAAAACAAGGAGGAGCATGTCTATAATGAATTTGGACGACACAGTGAACTTGTGTGTATGATCTCAATGGCTAATTTGGGTTAGCAAGGCAGCCACATGACATGACACAGAGGGCCGCAATTGGCCCCGGACCTTAGTTTGGACATACCTGATGCAGTGTGTAATCTGTGATGTGTTTTCACTGCACAAAAACCCAAACCCTTTAAAATCTGGGGAGTCTGGGGAATGGGAATAAGTTCAACACCATACTGTGGAACATTCCAAGAAAAGCCTTTTTATACTTAATAAACTAAGATGGATCGGACTCTCCACCAAAGACGCATTGAGGCACGCACCTTTAAAAAAAGATCATTATAATACCGTATTTATCGCGTGTGCTACAGTTGTATCATCGAATCGTACAACAGCGAGACAGAGATGAAACACAGCCAGTCTGTTTTGATGTGCAAAATCCAAGATCTATGACACTAACAAGCGCCATCGCAGTAAACATTACATTTAAGCATAATAGGTATAGACAGCTCACGCAAACACACGCTATAATCCAACTTCAGAAAGACGTCTTTTCCTTTCGTTCATCTGAATAAAAGATGACATTGAGGAGACAGCACATCAGCGAGATTCTTCTTCAGTTTGTCAGATCCACACTGACCACTGCCCGAGCGTCTTCGCAGAAGTGGAATCAGGACGGGGCCTTTTCATACTCCAATGCATTCTTTTTTATGTTTATTGGATTCATTTATGCATCTACTCGGATCAAAGAGCCAGTGCGATGACAGCCAGACTTGTGTACATCATTAATTTAACGGAGAACTGCATGTGACCAAGGCTCATTTGAAATACATCGTTCTGTGATGTCCCGGTTGAACATTAAAGGAGAAAGCAGCATCTATCCACAACATGTACAATACAATACAATGTATTCTTGTATAGCCCTAGGTCACAACAGAAGTCATCTCAGAGACTTAACAAAACCATTGAAATCACCAACACAGGTCAGAGAATCAACAGTTAAAACACATGAAGAATATAAAGCACACACAGAAGAAAATGTCCATACATGTTGTAGAATGCTAAAGTGTCCTGATCATCACCAATCCTTTCTGTTGGACACTAACTGTCCAACAAGACCCTCCTGCATCGACAAGGAACAACTCTTAAAAAACCCAGTGGGAAAAAGTGAGAAACCTTGGGGAGAACTAGGGAAACCCACAGGGAGGGAGACCCATTTGAGAAAGGGATCCGCTCCTCCGGACGGAACATGTGACATAAACAACATTAAGGTTTCTATAATGCACATTGCTCACTTTGTGGAGGGACACATGTAGAAGACACAGGCAGAGGACATTAAAGGAGAAATGTTCACATCTGGCCACAGGTGGTACTGCAATCAGGGTCAATATTCTGTAATCCTCTCCCAGTCTAGCCTGGCCTGAGCCATCCACACTCTCCGGGCAACTATCATTCCCTGCATGTACCGTCTGGGTCTGGTCCCTGGGATTACATTGGTAGAATTCCATCCAACCAATCAGCGAGCGCAAACGGGCTGGTTGTAGTTTGGCGAAGAATGCAATAGTAAAGTATTCTGGTCTGGTTCTATCAATAAATTGAAGCCGGAGCAAGAGGAATGTATTCTCTGGCAACGATTGTGGCGCTACTCCCCGCGGGCTTCGTTAGCGGCAAAGGAGATGGCTAAAGCTAAATGCTAACGACTCACTCAGGCTCATTACATACGTCACGGTAAACTCAGATCCAATGGTTTCAATCTGCAAAAGGAGTTAACCCCTCCCACCTGTTAACGGAGTCAATGGAGCAAAGCAAGACCTTAGTACGAAATGTAATTTGTACTATGGTGTGGTACGACCAGGCTACTCTCTCTGACTCAGGTTGCCAGATAAGCAGACAAATCCAGCTGGGACCATAATAGCAGAATAGACAAGAGTTTTGTCTATAACCAGGACCTTTTTCATGGGCCAATCAAACCTTGTGCAGGCCTGTATAGAGACTCACTGACTTGAAAAACATTTCCTGATTTTAATCATGGGCAAAAGACATGTGTGAAGGTTAAATTTATCCATTGTGAGAAAACTAAAAAATCGTATCTCATCTTTATAAAAAGGGATTCCGAACACAGTCTAAGAATATAGCACAAATACTGGTTTAAACTGGATTATACTGGTTTATAGTGGTTATGGGGTCTATGAGATGATTTTCACATAACATAAACATAATTTCTCTCACATTCGTCCGTTTCCATTCCAGTTTTCCGTTCCTCCCACACAACTTTACCACTGTAGAATTCAATCACTTCAGCCCCACAAGATCCAGGAGCCAATACCGACGCTCTCCGGATCCGACACATAAGTATTAAAATAGCAAACACTGCACTGTTTGATTTGACATTTCCGCACAGAGACAAGAAGCATGACTACAATACGGGTTGACAGGATTACAGACCAGAATATATGTGTACGTTGTTTGCCCAGTGGGACCACAATGCACGGAGGAAAGTGAAGGCTTAGCACTCGAGTTGGTCTAAAAAACCGCCTGGAAGGGATTACAGCCACGACACATGTACTTGATATTCAACAGGATACATATACAGAGACTTCAAAGGCCGTAGCGCTACAATGCTAACGAAGCAGGCATTAATACCAACTTAGTTCTGTCAGACTCCGTGGATAAGCAGTGAATTAGACAGCTCAAAACACAAATATTTTTTTCACATATGGAGAGATTAATATATGCTCAGAAGTCGTGGATAATCCGTGGGTTTTAAATAAATCTCGGCGTGCTAAAGTCTCAGTGGGAGTTCGATGGGATTGAGTGTGTATGTAATGGCTGAACAAATATGAAGCGTGTCGCGTAACCCGGATTAAAGAAGTGACAAGAGTCAAACGGCACTAAACATAAAAAATAACATCAGATTAACACAGTTAGACCTTAATCCACTACGTTTACCTGGGATTTTTATTTTTTTTCCATTACAAGGCATATGCATGTACGTAGCTTAGACACATGATACTAGGTGGATAAGATTGATCCTTTATTCGTCCCACGGTGGGAAAATTCCAGTGTTGCATCTCCAGTTACAGAGCAGTAGGAATGATGATTACAGAGCACAAGATAAATGAACAATAAATATATACTAAAAAACAATTAGGACACTGGATGCAATTTGCTGATACATTGATTTAATATGTGCTGTCATAAAATAAATAAAATATACTAAAAATGATCATTATAAAATAGAAATAAAAATAAAATACATAAAATCTCTACCTTGAGCATAATAAAGAAGCAAGTATAACATATCCAGCTTTAGCTAGGTTATAAAAGTCACTTTTGATATAATTGGAAAAGGCAGGACACTTAAAGCTGCACTAACTGACTCTAGTTTTGTTTTCATTAGTTAAATCCAATCCATATCCATGCAGTGCTTTGGGATAAACGTCCTTTTGAAGAATAAGTAGCGCAGATTTGTGCTGACGTGTTATTTTAGATCGAGTTTTCGTGCAACAAGAGGTGCGGCGTGCAGGGGGCGAGCAGAAAGGGAAAAAAATTACAATCTTCAATCTAACTAGTTCCTGGCTTTTTAACAGTTTAGTTCTATCACTATTTTGCACATTTTGGGCCAATGTCACATCCTCAGATCTGCTTTCTCAGACTGAAAAGTGAAAAAATAGGACCACCCTCACCCAGCTCCCCCCAAAGTGTCAAATAGTGACTCACTGGGCATGCAACATACTGTAGAGCATGTTTTACAATAAGTTGAAGCATGTTGTTGTCAGATTTATTTCTGTTGGGACGTACAACATTGATTATTTATGACTCAGTCCAAGGAGCTCACACTCAACAGAAAATACCAAACACCATGAGCAGTAACATAACATGATAGTGGTTCATGTCTGGAGACTATAGGGCCGTTTGGTTTGTTATTCTGTGCTCTCTCTGCTCTCACTTTCTGCTTAAAGTGCCGTAGAGATGTGGTGACGAGGGCATGTCAAAGTGTCTGCAGCACCTGGGAGGCCAGCGGGTCATCCCCATCCCATCATCCACACGTCTGCTGCAGAATAATGTGGGAGACTGAGCTCAGAGCATTCCATTCATGCCGTTTAAATCAGTTCTGGAATTGGCTCACTCCGCACTAAACGGTACCAATGTGCTGCATTTGGGTCACTGAGACGGAAAGTCCTGATATGTCTGCGGTCGCTACTGTCGAATATTCACAGACTCACTCTTGGTAAGTTCCTTGTTTGTCCAGTGGAGGGCGCACTGCTTAAACACTGCCTCGTTCACGCTCGTACCGTTAACGCATTGACTGCCAGCCGTTTTTGATGATTTAACTGATTCTCAAGACCCATAGAATATTATTTCCTAAGACCATGTGAAATGCAAAACCAGATTCTGAAAGACTGGATCGTCTACTTTGATCAGCAAAAAAAAGTTTGTTTTTAGCTAGTTTTATTGTCCTGTAGTCCCCAGTCGAATAGAGGGTCTCAGACAAATATGTCAGTGGCAGTCAAGTGGATGATGTGTTACGTCCACAACACTCGCTTTGTCTGCAGTTATTGGGCCATATTTTTTGCATAATGTCTAAAATAGAGCTTGCTTATATTTATCTCTCCAACCATTAACCATTTACAGTCTTCTGTCCTGTTCATTCTTCCATTCACAAAGCCTCCAACACGACTTATCCTAAATATCACTGTCCCTAAAGTTCAAAACCATTTTTCTTAAAGGCATCCATTTGTCTTGACACGGTTGTGAACTGCATCTGAGATTATCCTGTGTATATTTATAAACTACATGGTTTTAAAGGATGAAGTACACACATTTTTGGTTCGTACATTTATATGAATTCTGCTCACAGTAAGATGTAGGCATTGCACAGTTTAGTGTGGAGAGACCAGCCCAAGCGTTGCCATAGTGACCACTGGAAACTCGGGTGCTTTTAGTGGAATACCTGAAGATGTTGTGGTTGTTCTTATGCAATTACAATGATTTGGTTTCATTACAACGGTGTAACTAAAACACTATATATTGTAGAACAAACACAGATTGGGGAAACTCATAATAAATACATCAACTTGAGGATTGTGAATTTAAAATGCATTAACACTTGAATATAAATCCAATACGGTTTATTCTAAATGAGTTCATGTCTGTTTATTTAAAGGTATATAGGAGGATTATCCAGGTGGATCATCAAGACTATTGGTCGTCCTAATTGTCAATCATTCTGGTGATACGTGCTCGTCCAATAAGACCAGAGAGTTTTGTTCAAAAAGTGGAGAGGGCGGTTCTTTCCTAAAATGTTGGAAAATCCTCTTTTAAATGAAACACATCTTTTGTTGGGCCTCCATGTTTCTCTGGCTGCTTGTTCAATCCTTGTTCGGACACAGAGATGTACTGTATGTTTTTGTTTTTATCTGTGATGCATGTCTGTGATCTTAATTCTCTTTCATACAATAATTATAAAACATTATTTTAGCCCCAGTCTATTATTGCTACAAAAGCCTGGTTCTCTGACAAACCTCACACAGCAGCGCATTAGTATCTACAACAATAACGACGTTCACTTAGACTGACTTATTATCACTCAACACAATTCCAAGAGGCAATAAAGTTAAAAGCATCTGGTCCTGTCAAAAAGAATGAACTTGGTGTTTATGATTAGGATATTGGTCTAAGCAGCTTGATGCCGGAGGCGCCTGGCGTGTGCGTGCCTGGGCCAGCAGCGAGAGCAGTGGCCACAAATGTTTTGGCATATGCCGCGGTGTCCAGGAGAATATTCTGTGTTATATACGAGGAGGAATACATTAGCGTCGGCACATGAAGGAGATGAGAACAGGAGTGCTGCTGGTTATTTAGGGATAACAGTGCTGCTATTTGGTGGAGAGCAGGGAGGAACACATACATAAATATGTCTTTATGTATTGCACCACACTCGGGCACAATAATGAGACTATTTACATGTGAAAATACGTCTTAAAGGTGAAATAAAGATTGGATATTTCTGACTTACAGACTGCTGTGTACTGTAAGCATTTTTCACTAATGCAGCCGGCGGAAATTCAATTCTAGAAGACTGAACTGCTGCAGCCCGTCCCCTCCAGGCCTGCCTCACATCCTCGGCCTATGGCACAGCAAACGCCCATCTCCCGCCAACCAATGCCCGCCAGGTCAGTAACTTAAGGCGGAGACTCCCACTTCTCGGCCTTCTCAAGCCTCACAACCACCGCCTCCCCTCCTCCTCCTTCTTACCCTTCTTTGAGCGTGCACTTTTCCTGCTGCCCCAGTGCCACCACCAGTACCCAGGTCCCGGGGGTCTCATGCGCACACAAACAGGAGCCGCGCTTAACAAAGGGCCGCACCAGGCACTTTGTTAGTATTGGTATAACTATAACCAGTAGTATTTTCTGTAGGAGAATAGTTAAAGCAGCGATGAGCGGCGGTCTAACCAGTTATTGACTTCACAGAAAAGAAAAATCAGTTTGAACAGTAATCGACTGTACAGTCCACAGTCCATTCAGAGACAATGACAATGACAGTCATTAAAGTGATCTCAGTTCAGAGGATTCACATCGTGCACGGTTTAACAGACACACGACATTTGAAAGTGAATTATTCCAAGAAAAACAATACATTTTAAAAGTTTGAAGTTAAGCATCAAGAAGATACAAACCTATGTGTTCAAATATCAGTTTTTCGTCTCTCAGAACAGAGCACATGTCGTTCAGAGGTAATGGCTCTGCCCGCGGTCTGCCAACACTGATCACCAAAGTAATGGCGCCACAGCAGGAGGGCAGCATTTTTAAAGGCTGGAAATTAAAATGAAACTACAGGACAGCCGGAGAGAGGGGGGAGTGGACATGTCTGCCAGAACGTGCCTTGCCAAAAGAAGGCGGTAAGTGGGCCACATAGGGCGGTTTATCGATCCAACTGTTTTCCTCCTGATTTCATTCTGTGGTTTATGTAAAAAAAGAATGTACTGTTTTCCAACATGAGAGACTGACGACGAGAGGCGGCGAATGTTTGATTCTAGGTGTTTTTTGAGCATAACCCGACACCGACGTGTGATGAGGGGGTTGTGAATGGATGATCTCTGCTCGCCCACGGCCCAGACATTGTTGGTTACACAGACTTAGCTGTTTTTAGCCTGTGTGTGACCTGCTGCTGTGGCTAGCGTACACGCATGTGGCCTCGAGCACCTATTATAAGAACTGGATTGGGTAATGCTAGCTTTAGCCTGTCAAAAAGTATTATGGGCTGAAGACATAGACCGAGAGATGAGGCAGGCAGCGGCGATCTCAGGCACCTGTAAGCCACAGGTTTATATCCAAGTTCTTCCAGATAGAACTTGGATACTACACTGTAAAAAGTAATGACCCAACAAGAAAAAAAATGAGGCAACCCCCTCCGTTGGTCTTTTTACGTTGTATCAACTAAAGTGAAATTGTCTTCAACTGATTGCTTTTTAAACTTGAGGCAAATTGATTTTCTCAACAGTAAAAAAAGACTCCAATTTTGATCGATGCACATTTATTTGGAGTTGATTGCTTACTTACTATCTTTAGCAAACTCACAATACTGCATATACAACAATGAAAGTCAAGTTGTTTTCATTTTAAAACGGGTTAAACTTGTGAAACAATATTAATGGAAGCAACTCAACTACTGTAAGTAAGCATTTATCTCAAAATAAATATGTGCATTCATCGAAATCTGAGTCTGTTTTACTGTTGAGAAAATGAAGTTGCGGCTAATGGCTAACTACAAATAAGTGGCAATGACTGTGCTGGGCGGACATCTTGGATCCTTGGACCAGAGACACAACAACACAGTCTGGACAGGCCGGTCGTCTTCCTGTCTCCACTTTCTCTGCATTTCTACAGAGTCATTTGACATAAAGCGTCCATTTCCTTTCCTCAACGTCTGAAATGACATGTTTTTATTGACAAACGGTTGGCCAGTCTGTTAAAGCGAGGTTGAGTGGCAGCAGAAGAAGAAGAAGAAGAAGAAGAGGAAGCCGCCCCGGAGTAGATCTCTTTGGTCCAGAGGTGCAGAGTAACAGCAGCGTTCTGCTCGGTCCTGACACCGCATCCACTGGGTCTGATTTCACAGAATCAGCGCCGTGTGCGGCCGGAGACACAGAAGACTCCCACTGTGAACCGGTCACAGAGCTCACGGAGCACACAGAGCACAGAGCACACAGAGCACACAGAGCACACAGAGCTCAGAGCACTCAGAGCACAGAGCACACAGAGCTCAGAGCACACAGAGCTCAGAGCACACAGAGCTCAGAGCACTCAGAGCTCAGAGCACACAGAGCTCAGAGCACTCAGAGCACACAGAGCTCAGAGCACTCAGAGCGCACAGAGCACAGAGCACACAGAGCACACAGAGCTCAGAGCACTCAGAGCACAGAGCACAGAGCACACAGAGCACACAGAGCTCAGAGCACTCAGAGCACAGAGCACAGAGCACACAGAGCACACAGAGCTCAGAGCACACAGAGCTCAGAGCACACAGAGCTCAGAGCACTCAGAGCACACAGAGCTCAGAGCACACAGAGCTCAGAGCACTCAGAGCGCACAGAGCAGAGTTATAGATTCAGTAAAACAATACACTCAGGACTTAATGGGACTTTCTGCTGTGTGTGATCTGGGCGGGAAGACAGTGAGCCAATCACGGAGCAGGGCTGTGGGCCAACAGAACACAGAGCGTAGAGCAATCTGACCTCTGCATTTGACCTGTGCATTTGACCTGTGCATTTGACCTCTGCATTTGACCTCTGCATTTGACCTCTGCATTTGACCTGTGCATTTGACCTCTGCATTTGACCTCTGCATTTGACCTGTGCATTTGACCTCTGCATTTGACCTGTGCATTTGACCTCTGCATTTGACCTCTGCATTTGACCTGTGCATTTGACCTCTGCATTTGACCTCTGCATTTGACCTCTGCATTTGATCTCTGCATTTGACCTCTGCATTTGACCTCTGCATTTGACCCATCCTGCAGCTGCATTATATAGCCTGTGCAAGTAAGTCAGTTTTTATTTATAAAGCGGCTTTGACAGACCAGACACTCCACACAGAGATGGGAGCGAGGTCGCCATACAGGAGGTGCCGACCGGAGCACCCGGAGGAAACCTATACGCAGACATGGGGATAAAATACAAACTCAAAAAGGCACTGTTCCGACCGGGATTAGAATCCAGGGCCTTCTTGCTGAGAATGGAGAGTGCTAACCACTCAGCCACCGTGCCGCCCCTAGTCCGAGCACTTTACTATATTTGTCTTGAGAATCAGCGAAACACGGCCACATCACAAGACACTAGAGGTGCAACGGTTCATCACTGATCCGTGATCCGTTCGGTTCAACGTCTTCGGTTCGGTACAGACGTGATCCGCGGTTTGATTTATGAAAAAAAAGTTGTGCGTTGTTCAGTCCACACACAGCGCGGTCATTGCGGGCGGAGGAACGGAGGAGCTTGAAAGCCCTGCGTCATTTAAATCCCCAGTATGAGAGCATTTTGGCTTCACTGTAACTACACTGATAATTAATATTCGACAAAACTGTCACGATGTGTAAGCACTGTGGCACAAGAAAGACATGAGTGAAAAAAGCGTCTCAATGACCGCTTATTGTCGCGGCATTTAAGCAGCTCCTTTACGCACAGTCAGACCGGGCTAAAGTCAACTCTCCCGCGCATCCTCAGCTGCGCTCACGACTGACGCTTGGACGTCCTGCGGAACCTATAATAGATCCATGAGCGGAACCGCTCACTTCATCACTGCAGACTGGGAGATGAGAAGTCTGGCGTTGCAGACACGCCCCCTCTACGACAGTCACACAGCGCAGGTACTGACACAAGCAGCGGAGGAATGGAAGACAAAGGCCCAGTACTAATATTCCAGTCACAACTGATAATGCCAAAAATTAAATAAATGCAGTGAATGAGGCTGGGCCCAGAATGGAGCGCCTCCTCGGGAGAATCAGGAAGGTGGTGTAATATATGAGGGTAAATATCCTCATAAAGTGCCTTCTTATGTTGCACTTTGTGTTGTTTTTCATTAATTATGTTAAATAGACATAATCCATTTCCATCCATTTCCTTCCCCTTAATTCATTTCTAGGTCAGGGGGGGCAGTCAGAGCAGGTGCCGAGTCCACATGAGCTGTGTTTATTAAAAAGACAAAACTTTTTTTTGAAAAATGAACCAAAAAATGAACCGAACCGTGGGCTCTGAACCAAGGTACGAACCGAACCGTGATTTTTTCAAACCGTTGCACCCCTACAAGACACCACAGATACATTTATCACAGATTTATGAAAGATTAGCGACATTCACGACAGCTGGAGTGGTGTGGGGGCAGTGGGCAGAGTGGGGGGGCGAGCAACTGTGTCTAATAAACAGAATATTAGTCAAACATGGAATTATCTACAGTAAACTCTGAGTGTGCGATCACGAGCTTAAACAAATGTAACACGGTCAACAACTGTGAAAAGACCATTCTTCACGTCACATTCTGTCAAAACTGAAAAATAGTAATTACTAAAATACATATCTCGTCTCACCAGCTTTAGGTCTGTAATTTAACTTTTTATACTTTATACTACATTATTGAGACGTTTTTCAATGATTGATATTATTTTCTATGAAGCCAGTTTCATATCAAATATCGAGACTCATAAATCTACACATTCTCTATATTTATTCAGTACATGTTTTTTCACGGCTCCGGTCCAGAGCACATCCTGATGTTCGAGGCTAATGGCAAATGTGTCAAACTGAGTGATGCTTCTGAACGAGCAGAAACCCGGAGCACACGGCTCCTCGGAGGAAAAGTGCCATCGAACTCATATACGCCTCAAAAACTACTGCTACTTCAGACTCCTCGGCTAATGGGGGAGCTCGCAAAAAGTACTGTGTGTATAATATGTCTTATAGAAGAAGAAGAGCACAGGGACTGGCCTCCTGCTGCGACTCAGAGGAGCACAGGGACTGAGATGAAGGACCCGCATTTTTGGGTCCTTGATCTCACCGCACATGACATAATTATGTAAGAAAACACATTAATGTGAAATCTAGGGCTTTTCTGATGAATGTATCTTTTAGAGCCATGGACGAGCCTCCCTCGGCCAATCAGCTCTCAGTGTGTAAAAGTAGACGTTTTTCACTTAGACGACGACTGATTTGTTCACAAAAAGTTACAATAACAACTCTTTCTGTAGCAACAAACATTTAGTATTTATTTAGTATTTATGAACCCAACAGTAAAGTGCTCCAGCCTTATCCATTACTACTCTTACTACTTTGTTTTGTGGTTTTCTGTCTCTCTAAAACGCCTTAAATGAATTATTGATAATGAGAAAGGAACTGATAATGTTTTTGCTTTTGCCTTCTCCTTTTGAGCTTTCTTTCTTTCTTGAATTATAGGTGCGTGTAAGAAAATATAAAATACACTGTAAAACTGCTCACATAAAAATACTACTGCTACTACTACTACTACTACTACTACTGCTACTACTACTACTACTACTACTACTACTACTGCTACTACTACTACTACTACTACTACTGCTACTACTACTACTACTACTGCTGCTGCTACTGCTACTACTACTACTACTACTACTGCTACTACTACTACTACTACTACTACTGCTACTACTACTACTACTACTACTACTGCTACTACTACTACTACTACTACTACTATCAATCAATCAATCTTTATTTATAGGGCGCTTTTCCTGCACAGGGCAACACAAAGCGCCTCACAGTCCACACCACACAATGCACAAATCATCACCATTAAAATACAATTAAAAACACATATGTAATTAAAAAGCATTAAAATCACATAAGTAATTTAAAAACATAAAAATCACACAAGTAATTAAAAACAATAAAATAGTTAAAAACACAAAAAGTTACAACAATAAATAACAAGGTGTGTTAAAAAGATAAAATTCTCTAGTTGTATGCACGGGAAAAAAGAAAAGTCTTTAACATGGATTTGAACATTGACAGAGAGGCAGCCAGTCTCACATCCTCAGGAAGACCGTTCCAGACTTTAGCTGCATAGATCTGAAAAGCAGCCTCCCCCTGTCTAGTCCTGACTCTGGGCACTAACAGGAGTCCCGTCCCTGCGCTCCTCAGAGTCCGGGCTGGTTCATATGGGACTAGCATATCATGGATGTACTTTGGTGCAAGGCCATGGAGAGACTTGTACACCAGGAGAGCTGCTTTAAAGTCTATCCTCTGGGCCACGGGAAGCCAGTGCAGAGACCTGAGGACCGGACTAATGTGGTCGTACTTCCTGGTTCTAGTCAGGACTCGGGCTGCAGCATTTTGAATATACTGCAACTGTTTTACTGCATGTTTGGAGATACCTGTGAGCAGGCCATTGCAGTAATCCAGCCTACTGGAAACAAAAGAATGGATAAGAATCTCCAAGTCTGCCCTGGACACAATATTTTTAATTTTGGCAATATATTTTTCAGATGATAAAAAGCTGCTGATGTTACCGATCCAATGTGGCTATTGAAGTTTAAGTCAGAGTCCATTATTACTCCCAGATTTCTGACCTTATTTAAGGGCCTTAGGGAGAGAGACTGAAGGTGACAAATGACGGTCTCTCTTTGTTTCTCGGGACCAAAGACAATCATTTCGGTTTTGTCCGCATTTAGCTGGAGAAAATTGCATTGCATCCACTCACTGATCCGCTGGATACAGCGAAGGAGTGAGTCCACCGGCCCATGCTCTCCTGCAGTCAGTGAGACATAGATCTGAGTGTCATCAGCGTAATTGTGGTAGGACACTTTCATACTTTGAATTAACTGACCTAATGGCAGCATGTAAATATTGAACAGGAGAGGTCCCAGAATCGACCCCTGTGGCACTCCGCAGGTCAGGGCCATATTATCTGAGACATAGTTTCCAATCTCCACACAATACTTCCTTTCTTCTAGATAGGACCTAAACCAGCTTAGGGCGGTACCAGCAACACCAACCCAGTCCTCCAGTCTCTGCATGAGAATCTCATGGTCAACGGTGTCGAAAGCGGCACTCAGATCTAACATGACTAAAACAGAGACTTTTCCTGCATCAGTGTTAAGCCGAATATCATTTGTTACCTTGACTAGAGCGGTCTCAGTACTGTGGTGTGGTCTAAAGCCAGACTGAAACATGTCAAATGAGTCATTAGATATTAAAAATTCAGTAAGTTGTTGGTAGGCAACTTTTTCAAGAATTTTTCCCATGAAAGGCAGATTTGAGATGGGACGGTAATTTTCAAGTACCGCAGCATCCAAACTGCTCTTTTTTAGGAGGGGCCTGATGACTGCCTTTTTCAGGGCCATTGGAAATGTTCCAGATAAAAAAGACATGTTTACTATTTGTGTCAATGAGGGTAATAGACTACACATAACAGACTTCAGAAATCTAGGAGGTAGTACATCCAGACTGCAGGTAGAGGAACTAAGACCTGTGATTATCTTTTTAACAGTTTCATCATTGACAGGTGCAAATTGAGCTAGCTCACAAAGCCTCACTGGATGTTGCATTGTTACTTGTGTTGTAGAGGTGATGGCATTTCTGATACCCTGAACCTTGTCTCTGAAGAACTGTGCAAACTCATTACACCTGGATTTGGAGTAGTGTTCTAATGGCAACTCAACAGGGGGATTCGTTAATCTATTGATTGTTGAAAATAGAACACGCAGATTGTTGCTGCAGCCTTCAATAGTTTCAGAAAAGTATAATTCTCTTGTTCTACGTAGTACTCTGTTAAACTCACACAACTTCTCTTTTAAGAGTCTATAATCACCCTGGAGGTTGGACTTTCTCCACTTTCTCTCTGCTCTCCGGCACTCTTGCTTCTGTGCCCTGACCGGGCCTGCTTTTATCCATGGGGCTTTTTGCTTATTTGTGACCATTTTTACCTTCACAGGGGCAATGGCGTCCAGAACATTCAACACACTAGAGGTGACAGAGTTAAGCAGTTCATCTACAGTAGAACATGATGTGTTCTCAAAATGGATCATTCCCATAAATAGTTCACCCGTGTTTTCATTTAAGTGTCTACTTCTAACAATTTCATATTTAGCGGGTGGTCTGGTAGCAAAACACATGTTAAAAAATACACAGAAATGATCCGACAGAGCAACATCAACTACATAAACTTTTGAAATATTCACCCCTTTCGTGATAAGCAGGTCCAAGGTGTGTCCTCTGCTATGGGTGGGGCCACTCACATGCTGAGTGAGGCCAAAGGATTCAAGTATGGAACTCAGCTCTTTTGCGTATCTGTCATTAACATTATCCACATGAATATTAAAATCGCCTATAATGACTAAACCATCAAAATCTGTGCACACAACTGAAAGCAACTCAGTGAAATGATCAGTGAAACTATGGCATGACTGTGGCGGCTTGTACACAACAATAATAAGAATGGAAGAAGATTTCTTTTGTTCTATTTTAAAAGAAACATACTCAAATGATGAAAATTTCCCAAGAGACACCCTATGGGAGACAATACGATCTTTAAAAACTGCTGCTATGCCCCCCCCCTTTTATTTTCTCGTGTTTCATATTCAAATTTGAAATTTGGTGGTGAGGCTTCTATTAAAACTGCATCTCCTGTATTATGGTCAAGCCATGTTTCAGTCATAAACATAAAATCAAGATCATACGAACAGATAAAATTATTAATTAAAAATGATTTGTTGCATAGTGATCTGACATTAAGTAGAGCAAGGTTAAAATTAATATCAGTGTCAGTGGGTTTAGTTGATTGATTACAAAGAACTGGAATTAGATTTCCAGAGTTGGACCGTCTAACTGCTGTCCTTCTTTTAAATTTGTGTTTATTCAAGTTAAAACACATTTCTGAGCTGGTGCGAGGAACACACACAGTCTCTATTGGTTTAAAAAGTGAACTCTGTTGTACTTTGTTAAGTTCCAGATGCATAACTGAGTCAGCACAGTTCAGTGGCAGGACTGTCGTTACACTGCCAGACGGACAGGGGTCAGTGTTTGCACCACAGTACTACTACTGCTGCTACTACTACTACTACTACTACTACTACTACTACTACTGCTACTACTACTACTACTACTACTACTACTACTACTGCTACTACTACTACTACTACTGCTACTGCTACTTCTACTACTACTACTGCTACTGCTACTACTACTACTACTGCTACTACTACTACTGCGACTACTACTGCTACTACTACTACTGCTGCTGCTACTACTGCTACTACTACTGCTACTACTACTACTGCTACTACTACTACTACTACTACTACTACTACTACTGCTACTACTACTACTACTACTGCTACTACTACTACTACTACTACTACTACTACTGCTACTGCTACTTCTACTACTACTACTGCTACTGCTACTACTACTACTACTGCTACTACTACTACTGCGACTACTACTGCTACTACTACTACTGCTACTACTACTACTGCTACTACTACTGCTACTACTACTACTGCTACTACTACTACTACTACTACTACTACTGCTACAATTCAAAGAGAGTTTACTGGAGAACTCTTTGCAGACAAATCCATCCCCACGTCATGTGCAAAGAAGGGAGGAGCCACCACAGATTGAGAAGCGTCAGTCTGAGTAACAAAGGAGATTCTTTGTGTATCTTAGGCCCTGCATTGTCAGCCTCCGACGACGCATTTACTCTAATCATAAGTTATAATTATTTATTTATTTCAATTGTGGACATGACAATACAACACTTATTGCAATTAGATTTAATATAATTGTAGTCCTGTCACACAAACGAAAAGAGGCAGACAGAAGAATGTTTTATTTATGTTGCCTGCCCCTTTCTTATAACATGTGCAAATTAAATACACAATAATGAAGATAGCACTCCTCAAAGGGGGAACAGTCTATGCACAGAGACATATCCATCTCTAGGGTGGGCCTGCGTTGTCAGTACATGTGTAAAGAAGGCCATCGCTGACGTCTGGGGGTCGGAGCTTTTTGTCTGTAGATCAGCCACATTTTGGGTTTTACCAATTCACACTTGAGGGAAATGTCACTGAAAGTCCAAGATCTATTTTCTCAATTTGCTAAAATAAAAAGGCCTGGATAGGATCTGTTCTTACTTATTAAATACAGATATACATACACTAATTATGACACTAATTGTGGTTCCAGAGGTTTTTCACTTTGCTCCCACTGGGTTTTAGAGATGTGTGTTTAGAGTCTGTTAGTCTTGGTGTTTGAACTCTTTGATTCTCGGACCTGTGTTGGCGATTTCAACAGTTTTGTGAAGTCCTCTGAGAAACTACTGTTGTGGTTTTGGGAAGTACATGAATACATTGAATGGAGTTTCCTCAGTGCATGGCTGTAGTGTGGGTTATACGGTGAGGACGGTTTTAATTCAAAAGTCTACAGTTTGTAAAATGCACTTTCCAGTAAGGTTTTTGCGGTTCACGATTCTGTTGTGCGTCTCAGCATCAAGTGTCCGATGCATCCATTCAATCTCGACGTCAATATGTTTCCAGAAAGTGTGCTGCATTAGAGCTCACCCGATCTGCAGTCTTTGACACCGTGTTAAAGGGAACATGAACCGCATGTTTGAGCCGCTCATATCTGGCCCCGAAGAGTTTCAGACCTGCCCTGTCATCTGAGAACAGTCCAAAACCTCTGAGAGAGAAACCACTTCACTCTCAGTATACAGTACATGCAGACTCAGCCCTCAGTGTCTCAGTATACAGACTCAGACCTCTCTAGTCTCAGTATACAGACTCAGACCACTCTAGTCTCAGTATACAGACTCAGACCTCTCTAGTCTCAGTATACAGACTCAGACCTCTCTAGTCTCAGTATACAGACTCAGACCTCTCTAGTCTCAGTATACAGACTCAGACCACTCTAGTCTCAGTATACAGACTCAGACCTCTCTAGTCTCAGTATACAGACTCAGACCTCTCTAGTCTCAGTATACAGACTCAGACCACTCTAGTCTCAGTATACAGACTCAGACCACTCTAGTCTCAGTATACAGACTCAGACCTCTCTAGTCTCAGTATACAGACTCAGACCTCTCTAGTCTCAGTATACAGACTCAGACCTCTCTAGTCTCAGTATACAGACTCAGACCTCTCTAGTCTCAGTATACAGACTCAGACCTCTCTAGTCTCAGTATACATGCAAACCTCTGGCTCAGTATGCATTCAACATACACTACTCAGAGTGGGGGAGATACAGACCAACACTATTGTTTGTTACAGGGACAAGAAAGGGACAAAAAGTCTGAAATATCAGCCAATGACTGTCATTAAATCTGTTCGATTTGTTCAGAACCATGAACTGTTAATGGACGGGAAATTTTAGCTTTAATTTAACGAGTTTAGTTGCGCTTCGGGAGGAGACGGGAAAACATGGACACTTCCTGAGGCTCCATAGTCCAGCTCTTTATACACGCACAGAGAAGGGTTTTGTGTGTGTATGGTCCTGGGAACAGTATGACCACTTTAAGGCTACACTCTCGCCGTCAAAGCGGAACACAGCCGAGTACATACAGCAAACAAGTGCCCCGCGGTCACTTTCGCCCCCCTCCAACAGATCTCCACGGATTCACACATTTCACAATTGTATGAGGCCGGCAGACCTCATACAATTGTTTACATTGAGCATTTGATTTTCAGACATGAAAGTAATTTGGTTTTCATCCAAGTAAGCACATAACTGTCCATTAACGTTCTTGCTTTAGCTTCAGTTAGAAAAACCAAAGCAATGAAACACATGCAGTGGAGGGAATGTTCCAGAGCATTGATCACGATGGGTGCCCATGTCTGTAGAACACATATTACATACATTTATACTGTATTACCACAGGTGTACAGACACAGCTACATACCTATTATAAGCTCATGTCTCTAGTATTCAGGAATATTGACATCTCAATGAACGTGTCTGGGTTTGCAAGTGCATCTGTATATTTAAATGGGTAGGGTGTGATTCTAAAGTTATTTGCATGCTTTGTATAGTAGTATTTGCTTTCACAAGGCAAACTAATCACTAAAATGGTTGTTGGTGAGTCCTGCAGAACATTGAACATAGAAAGAGACCCTTTAATAACCGGCTGTAACTATTTCCTCCCTGCAGCCTACTTTATCCAAATTAAATTACATGAGATTGACTTGTGCCAGTTCTAAAAATACTCGTGTCCGGTCCATTGTTTGTGACGGGAAACAGATTAGCGTGATCGGCCGCACAAGTGGGCCAATCGGCTGGGAAAGCGGCGACCGGCGACAAATGACTCTGAGAGGAGAGAAGCGAGAGGGGAGGAGAGAGGGGACAGGAGGGGAGGTGAGGTGAGGAGAAAGGGCAGATGAGGGGAGAGAGGAGCTGGAAGAGGAGAGGTGAGCGGGTGTAGGAGAAGAGAAAAGAGAGGAGAAGCTGAAGAGGAGAGAAAACAGAAGGGAGGCCAGCCAGGGGAGGAGCCGGGAGGGAGGGGACGAGAACATGCAAACTCCCCTTCTAGGTCGAGGAGAAAAGAGAGACGGGTGAGAGAGGGGAGACATGAGAGGGGAGAGGAGAGAGGGTCGGAGAGAGACTGGAGAGAAGAAAATGGAGATGGAAGACAGGAGAAGAGTGACAGGAAAAGAGAGGTATAGAGAGACTGGAGAGGAGAGAGGGTACAAGAGAGAGGAGGGGAGGACAGACGGGGGAGAGGAGAGAGAGTGTATAGGAGAGACTGAGAGGAGAGACAGTCGAAGAGAGAGGGTAGGGGAGAGATGGAGAGATGAGAGACTGAGAGGACAAACAAGAGAGAGAGGAGGAGAGACAAAAAATGGAGATGAGAGAGAGGAGAGGAGTGACGAGAGAGGAAGGACAGGAGATGAGAGGGGGAAAGGAGAGACGGGAGAGGAGAGGGTAGAAGAGAGATGGTAGAAGAGAGACAGGAGAGGAGAGGGGGGGAGGAAGGACGGGAGATGAGAGAGAGACTGGAGAGGGGGAGGCAGAGGTGAAGCCAAGCCCAGGCCGGTGTCTGAACACATGGTCCCTGTGTGTGAGGAGTCTCTGCAGCTGCACTCTGCACACGTCCTCTGCCCCACTATGTTCCGCTGTGTGTCGAATTAGCAAAAGCAAGTTTGAAGGAGGATTTACAATGAATGAGTGAAGCCCATGGCCGCACAGGGAGGATAGTGCACGTGAGGATAGTGCACGTGAGAGCGCATAAAACATAAAGGCTCGTTTGAGTTTATTGGGAAGCTGGGGAGAAAGAAGGCGACGCTTGAGGTATCACTGATTCCTACAGATGGAGAAAGTCTGTATTCAAAAAGCTATTTTCTCCATTTTTCAATCCAATGTACTCTGATATAGCCCTTAATAACACCAGTAGTTATCTCCGAGGACTTAACAAAACAAGTTTGCCAACACAGATCAGAGAATCTAACAGTTTAAAGATGCAGTCAGGGATTTTTTCCAGGCGTATTTTTCAAAATATTTTGGGAAAACGTCCCAAAACCCTAAAAGTATCAAGTTTTCATGTGTTTTAAAACAGTAATGGAATTGACCAGATGTTCTGTTTGCCTGTGCTACAACTGAAGGATTTTATCTCCATTTCTAATGCACTGCTGTCATTTATTTATTTTTTTAAATTTCTTGTGTAATTTTGAAAGTTTTAATGGTTTTATTCTTTTGTGTGATTTTAATGTTTTAATTGTGTTTTAATCTTTTGTGTGATTTTAATGTTTTAATTGTGATTCTGGTGTTTGTTTTATGTGATGATTTGTGATGTGGACTGTGAAGCGCTTTGTGTTGCCCTGTGTATGAAAGGCGCTCTACAAATAAACTTTGACTTTGATTGATGTCTATAGTCTCCGAAGATTATAAAAAAATATTTTGGAGCGGACTGATAAAACTAAACCAATGGGATTCGTTCATCCCCAACGAACCAATGGGATCTGTTTACCGCCTTCACCCTCTTCCTGTTTCCCAGAGTGCACCGGAGTTATCGGATTTACTAAAACCTAAAATTGCTGAAAAGAAAATGCCAATTTCACGTTTGCTTCACTCTCCCTGTGACAAAGAAAAGGAAATGCTGGATGTTTGGTTTGGTGGAGAGGGGAGGGGGGGAGTGGTTTGGTGGAGAGGGAGGAGAGGGGGAGTGGTTTGGTGGAGAGGGAGGGGAGGGGGAGTGGTTTGGTGGAGAGGGAGGAGAGGGGGAGTGGTTTGGTGGAGAGGGAGGAGAGGGGGAGTGGTTTGGTGGAGAGGGAGGAGAGGGGGAGTGGTTTGGTGGAGAGGGAGGAGAGGGGGAGTGGTTTGGTGGAGAGGGAGGGGAGGGGGAGTGGTTTGGTGGAGAGGGAGGGAGAGGGGGAGTGGTTTGGGGAGAGGGAGGAGAGGGGGGAGTGGTTTGGTGGAGAGGGGAGGGGGAGTGGTTTTGGTGGAGAGGGGAGGGGGGAGTGGTTTGGTGGAGAGGGGAGGGGGGAGTGGTTTGGTGGAGAGGGGGGGGGGGAGTGGTTTGGTGGAGAGGGGGGGGGGGAGTGGTTTGGTGGAGAGGGGAGGGGGAGTGGTTTGGTGGAGAGGGGAGGGGGGAGTGGTTTGGTGGAGAGGGGAGGGGGGGAGTGGTTTGGTGGAGAGGGGAGGGGGAGTGGTTTGGTGGAGAGGGGAGGGGGGAGTGGTTTGGTGGAGAGGGAGGGGAGGGGGGAGTGGTTTGGTGGAGAGGGGAGGGGGAGTGGTTTGGTGGAGAGGGGAGGGGGGAGTGGTTTGGTGGAGAGGGGAGGGGGAGTGGTTTGGTGGAGAGGGGAGGGGGAGTGGTTTGGTGGAGAGGGGAGGGAGGGGGGAGTGGTTTCCAGTTGGTGCTACGGCTAAGCTAACAACAGCGCTTACCGCACCTTTAAAGCTTAGGTACACAACTTTCAAACATCAAACCACAACAAGGGAACTACATGTAACACACTCCCTGTCTGTTTGGTTAGTTCAGCTTTTTCAGACTGAAAAATGAACAAGAAAGAACTAATCTCCATCAAACAGTGGCTCACAGGGATCTTTCTCATGAAAAAGATGCAGCACTGTCCAGTAGGATGAGACTGGAGCTATATGATAAAAACAATATGAATAGTTCTTTTGCAAAAACAGATGAGTTCCATCAGAAAAATATGTTAATCTCTTAAAATATATTTTTTAACCAAGTTGTTTTCTGAAACGCCTGATCTATTTTAGTGCCAGACACATATAATTTCACTTCTTCTTGAGAAAATTCTTGCAAATGTTATGCAAATAACAAGACAGATTGAAGGTTGTAGCTGGAGGAACATATTCTTTAACAAATTCTCAAACGGAGATATCTGTTTTTGCATTTGAACTCTTCATATATGACAGTATATTATATATGTTAATGGTTGTTTATGAACTGTGATGCATTTTGGGTAACTTTTGTAACACATGCAGAAGCCTGAAGACTAAAAAAGTATTGATAGATTGTATGTGGTGTGATGGACCTCTAATGTATAAACTTCTGGGAGTTCCATATTCACAATGTGGCACATGTACTTTTAGGGACTGTGTGAATAAACTAAACTAAACTAAACTAAACTAAACTAAACTAAGCTCTGGTACTTTTCCACTTGTTCTGGTTCATCTCAGGCCGAAGCCACTGGCGTCGGGTCAAATGCTGATTGGACGGTCTACGCTACAATATCACTTTCATTCTGTGATTATTTGTTCGTGTCTCGTCTACAATCCACAATAAAACATGTTTTCTGTCTGGCCGACACGATCCTAGACGTTTCCTCGAACGTTTTGCAAATAAGGATCGATTGATGGATCTTTCTATAAAGTGATTTGTCAGTGGACATTGGGAGACTTTGCCAACGGACTACAGTATTACACAGATAACAGAAATATGGAGGACGCAACATTATCATCATCAAAAGCACAAGTGAACGTTGTTTCATCTCTATCATCATGAAATTAAAATAGTGATTAATTCCTTCACCACATCATATCTGCACCTCATCTACAGCAGCACTACTGCCTTGCCTATTCAGAACATTCAAGTCCACAGCGGCTAAACTAAACTGGTTCCAAAAAAATACTCCCCTCATCAGTGGCGGCATCTGGAACGCTACGTTGGACCAAGAGCGACTTTTCGACCATTCTGTAAAAACACTTTCGAGGCGGCATACAAAAGCATTGGGTAATTCTCTTTCTGGGTACACCCCCACCGGCCTGGAGTGAGATTGCAGCATGTCAGTGCAAGTGCTCATGGACCTTTTTGAGCCCGGACCCGCCAACACTGCTTACAATTTGTGTAAAAAAAAAAAAAAAAAAAGGACAACAAACTACCAGAATTCCGATACAAACAGATCAAAACCAAGGTGCCACTTTTAACATTTCTGGATGCCATACCACTACGCAGGAGGACGGACGCGTAGCTGAGACTATCAAGTCAGTTTTAGCAGAATCTCCAATTTCTTTTTTGAAAGATGAACAGCGAGAGGCGCTATGTGCATTTCTGGACGGCAAAGATGTTACCGGGATTGGTTTAAGTCAAACCTTGGTAGGCGGGCACACAGCGTCACTTCGCCCAATCAGCTTGAAGTATTCTGCTGCTTATCCCTCCTTTCCCCGAAAGGATTCTCCTGCAGAAGTCCCAGATTGATATTGTGGAGAACGCATTAGAGTTCTACACAATCATCCATCTGCCTCTTGCCAGGTTACTATACTACTGCTACACACAGATATATTAGATTTAATTGACACATATATGTGAAAATAAAATACTACAAACACTTGAAATAATAAAAATATTGGGTTTACTTGATGCGATGCAGCAGAAACTGTCTTAAGAGATTTCCAAGTTACTTTCTGACACTTCACTAACGATGCATCTACGCTGTTTATAAAACCGTCAGAATTTTAAGTGGTGAATGTGCGAGCAGCGGATAATTTACTACTAAAGAAACGACAAGTTACTTCAGACACTTCACATTTGAATATCAGTTCCATAATCCCAGCCTCCGTTTAGGGAAGTGTTTTTATGGCCTGACAAGGTGACAACTCAATAAAAGCTTGTAGTGCCTGATCCTTTCTTCTCAGCAGATGTTACAAATACTTATAATAACCATTACTGCAGAACGCCTAATATGTCACTGTGTTTCTTTGTAATTGTCTTTCAAGAGATTTCAATGATTTGTGTTTGCAACTGATTCAATTTGAAAAGTTAAAACATCCAAAGGCAAACTGAAGGGTAGATCCGACCCTGAAACTTTGACTGAATTACAGACAACAAAGAAAAGGGCTTAACTTATTTGTTAAATATTAATGAATGAATAATGACAAGTAAAGTGTCTTTGAGAGTCCAAATAACGCTGTATTAAAACCATGCACAATTTATATGTTTTATAAAATAAGACATTAGATAGATAGAAGAAACTTAGGAATTAAAAACAAACAGCAGTGAATGAAGTACCTAAATCATTAGCAGATAGTACAAGCTCGGACTCTGGGGACCACAGGGACTGGCCTCCTGCTGGGACTCTGAGGACCACAGGGACTGGCCTCCTGCTGGGACTCTGAGGACCACAGGGACTGGCCTCCTGCTGGGACTCTGAGGAGCACAGGGACTGGCCTCCTGCTGGGACTCTGAGGAGCACAGGGACTGGCCTCCTGCTGGGACTCTGAGGAGCACAGGGACTGGCCTCCTGCTGGGACTCTGAGGAGCACAGGGACTGGCCTCCTGCTGGGACTCTGAGGAGCACAGGGACTGGCCTCCTGCTGAGACCAGCAGGAGCACAGGGACTGGCCTCCTGCTGGTCCCAGAGCCAGGACTGAACATAGGGAGATAGATTTTCAGATTTCTTCCTGAAATTGTGAGACAGGCTTCAACTCTGACAACATCAAGACCAGGTTGGAAACAGTTCTGCCTACTAAGGATTGTGTCTCTATAATATTTTATGTATACTATACTGTACGTTAACGTTTTTATGTGAACTGTGAAGCACTTTGTTTGTGGAGAGATTATCATACACAGAAATACTCAAAGATGATTGGATGTATTTATATTTGTCAGCGGACACGTTGTGAGTCCGTAATGCACTACATTATTGCACCATATTGAACGCACAGGGTCAGCAGTGTCCGCAGATCATAACACTCAAGAATAAATCAGAATATACTGAATCTAATCTATAAAACATGTCCTTAAAAGCAGACATGAGGAGTTGACTGGAGCTCAGCGATGTCTGGATGTGTGTTGAGAGCGATAGGGGATCACACAATGATTACACAATACATTTGGCTGCACCACAAAGGGCTCATGATTCTATTTGTCTAAGTGACATGCTGCTAATGTCATTACTGCTGTGTGCTCTTAATCCTTCATTTCCTTTAGTGCAAACAAACAATATGTCTTTTCTCTGTGGATTTCTGTGGGAGTGAAGCCACATCACGGAGAGTGGACGCAGATCACACAAAGCTCGTAACAGATGCACAGTTAGATTGGACTCTGTAATGAAGCTCTGACTGACACAGAATCAGGTGGTTTAAAGTAGAGCTGCAAGACTTATCACAATCAAATCATAATAACAGTATTTTACCTCCAGCTGGCCCAGTCTGGGAATCTCAAAGGCAGCAATTAGATCAATCTTTCGTGAACACATGGATATTTAGTGATGTGTTTATTTGAAAGGGACAGACATGTGAATGAACAGACTCAGTAAAAACATGCCAGATCACAGTCAAAAGCTAATTTCCATCTGTGTCACATATGTTTAGGGTCAGGAGTCAAGGTAAGGCTTAAAAACAACAACATCAACAACAAAAAACAAACGAGAAAAAAAAAAAAACAGAGCTTACATAACCACACAGGCCATAGTCCCCACATTAATAGTTATTGCACACATCCCGTTATTGCACGCATCTAAATATTGCACACGCCGCGTTATCCCACACATCTTGTTATTCCACACATCCTGTTATTGCACACATCTTGTTATTCCACACATCTTGTTATTGCACACATCCTGTTATTGCACACATCCTGTTATTGCATACATCTTGTTATTGCACACATCCTGTTATTGCACACATCTTGTTATCCCACACATCTTGTTATTGCACACATCTTGTTATTCCACACATCTTGTTATTGCACACATCCTGTTATTTCACACATCTTGTTATTGCACACATCCTGTTATTGTACACATCTTGTTATTCCACACATCCTGTTATTGCACACATCTTGTTATTCCACACATCTTGTTATTGCACACATCCTGTTATTGCACACATCCTGTTATTGCACACATCCTGTTATTGCACACATCCTGTTATTGCACACATCTTGTTATTGCACACATCCTGTTATTGCACACATCTTGTTATTGCACACATCCTGTTTTTGCACACATCCTGTTTTTGCAAATATCTAACAATTACGTATACATCCCGTGATTGCACATATCTAAAAATTGCATACATCTCGTTATTGCACATATCTCTGCATTACAATCAACCAAACCTTTTACACGACCCATTATGTGTACTATCTTGGGGCCTCTCTTCTGTCATAAACATCACAGTACTGACCAGGCCCTGCTCAGCTTCTGGGGTCAGGATCTGGCTTTAACCTGCAGGTGGCGCCAAACTATGAGTCATGTTATGAATGAGTCTTCCACTCCTACCTCTAATGTGCGCTGCAACACTGGGATTTCTCCACTGTGGAACTAATAAAGGTTTTCTCATTTAAAGATCGACCAATTAATCGGTCGGTTGATTTTGAAAAACCATTAGTCGGGCAGTGACCTCTTCCCATCAGGCTGATAATAAACAATGGCATGTTATACCCAATTTTAATGTTATAGTGTGTATATCACACACAGTTGCAACACTGAAATTTCCCCACAGCAGCACGAGTAAACGATCTCTCTCTCCAATTAGAATGTTCATTAAAATACATTTCTCTTACACAAGCCATGTTTTTTTCTGTTCATTTGCTTCTAACCAGCCCAGCCTGTCCAGTGATCCAGTTATAACACACACACAGACACACACACTGACACACACACAGACACACACACTGACACACACAGACACACACACACACGCAGACACACAGACACACACACTGACACACACACACACACACACACAGACACACACACACGCAGACACACAGACACACTGACACACACACACACACACAGACACACACACACACACACGCAGACACACTGACACACACACACAGACACAGAGACACACACACTGACACACACACACACACTGACACACACAGACACACACACACACACACACACACACACACACACACACACACACTGACACACACACACACACACACACACAGACACACACACACACACACACAGACACACACACACAGACACACAGACACACACACAGACACACACACACACAGACACACAGACACACACACAGACACACACACACACACACACACACAGACACACACACACAGACACACACACACACAGACACACAGACACACACACACAGACACACACAGACACACACACAGACACACACACAGACACACACACACAGACACACACACAGACACACACACACAGACACACACACAGACACACACACACACAGACACACAGACACACACACTGCCGGTGCGTGTGGGGCCAGGCAGATGGAGGCTGCGGAGGAGGCTGAAGACTTAACCAGGCTTCAGGGCGGACACACGGCTCCGTGTGACTCTGCGGGTGTCGTTATCCGCCCTAATCACCTCAGACACACACACACACGTGTCTGCGTGTGTGTGTGTCGTTATCCGCCCTAATCACCTCAGGCCTAATCTGTGCCAAAGCAGCTGCTGTTTCTGTTAATCACCTACAAGTGTCACCGCCACCCAGATAACATCACCACACTTTACAGTCGGAAAAGGCCGTTTCAGAGGACTTTGAAGAGGGTGGCGGTAACTTTAAGATGTTTTTGATCTTCACCTGCTTCACTGAATAGGTTTTTGATTTGCTTATCGTATTAAACTTGTGCATTATTTAACTATAGAAGATCTTCCTGCTCAGACGCCAACACCATCCACAAGATTCAAGATTCAATCATTTATTTGCCATTTGTTTATTCCATTCCATTTTCTTGTTTATTACTCATTTTATTGTTTCATGTTTTTGTTTATTTCATTGTTTTATGTATATACACATGTTTTTATTTGATCTTAATTGTTTTTATTTCATTTTAATTAAAGCTGCTTTGGGATAAACGTCCTTTTGAAGAATAAGTAGCGCAGGTTTGTGCTGGCGTGACATTTTATTTTAGATCGAGTTTCATGAAACAAGGAAGAGAATTTGTTTCGGGACCAGATTGTGACCAATAACAGCGGACCACTGGCCCCCACTTTCTTGAGAAAAGCCACAGGTCTGTGGTTAGCTCAGACAGGTCTGTGGTTAGCACAGACAGGTCTGTGGTTAGCTCAGACAGGTCTGTGGTTAGCACAGACAGGTCTGTGGTTAGCTCAGACAGGTCTGTGGTTAGCACAGACAGGTCTGTGGTTAGCTCAGACAGGTCTGTGGTTAGCTCAGACGGGTCTGTGGTTAGCACAGACGGGTCTGTGGTTAGCACAGACAGCTGAGGTAAACAAGCGGCGGAGGCTAACCTGAAACTTCTGTGTCTTAGTTACTGGTTACTGCTTACTCAGAGAAACAGACAAAAGAAAGTCCCGTTCCTCCGCACTTCCCGGTTCAATCGAACTATGGTCACGCCACGTTCAAATGTGTGATCCATATCGTGAGACGTGAGCTCCGTAAACACAGGCTGAGGGTGAGGGGAGGGCAAGCAGAAAGAGTGATGACAGCGCTCACATTCAAACATTTCACAAAGTGAGTTAGTGCAGCTTTATTGTGGGTGAAGTGTCTTGCCACAGTTTGGCACTTTACAGCCGAAGCCGCCCCACTGTGGCACCTGGAGTTCCCCAAGGTCTCCCATCACAGTACTAACCAGGCCCTGCCCTGCTTAGCTTCAGAGGACTGATGGGATCACATGCAACTTTGGCCCATTTTTTTCTTCATATTTGTCCTTATCGTAAAGAGATTGTAAACTTGCTTATGCTAATATTAAGAGATTGTATTATTATTATAGCGTTAGGTGTTATTTAACATGGCAGGCAAATGCTAAAGCTCCATCTCCTGTGGTGGATTAATCGTTGCCCAAAACAGGTTGGAACATGTTTTGTTTTCACTTTCTTGCCAATGCGATCGCTGTGTTCTTGATTTTCCTCACATTTTGCGTGTGGGTAAGTGTTAGATGGACTGTGGAAGCAGAACTGTGGCCATATTCTCATCTTTGTGCCCGGGGCTAGCTTTGGCAGCATAAGAGGATTACCACCACCAAGTGTGACCACAGACTGAATGAATCTAATTAGCAGCAGAAGTAGAAGGAAAAGGAAGTAGGAGGCTTTCAGAGACCACAGCAGAAGGTTCATGAATAATGTGGCTGTTTACGAGGGACATGACACTGGATCTTGCTCTTGGCTTTTAAATGTGTGTGTCCAGGTGAGCTCGAAAGTTTACACACCCTGTTGGAGACTGGGATTATAACACACACTGTTTTTGGTGGTTGTATGAAGCCATATATTTGAGATTTTGAAATATAATAATAATAATGCATTGGTTTTATATAGTGTTTGGACACTCAAAGACGTTCCTCATGTCATTATTCATTCACTCCAAACACAGTGGTGCTAAACTGCCGCAGTAGCCACAGCTGCCTCGGGGCACACTGACAGAAGCGAGGCAACCAGTCTGTGCCAACGGCCCTCCGTCCACCACCAACCATTCACACACACAGCAGACTCATTCTAAGAGTTTTTAGTGGTTGTATAAAGCCATATATTTTAGATTCAGAATATATAATAGTTTTTACTGATTGTATGATACCATATTTTTGAAATTTGCAATTATAAGGATTTTTAGTGGTTGTATAAATCCAGCCAAAAGCACAGGCCACTGCAGACATCTTGAGACCCGACACAGAGGTCACAATGATACAGTAGATCCTATAGCACCCCAGTGCACTGTAATTAAAAGGTAAGAAAAAAATATACATGTACATAAAAGTAGTAGAATGGCCCTTTAATGATGAAGGATAAATTATTCAGAGGAAGAGGCTAACGCAGCAGCACAAGGCAACAGAAGCCCAAAGTGCTGTGTTAAGCAAATTACGTTTTTCTGACTATGAACATCTTCAAAGCATTAGAGGGACTCGTCTATTTACAGTCCCTTTTTCTTAAATTATAAAAGTTACTACGCTTTTTTCTCTCTTCTTTGTGTGCTCCTCTGTCCATGATGATTGCATATGGTTGTTTTAAAAGTGGATGTGTTCTGTTTTTTATTGTTGCCATACAGATTAGTTCCAGTTACTATAAAGGTCGTTCGGCTTGTAATTCTTTATGTTTATCCCTCACAAAGCCTAGACTGTGGAGAAGTAATGATAACTATAACAACTACAAATTATTTATAAAAGTTGTTTAACACTTTTATGTTTCTTATACAAGCAGAATATCCACTGAGCTCTTATATACATGGCTGCCGGTCCAGACAGGTTTTTTGCAAGGAGTATACAAGCTTATTCAAAAGACTAGCACCCAGGTCTGAACCAGGTCTGAAGCAGTCTGAACCAGTCTGAACTCAATTGTAGACAAGGAATCCGCTTTTTACTATGCTTTGTGAACCAGTTGTGCTTGGTTACCCGGGATACGGGCTCCTGTGGTCCGCTCCCCTCAGCTTCTTCACACAACATCTCACTGCTCCTCCTCAGACGTGATTGTAGGTGATAGTCATCGGGAGGCAGGAAGGTTAGGCCGATAATCTGCTGGTTTTTTCTTGCCTCAGATAAGATTGCAACCTTCCGCCGTCACCACTACCAGGGTCCCCGGGGGGTTTCAGCATCCAGCGAAGAGGGGAATGGAGCGAGATGCCAACTGGACCGAATACAAGGGAACAGCATATGTGTATGATTGGGATTGCCACCACTGTCACCAATTCAAAATCAGATTCTTTACTAAATTAGACCTCCATAGTCCAGAGTAAGATATGACTTCAGATTCAGATATACAGTATATTGATATTCACCATCAGACTATGTTATTACCTTTTACCATGTTTGCACACTTCCTGTCTTTTTGCACACACACATGTACATTTCTCCGTTGTGAGTTAAATAAAGTTAATCAGTTTATCTTATTCCTTCTATACTGGTTGCCTCGCTTCTGCCAGTGTGCCTCAGGGCAGCTCTGGCTACAGTAATAGTTTATCACCACCGTATATGGAGAGAACGTCCATCTACAAACTTTTTCTCAGTGTGTGACACAGTTACTTCGTTCATCATTCAAACATGAACGAAGGATTTGAAGCTGATTGTGTGGAGAATCCAAAACAAATACACAGCGGTAAAAGTCTGGTTTTGATGAGACGGTTCTCGACGCCAAACGTGTGATCGCGACTGAACGACAAACAAACGCAATGTTCTGAAAAAGAGTACAATGTGCCAGATCTGACAAACCAATGTATGTCAACGGCGTATTGGAACGCTCGAGCCATGGCCACGGATGGAAGAGGAAGCAGAAGTGTTGCTAACAAAGGGCATTGAAAGGAAGTGCGAGAAATCAAACGTGTGAAGGAATCGGAGTGAAGAGAAGTGCCGTCGCTTTTTTAGTACACACATGAAAATACAGGAGAGAATACTGCAGGACGTGAATACATGTTTTTATTCTGGGCTCGGTGGTGGGATGTTTAAATCTATCCGCTGTAAAGGATTGACTTCTGCTGTCCGCTGATTACGAAGATTAAGGCTGGCTGCCGTTTTGATGATTTCACTGATTTCTCAAGACCCACAGAATATTATGCTCCAAAATACCTTTAAAAAGTGTCTTTGGAGCAAACACAGCTGTTCACAGGGACACTGAGGTGGGTCCCACACTATAAATGAGGTATTATGTAAATTATAACAAAGTATGTCTGATGTAAATATAATGTTTATATTATTGTAAGGTTACTGTGTTATATTGTATTTCTTGTGTTTTTCATGTAAATAGGGACTGCAGATGGAAAATAGCTAAGTAGCTTTAAACTGGTGCGGAATATATCTGCCTATGAGCTTAATGTCACAGTGGCTGAGTGGTTAGCTATCTTGCATTCTCAGTAAGAAGGTCCTGGGTTCGAATCCCGGTTGGAGTAGGGCCTTTCTGAGTAAAAACACGTACAGTAGTAGGTGAGAGAGTGAATGGATGGTGTTTGATCGGAGGCTTTGATGGTCCAGTGTGTTCGGCGTCTCGCTTCCGTCATCACCGTGTGGAGACAATGAAGTCATATCTGAGCATTGTAAAGTGCTTTGGCTGACCTTGGTCTGTATGAATGCGCTGAATAAATAAAGATTACTTTCTTACTTACTAATGTTACGGAGCACTGTGCCTTTAAAACAAACACTGAAGAAACCACAGTTGCTTCTGGTGTTATGAAAGATCCATACCAGGACTAATTGGACACACACAATTACATCCAGTTAGAGTTGGCTTTTTTTATTTTTATTAGACCATACTGGTAAGGTTGATTACTGCTTTTATAGGAACAAGTATTTTTTTTTTTTTTTTTTACCTCTGACGGTTTAGACAGTAAGTAAGCAACTAGTGCAAAATCTTACAAGAATCACTACAAACTGATTGGGCGAAGTGACGCAGTTGCCCGCCTACCACAGTTTGACTTAAGCCAACCACGGTCACAAATTAAAAAAGCTATACCCGATAAAAATGCTTATTACTACATACAAGTTGTATTATAATCCGTAATTGAATGTAAAACTTGAGCTCATTGATTCAACTGTGGATGAATTCAGGCGTAAAAAGTGCTGAGTAGAGACTCCGCGGTGTGGAGCTGGGCACCTGGAGTCGGCGAAGGAGGCGCAGACACCGGGGAAGGCGAGGCGGTCTGCTCGTTCGTAGCCGCTCCTCCAGGACCCCTTTGCCCTCCATCTACCTGGCCAACGTCCAGTCTCTGCCCAACAAGACGGACGAGCTCCTGTGTCGGGTCCAGAGCCAACGCGAGGCCCGGGACTGTGTTCTGTCTCAGCGAGACGTGGCTCCACTCGAACGTCCCGGACTCTGTTGTTCAGCCCCCGGGATTCACCGCTCACCGCTCGGACAGAGTGAAGGAGACCACGGGCAAGGCCAGAGGCGGAGGTCTGTGCTTTTTAATTAATCAGCGCTGGTGCACGGACACTCGAGTCGTGAACCAAACATGTACTGCCAATCTGGAATGCCTGGTCTTGAGCTGCCGCCCTTTTTATCTTCCCCGTGAGTTTTCAGTGATATTTGTATGTGCTGTTTACATTCACCCACGTGCGGATTACAAAGTAGCCCTACAGGATCTGAGCGAGATCCTTCACAAACATGAGTCTGCTCATCCTAACGCAGTCATCATTGTTGCTGGGATTTCAATAAATGTAATTTAAAGACTGTACTCCCGAACTTTTACCAACATGTGACTCGAGCTACAAGAGGAGCACATGTTCTGGATCACTGCTACAGTAACGTGAAGGGAGCTTACAGGTCCAGTCTCAGACCTCCTTTTGGAAAGTCTGACCACTCCTCTGTTCTCCTTCTTCCTTCGTATACTCAGAGGAGCAGGGAACATAAACCAACCTCTCGCACTGTACAGTGTTGGTCTGAGGAGGCTAGCATGAAGCTACAAGGTTGTTTTGATGCTACGGACCGGTCTGTGTTTCAGTCAGAGGACGTCAATGAATTCTGTGACGTTGTGTCTGGATACATACGCTTCTGTATTGACTGCTGTGTCCCACAGAAGGTCATTAAAGAACATTTTAGTCAAAACCCTTGGATGAACGGGGAAGTTAAACTGAAACTTCATGAGCGTGCGTTGGCGTTTCAATCAAATGATACAGTTGCTTATAAGCTATCCTGTTACTCATTGAAACGCTCTATTAAATCTGCAAAGCGCAGTTACGGGGACAGGTTAAAGAGTTATTTTGAGGAAGATGACCCTCGGCGCATGTGGAACGGTATTAAAGCCATCACATCGTGGAAACCTAGTGCTGGGAAAATTGCATCTGTCGACCAAGCTCTGCCAAACGAGCTGAACACGTTCTACTGTCGCTTTGAATCCGCTGATGCCTGTCCTACTGTATTCCCTGAGTGTTTCAATCAAGGTACCTTCACCGTGACTCAGGAGGAAGTCAGGCGTGTCTTGTCCAGGACCACAGTCCGAAAGCCCCAGGCCCGGACGGCATCCCTCCTCGTGTCCTGAAACTGTGCTCGGAGCAACTTGCCCCTGTGCTAACAGACATTTTCAACCTGTCGCTAAGGAACTGTACTGTGCCGAACTGCTTTAAAGAGTCGACCATCATTCCAGTTCCTAAGAAAACTCCTGTGACATGCCTGAATGACTATCGTCCTGTGGCCCTCACGTCTGTTCTTATGAAAACTTTTGAGCGGCTTGTGCTGGACTTCATTAAGAGCCAGAACCCTGTGAGTGTTGACCCACTCCAGTTTGCTACAGACAGAACAGGAGTGTGGAGGATGCATCTCCTTTGCTCTGAACTCTGTCTACACTCACTTGGACACTAGTAAATCTGTGGCCAGAATGCTTTTCATCGATTATAGCTCTGCTTTTAACTGCCTTGTCCCAGGTAAACTGATTGAAAAGCTCATGTCTCTCGGTTTAAGTGTTGCCATGTGTAAATGGATTTTTAGCTTTTTAACTGACAGATCTCAGAGAGTGAAAATCAATGAGTGTTTTTCTGATGTTGTTTCTGTGAGCACTGGTTTCTCCTCAGGGATGTATTTTGAGTCCTTTGCTTTTTACTTTGTACACTCACGATTGTGTGTCCTCCTCTGACTCAAACTTGATCATCAAATATGCTGATGACACCACCATCATCGGTCTCATCAGTGACACTGATGAATCCTCTTATAGAGCAGAGCTCGGACTCTCGGACTATCTACGCTCGGACTGTCTACGCTCGGACTCTCGGACTATCTACGCTCGGACTCTCGGACTATCTACGCTCGGACTATCTACGCTCGGACTATCTACGCTCGGACTGTCTACGCTCGGACTACATTTGGACGTGAAACTAGCGGTAATCTTTCAGTTATGTATGTTGTTTGCAGTGCGTTGCTTTTGTACCATTTCATCAGTGATTGTTGTACAGCTTAAGTTTTGCTAATGCTAATGTTAGCATATGTATTAGATGGTAAATAAAACTAGAGGGCTCCGAGGGATGAGAGCGTAGGGGACATGAGAAGCCTGTGAGTGAGTTGGGGGCGGGGCTAAACATTTAAACCTTGCAGAAACAGGTATAGCTCCTTTAATGTCGTCATCGGCATGTGCCCGGAGAAACCACAACAAGACACACTGGACTAAACTAGTTTGTTTGGATTATGACTGCCTTGTCATCATGTCTTTGAAGGACTTTTGCCGCTTTTGTCTTTTCAAGACTAGCCCATGATTGGGTAGAACACAGAGATGTTCTACCCAGATATATTCTCATGTGTTTGTCAGAAATACCACGAGACTTCATCTTGCAGACAAGATTAATGATCCACAGAGAAAGCAAATAAAACACGGTTTAAAAGTAACAAAATCAAAGGTTTAGCTTCAGTTGTTGAGAGGAACCAGCTCTGACTGAACTGAAACCGGACGCTACACACACCATGCTGGATGTGGAGATGGTAATTGTCCAGTTCTACCTCCAGAGGGGAGTGTTGCACATTCTCGTCATCTCTTTCTCCATTCTCCACCTGTATTTGTAAATGTTGTACATGACTGATTCCAAAACATAAAATATTCAAAAGATCACTCAAAAAAGACAAAATAAAGCCAGAAAATGCATCATATTTTGACCTTGACTCAATCGTAAAGCTGAGTGTTGCTTTTGTTCCTCACACAAAGAATAATAATCTTGGAAACCTGTACTTTGGATGCATTTTGAGTCTTAAAATAGTGCTGCTTTCAAAGGATAGACCACAAACACACGGCACATCTGAGCGAGAGGGAGCAATAAACGCAGATGTTGGGAATCATTCGTCAACATAAAGCTTTTATCACTTTCACTCTTTCCAAATTCTTACTTACGGTTTCCTGAAAAAACACATCTGAGCGTGTCTCCCCAAACAGCTTTCATTGGAGTCTTTAAGTTGTGAATTCAATAAGAACTAAATACTGGTGATTACAGTGATATTTACTTTGGTATTCCATGCTTTGGAAGGTGAAATCTGCCCACGGAAAAACACATGTGCAGAGAAAAGAAACTGATAGAAAGAGAAAGAAAGAACTCAGAGATTCCCTTGGGCTACAGTCTCAATCTAAACGAACGAATGAACCAATCAATAAACTGTTATTTATAAAGATTTTTTCCGGCAAATTGTGTTATGTGTTTTTTTCTGCAAACGGCAAATAAAATGAATCTAATCCGTCTAATCTAAATAATTACAGTTTGGCTAAAAAACACCCGGCAACCAGTAGACCCACTCCAAACCTTGGCCACACATACGTTTAATTTCACAAAAACCACACACACACACACACACACACGCACACGCACACGCACATACACACACACACACACACACACACGCACATACACACACACACAGACACACACACTCCCATTCATATATTTTTTTCCCCCCCACTTAATCTGTTCCTAGCAGTATTCAAAGCAGAGTCCAGACTTCCCTATCAGCCCATTCTCCATTGGCTCCCACTGATGTCTGCTGTCGTTGTATCCTTGGGCAAGACACTTAACCCCACTTTTCCTGAAGCCCCCACTGAAAGATCAAGGCTCCTGTGGACTTAGCACCTGCAGGAGGATCAGTGAGGGGCTGGTGCTCTGTGAATTGGGTTGCAGCCCCCCCCCCCCAACCCAGAGATGGATTAAAGGGAAGGTGGAGGTGGAATTGAACCCAGGACCTTTGAAATGTACTAACTGTGTGACAACTAAAGGATTTCTTATCTTTTGCAGTGAAGCACAAGCGCTAACCACTCTGCACTGTCCTGTGTATGCAACGTGATAATAATACACTTTAACTTGAACTGAATCAAAATATTGTAATGTATTTTTTGTGGTTTTTCCTGGATCTGCTTAGCCTGACTCTGGCCAGACCCATGTAGTTCGCTGCACTTCACACAGGAGTCTGGTACTGAGCCATATTGGTTGGATTTCAGAAGGCAGGGCCTTGTAAAAAATATCCTTGTATGTGATTGGATAGACCACTTGTCCGTTATCTTGAATGAAGTCTCCTTTCAACCACTCACATCGAAGCACACGGCTTCCATAGGTTGCCAAATCCCAGCAAGATTTTCCAACCCAAAATCCGCGAGAATACCCAAAAAAACGTAATGTAATCAACTTGGGCTTTCATGATTGTGTTTATTGTCTTTCTGTTTATTTAATACCTACAAGTCTCTTGGAAAAAAATATGCAGGAACCACCAAACCTGGCAACCCTGCTGCATAGTGTGTAAACAGGAACACTGAACCAGTGCTTCAACCAAACTTTACAGGAACATTTGACTCTTAAAACACACATATATCAACATAGAACCGTCTACATCTCAGGACTGAGCTGAGGAGCTCCTTCAGTGGAAGACTGAGACACCCTCAGTGTAGGAAGGAGCGCTACCACAGGGCCTTTATCCCCACCGCTGTCAGACTGTACAATAAGTCACTTTAAATTATCGCTGTGTGAAAACCTGCACTACTATTGACACTGTTTCCAACTGACACTTGTCACTTTTGTTGCACATAATTATTGTCACTTTTATTGTACATATATATCCTGCATGTAACATGTTTGCACATTTCCTCCTTTTGCACAATCTGAGTGTTCTATCCAAATGTGACATGTACATTTCTCCTCTGTGAGATAAATAAAGCACATCTTATCTTTAAAAATATTCGCGGACTTTACGTCCGCCATCTTGGATTCCTCTCGCTGCTGCATGAGAGAAGCTTGAGAAGGCAGTGCAAACCCCACGTAACACCGGCAATCCTGATTGGTCGATTACAAAATAATCTGGGGAAGGCGTTCGCTATGGCGTCGATACCAGACCCATGTGGTTCAGCCAAACGCCTCTGGTGGAGCATGGCGGAACTACAAGGGTAGGCAAGGGTCTGCTGCTCTCCTCGACTGACTGGGTATCTGTTCATGGGATCGTTTAGGTTATCTTTTAAATGATTGGGAATATTATCAATCTAGACAACGTTTGGGTTGACCTACATTGGAGTGTGGAAGTCTACAAGTGAGGTGTTGAAACCAAGCTAATAATTATCTGCATTGTCCACAATTGGGGTATTATGTGAAAACTATGTTGCAAGTTAATGTATAACTATTTTGGGGCTTTTCCATGTGTAATATAACCTGCAGGCAGGTTATTTATTCTGAATAAATAACCTGCCTGCAGAGCATCGAGCAGGACTTGGCTTTTGGCTGTGTAAGGAGCACAGGCCTCGGGCAGCTGAAAGACATCTCCTCCTTGTTACATGCAAGTAAAAAACTAATCCCTTTTTGTGCTTCTGTCCAGATAACTGTATTAGAACCCCTTTTTAACAGTCTCCTAAAAATGTTGCACTTTTTTGTGAGTTTTTCCTTGCAGATGCAGGAGGGTCTAAGGACAGTGGTGATGATCCAGGACACTCTGCATTCAACGACATTAAGGAAAGTCTATTAACATTTATGAATGGAATGGTTTAATCAGCTCACAAGTGCCTTTCCTCACCACATGTTCCAGTTACAACAGCAATCAATCAATCAAGTTTTATTATAAGTACAATTCACGCTGTGCAAGCCAAAGTGCTTTACTAAGACATACAATCACAATAAGTACGGGATAATGTACAGAACGCAGGGTCCTTATCTGAATAAAGTACAGACGGGCGAACCTGGGCTGCGTCCTTCCTGAAGGTACTTATTTTCTGATAATGACCTGCGTTCTGTACATTTTCCACCTGTTATAAGGCTTTGTGCAACTGAACACACTTAACACAAACTGCAAATAACATAGTTTCCAAAGGTTTTGCCGTGCCGTGGCTAGGCTACTAACAGCTAGGCTACTAACAGTTAGGCTACTAACAGCTAGGGCTTTCTTACTTACTTACTAAGCAGAGTTAGCGGGGCTAGCTCTGACGGCTTCTCTCACAGACAGAAGTAGTGACATGAGTGACAGGTGTTGCTGAAAGCTCGTAGACGATGTCGCCGGAACTACTTGCGGAGTGATATTTACACGCCTGAATTACTATGCCGATTGTGTTGCCATTGGAAGTGGTCATTATTGGTTTGAGAGGTTCGTTCATTCATTCTTTCATTCATTCATTTTCATCTTTTTATTATCCATTTCTGAGTCAGGGGGGTGGCAGTCAGAGCTGCTGCCCATTTCACGAAGTCCCTCGCTGATCCTCCGACAGGTGGTGGGTCCACAGGAAGATGGCTGCTCCTTGAACGCAGATACAGCCTTGATCTTTCAGCAGGGGCTTCAGGCAAAGTGGGGTTAAGTGTCTTGCCCAGGGACACAACGACAGCAGACATCAGTGACAGCAGATGACAAGATTGATTGGGATCAAACCCACAACCATTAGGTCCAAAGACCAATGCTCTACCAACTGAGCCCCCCAAGAAGTCCATTATCAGAACTTTTTGAAATTATATTCAAATTAATGGAGCGCTCTACTGCTGCTGTGAGGAACTGCAGAATAACAAACATTATGAAACATATGAGGTAAAACAATAATGCAACAAACAAAACAACTAAATAAAAAAAAGTTTTAAAGCTCTATATAAAACTCAGTCTTACTCTCAGCTTAAAGGAACGGCTTTCAACTTAGACTTAAACAAAGCTAGAATATCTCCAGATGTTTGGGGCATACACCTGAATCACCGCCTCCCCATGGTGCGTCCACAGGCTTCTTGTGGAGAGTCCTTTGAGCAGCGCACTTCGCCCGCTCCCATTCTTCAGCAGGACAGAGTTATGAAGTCTTCATATCACACATAGAGCATGTTTTAAAGCGTGCCTTTGAACACAGGCGTTTGAAGCCGGTGGTAGACAGCGGCTCAGATCGCCACAGCGGGGAGCGGTGTTCCTTCTTCATCAGTGAAAGAACAATTTACACTTCAATTCATCTTCAGCCATTACCCACACACATGTTCAGTGTTTCATAAGGGAGTGCGACTGATTGTGTCAGTGTGTGCGCTTATTACGTCGGTTTATACAACATCATATTTACAATGAACACACCATGAACACAACCTCACTGCAGAGAAGAAAGAGTTGGAAAGAATTGTACATGTTGTTGTGTAAACTGAAAACATACTTGTTTGAAAAAGCATTTTAATTCCAGTGGGAAAGGGGTTGATTTATGACCACCATGTTTTGTGATTGTAAATGTAAATGTACTTTTATTTATATTTGTATTTTTTGTGAAGCACTTTGTGACCTTTGTCTGTGAAAGGTGCTATATAAATAAATATTACTTACTACTTACTTACTTACTTACTTGTTTATACAGCCAAGGCCATGAAAAGATTCAGATTCATTTATTTGCCATTTGCAGTAAAACCACATTGGAATACATTTGCAAAAGTCCCCAGTGTGCACAAGACAAGTCAAAGTGAACATAGAGAGAGATATAGAAGCTTTTCACTCAAATAAGTGTTTTAAAATGGACCTAACATAAATAGTGTCATTGGACCTCATTTATGAAACTTGTGCAGAAAAGGGTGTTTATTTTTGGTGCAGATTCCATTTACGCAAGACCCAACGCCGGATTTATGAACGTGTGAGATCCGCACAGATCTGAGCGTACGCACCTGCGGCTGTTGATAAATGCCGTGCTCAAAACCAGCGTATTTAAGAAAGTCACGCCTAGAAATATTCAGAATCCGCCTGTTCCACGCCCTGTTTTTACGACAGCTCAGCAGGAAGCCGGTCAGCAAGACAAGTTGGAAGCCTCAAGAGCCCTGTTATTGACACGCACTGAGTTTACATTGAGTTGTTTTTTATAATTTTGTTTAAAAAGAAATGCACGCTAATTTATGTATGCGCGTTTTTCCCGATAGTGACCCACTCCTCTGTCTTGAACTTTAGAAGCGTCTGCGGAATCTTCTTGACATAAGCGTACACATTTACACCACCTACTGCCTTGGCATATATTTTGTGTGTACGTACGCCCACGTCCAGATTGATGAATGCTGAAAAGTGTACATTTTTTGCGTACGCCTCATGATTTGGCCGTACGCAAGTTTCATAAACGAGGCCCATTATCACAAGGCGTGAAAGGAGGAGGACTCAAAATGCAGATTAGGGCGCTTTAACGATGACTGGACATGAAAATCCTACACATTACTACCTTAAATGAGTGCATGGTGTCCTGGTCAAACTATACTCGGTTAACTCAATAAATCAAAACATCTCAAATTACACCAAGAAGAAGGTAATGTTTTCCACTGAGACAAACAAACCGTAATTTTAACCAGACCTACTGTAAATTGAATGCACTGTAAATTCAACAGTCAAATAATTCCAAAAAATGTGCAAGGACTATTCTATATAAAAACATACACTGATTTAAAGTTAAAATAGGTCTGCAGAGAAATGACTCCTTCAAAGAACATGAGTCATGTTTTTGAGCCATGAAGTCGAGCGTTGCTTTTATCCCTTGGTAATTAGAACAGCGGTTTCTTCAAAAGTGTCGTCTGCAATTACGGCCGCGAGTTCAAAAGACGAAAGACGACTCGTTTACGCCGTTTAATCTAAATTCTCTGTTTTTGGGTTTTGTGGAAGGAAAGAAGGAGAAAAGGGCATCGGAAAATATGTGTTTCAATAAACTTTGTAGTAGAAAACTTGCAGTTTCTTATGGGATATAGAAAAATCAAGTCCTGAAGCTGTTTTTATATCCGTCCATGCTGATATCAAGAACTAGCTCAAACATCTGACTCCGCCCCTTCTGTCTCAGTCCTATAATGGAGCACTTTTGTCCCGCTGTGACATCACTCTCAGAGCAACAATAATGCACTTAAAACACATTTGGTCATTTCTCAGGTGATGTTGCATTATTCACAAACACAAGGCAGTGTTTACAGCAGGTGTATTACTAATTTGAAGACAAACAAAAGAATCAACGCCTCCCTCTGGTGGTAGCATACGGAGTTACAGGCAATATTTCACATTAGAAAACAGAACATGGGAAAGTAAATAATCTCATCCTCAATGTTAATATATAGATAGATAGAATCCTCTCTGCTCTGGTCTGGACCAGTGTAAAACCATGAATCCTCTCTGCTCTGGTCTGGACCAGTGTAAAACCATGAATCCTCTCTGCTCTGGTCTGGACCAGTGTAAAACCATGAATCCTCTCTGCTCTGGTCTGGACCAGTGTAAAACCATGAATCCTCTCTGCTCTGGTCTGGACCAGTGTAAAACCATGAATCCTCTCTGGTCTGGACCAGTGTAAAACCATGAATCCTCTCTGCTCTGGTCTGGACCAGTGTAAAACCATGAATCCTCTCTGCTCTGGTCTGGACCAGTGTAAAACCATGAATCCTCTCTGCTCTGGTCTGGACCAGTGTAAAACCATGAATCCTCTCTGCTCTGGTCTGGACCAGTGTAAAACCATGAATCCTCTCTGCTCTGGTCTGGACCAGTGTAAAACCATGAACACTGAACTGCAGCAACATCTCAGGCAGAAAAAAAGCAATAAAAATAAAAATTGTAAAACAAAAAACTATTGTTTCAGAGACTCTTAGGATTTGTTGCCGTTTTGCAGCACATTCAAAAGAAAAATGGCCAAAATGATGCATTATAAGAAAGCCACCAGCGGCTCCATGATTTGGTGCGTTCCAAATCTCAAATGCATAAGTTTTGAGGTTTTTGTGCAGGTTTGACAGAAATGATTATATGCATTGGAAAACAGGTAAGTTTCTTCTTTCTCTCTTTAGTGATTCCACCAAACATTCGTCTTTACCAACCACTCCAGTCCTCCAGTAAGTTCTGAACACAATGGGATTGTAAATGCATCTATTCCTCGCGGCCTTGACACTTCTGAACCTTCTTTTATTCTCCACATTGTTGAGGCGGCTATATCTTCCTGTGCTTTCAAACTTCCATTCCCTCGTGCACATAATGAGTCACTCGCTGAGCCACTTTCTGACTCTCAAAGGCACACATCACAGCGTCGCTTTACGAGTCCATTCTCAAACATTTGCACTGGCGGCCGAGCTTCTGTGAGTGTCATTATTCTGGAACTGCGGCTACAGATAATGTCTTAATGCTCAATAATGTCAGAAGAAGAAAAATACAGGCCAAGTGTGCGTTACCGCAGCGAGACTACTGTCCGTTCATCTCATTGTTCAGCTTCATCCACTGACCTCCCGCTCCAGACACTTCCTCATTGGTTGTGTGTCCATTACGCAGTATCTGGTACCGTATCCTAGCAACCGACCCACAAGAAACCAGTATCTGAGGAAAGTCCTTGGTATCCATGGTTTCCGGCAGCAGTCTGACCAATCACTGTCTGTTCGAACACTTTACTACCAGCTCGGCAAGTACTATAAAAGCACCCATTACTGGTTTAACAGGGCTGGTGGAAGAGCTCCTGATTAGGGGGGGGTTATCTATCCGAAACGGGGGAGGGGGTAGAGGGGTGTTGTGTAAGGGGGTGGGGGCATCCCTCCAAAACTGATGCCTGTGCCACCTCACCTCAAACTCAACCCAAAATATCAAACGTTACAGGGAATTACGAATTATTGGTTTGTATGGATTTGTTTCTGCTGCTAGACTGAAAAAAGTAAAATTTTGATAATATAAGATCCTGTATTCGTCCCACTGTGGGGAAATTTAATTGTTGCCGCGCACAGACAGGACAGTAAGTTCAGGACAGTAGTAAGAGACACAGGGAGCAAGCAAAATATACACAATAAGTAGTAGCTGTTTCTTAACTAGCTGTATCTGCTGAAAATGCTTCAATTGTAATGGTTTAAGTTTATTTCCTGTTTTATTTTGAAATGTGTTATCCTTGTGTCTTCTTTGGTTGGTCTTCCTGTTTGATTACCTGCCCCGCCCTCATCTGTCTCACCTGTGTGTCCTTGTCTTCCCTAGTCTGTTTCAGTTCTTGTTCTCTGTGGTTTTTCTGGTTTTGGATTTGTTTTATTTTTTATTAAATCCATTATTTTGCAGTTTTTGCATTTTGGGTCTCATTTAATTTTACCCTCGTGACATCAATACCAGTCTTTCAAAATAATATACAGTATATATGTAGTAGTGCAGAGTTATGTAGTGTATATAAAGGGCAGGATATGAAGTAGATAAAGTGACGTTGTTCTGTGGATATTCTCAAGTTGTAGTATTTACTTATTTACAGATGAGTGACATTTACAGGCTCAGCAGTTCTTATTGTACAGTCTGACAGCAGCAGGAAGAAAGGACCTTAGTCTGTCACTGAAGCTGCTCTCCAGAACTGAGAGAGTGATAGAGATTTTATTTACTAAAAAATAACATGATGAATATTTTTTTATGGCAAGTTTTTTGGCTTGAATGTAGTTTGTCATTTCAGATTATTTTACTAGTTTTATAATACTTCATAATCTTATAAGAGAAAAAAGTCTGTTTTAATGTTTTTCTCATTTTCAGACATCTTTCTTGTTGTTTAGATAAAATAAGTATGTTATGTTATATTTTAAGATAACATTTCTCAAAAAATGTTTTAAATGATTGTTTTTATTCTAGAATCAAGTCGTTTGGGGCTGGTATTATTTTCTTATTTTCATAAATCCGGTTAAGTCATATTTGCGTGCTCTATTGGCAGATCTTTCTCCAGTGTAGAACCTATAACCCTGAACTTCTCCGATGGGATCAATAAAGCATTACATAAAAACATGTTCAGGTTGGATTATACTTTTAGAGATTTCATGATACTTTGAAGCAACTGTGATTAAAGTTAGACTCATCATTCTAACAATATGCACAAGGCAGTACTTTTCCATTGTTTTGGTTATCTCAAGGTTGAAGCTGCTGGTACCGAGGCAAACGCTGATTGGAGGTCTCTGTTTCTCCTGCTGTATTTTGTAAAATCTTTTGTTCGTGTTGTCTCTACCAACGACAATAAAACATGTCTTCTGTCTGAATTGAAGACACAATCCCAGACTTTGCAATCTTCTTCATACTCTCCTTGAACTGTAAGGACAAACACAATGTAGGAACAACTTTAGATAAACCGACTGTACGTGTAATTTAAATGAATCCATCTTTAATTTTGTATGTGCCATAGTTTTACGAGGCAGTGTTGGATAACCACAGCCTCAGAGTCTGTGCGACCAAAGAGACCTGGGTTTTTCCGACAAACTAAAGTATGAACTGGGAGATAACAAGTTCTTGTAAGACTCCTATAGTTGGACCCACATGTGGTTCTCGTCTCTGTCCGTCAGTCGCATCTCATCACCCTCCACAAGCGCCCGAGTCTGCTGCTGCTGCTGCTACTGCAGCTTCTGCTGCTTCTGCTGCTTCTGCTGCTGCTACTGCTGCTTCTGCTGCTGCTGCTGCTGCTGCTACTGCTGCTTCTGCTTCTGCTGCTGCTGCTGCTGCTTCTGCTGCTTCTGCTGCTGCGTCTGCTGCTGCTGCTGCGTCTGCTGCTGCGTCTGCTGCTGCTGCTGCGTCTGCTGCTGCTGCTTCTGCTGCTGCTTCTGCTGCTGCTTCTGCTGCTTCTGCTGCTACTGCTGCTTCTGCTGCTGCTGCTGCTGCTGCTGCTTCTGCTGCTTCTGCTGCTGCTGCTGCTGCTTCTGCTGCTTCTGCTTCTGCTGCTGCTGCTGCTACTGCTGCTGCCGCTTCTGCCGCTTCTGCCCATATGAATTCACCGCTATGCTTCTCCCTCTCCGACGGTCCAAAAGGAGCAGTAATGAATAATGAAGAGAGGAGTGGGAGATGCTTGGGGGGAGTTGGAGGCGGGGGGAGTTGGAGGCGGGGGGGGGTTGGAGGCGGGGGGAGGAGGTCTGAAGCAAAGGGATGCCGCTGCAGGACTCCAGGAGAGGGAGGGAGGCTTCACGTCCATCCATCCATTAGATATGGCTAAAGGAGATGTGATGAGAGGAGATGGGAGGGGCCGTGAAGGTTAGTGCTGCCTGGACAAGAGCGTGGACCGGAGGAGGCTGGAGGCTGAGGAGGTCCTGGCTCTGGTGGTTATGGTCACATTCTGCCTGGACAAGAGCGTGGACCGGAGGAGGCTGGAGGCTGAGGAGGTCCTGGCTCTGGTGGTTATGGTCACAGTGTCTGAACCTGTTTCAGACCTGGTTCATTCTTGCTTTCATCTGGATTAAGGCACATACAAACTCACATATTCAACAGACAGTGAGGACTAACGAACAGTGCGCCTGTGAAATATGGCACTGTGTCACGTCACTCAGCAGTGCAATCATAACTTTGATAATGTCAGAATGAATGTGCAATATTCAGAACCTTATTATACAGCTCCTCACAGCAAAAGTAATAATCATAATAATAATAATAATGCATCGGTTTTATAAAGCGCTTTTCTGGACACTCAAAGACACTTCACATGTCATTATTCTCTCTCTCCAAACACGGTGGTGATAAACTACTACTGTAGCCACAGCTGCCCTGGGGCACACTGACAGAAGCGAGGCAACCAGTCTGTGCCATTGGCAAAAATATTAGATATTTGCATTTATATAAGGATTAAAATGTGTTAAAGTCTGTTGTAGAAAAGGACATTCCCAGTAAGGACTTGCCTTTTCAGAAATAATTCCTTGACAAACCAAATAACACTGAGCCCAAAGAGTGACTCACATGATTCTCCAAATGTTATTTTTCTTCTTTTGTCGATTGATTAAAAGAAAAAAGGTCAAAAGTTGTGTAGACTTTGTTTGACTGTTGTTGTTTCAGTCCGTCTGCAGACTGAGCTGTGATAAAACCATTGCTTTGATTATGGATTAGAAGATGATTATTCGTTACATTGATTGAATCTAAAGGTCAGTGCACATGGGTTTTTAAAGTACATTTAAGTTAGGCCCAATCAAGTCCAAATGACTTTCTTTCTGCAGTAATCAACACTGTTATCTCTCCTCAGCATGTCTAAGTCTATGTTTGGTTCAAGCAGCAGAGGACTTCACAACGTTCCCAATGATTGAATTATTAATTATTCAACACAGCAGAGAATTAAACAGTTTGAAGACAGGAAACGCGGTAATAACGAACACATTGGTCCAGAGGGTGCGGGACCAATCTCCAAAAATGTAAAGTAACAGCCATAAAAATCTGAATATCCCAGATGGTCACGGACCTCAGACCCTCCTGCGTCGGCAAAGAACCACTTAGAAACCTACTGTTTACTGGAGCTCCCACCAGTGCAGATGAGAAGGTTCCTGGGGTCCCAGTTAAGATGAACGCTCTATACAATAAAAAATACATTAGTTTATTACCTTCATATTAAAAACAGAGAAGGGAAAGATCAAACACAGTCAAAGTAGGTGAAGAAATTAAGTTGCCTTAATTTTATTTGTTCAATTGCCGTCTGAAAAAATAAAAAAATAAAGCAATGACATAGCATAGCATAGCAAAAAATAGCATAGCATAGCATAGCATAGCATAGCATAGCATAGCATAGCACAGCACATTCCAGGCTATAGAAACAGAGTAAGGACTGAGGCAGGGCTTATACTATAAATCGCATTTGCGAAAATAGTTGACAACTATTTCAATAATCCATCGGTTCCAATAAATCAAATCACTTGTTACAGCCCTACCCCAAAGTGTAGACCTGGTTCAAACCTGGTTCAGACCTGGTTCAGACCTGGTTCAGACCTGGTTTAGTGACTTCTCCATAATAAGATTGTAAACGGCAGAATATCCCTCGATAGCATCCTTTCCCAGACAAATGTCAAATCGCAGCACAGTCTCGCTGGTCTACAGTCTCGCTGGTCTACAGTCTCGCTGGTCTACAGTCTCGCTGGTCTATGTCTCCCTGGTCTATACGGCTCCCTGGTCTACAGTCTCGCTGGTCTACAGTCTCGCTGGTCTACAGTCTCGCTGGTCTACAGTCTCGCTGGTCTACAGTCTCGCTGGTCTACAGTCTCCCTGGTCTACAGCTCCCTGGTCTACAGTCCCCCTGGTCTACGGCTTCCTGGTCTACGGCTCCCTGGTCCAGTCTCCCTGGTCTACAGTCTCCCTGGTCTACAGTCTCCCTGGTCTACAGCTCCCTGGTCCAGTCTCCCTGGTCTACAGTCTCCCTGGTCTACAGTCTCCCTGGTCTACAGTCTCCCTGGTCCAGTCTCCCTGGTCTACAGTCTCCCTGGTCTACAGTCTCCCTGGTCTACAGCTCCCTGGTCTACAGTCTCCTGGTCTACAGTCTCCCTGGTCTATGGCTCCCTGGTCTACAGTCTCACTGGTCTACAGCTCCCTGGTCTACAGTCTCAATGGTCTATGTCTCCCTGGTCTACAGTCTCCCTGGTCTACGGCTTCCTGGTCTACGGCTCCCTGGTCCAGTCTCCCTGGTCTACAGTCTCCCTGGTCTACAGTCTCCCTGGTCTACAGCTCCCTGGTCTACAGTCTCCCTGGTCTACAGTCTCCCTGGTCTACAGTCTCCCTGGTCTACAGTCTCCCTGGTCTACAGTCTCCCTGGTCTACAGCTCCCTGGTCCAGTCTCCCTGGTCTATGGCTCCCTGGTCTACAGCTCCCTGGTCTATGGCTCCCTGGTCTACAGCTCCCTGGTCTACAGCTCCCTGGTCTACAGCTCCCTGGTCTACAGTCTCCCTGGTCTACAGTCTCCCTGGTCTACAGCTCCCTGGTCTACAGTCTCCCTGGTCTACAGTCTCCCTGGTCTACAGCTCCCTGGTCTACAGTCTCCCTGGTCTACAGTCTCCCTGGTCTACAGTCTCCCTGGTCTACAGTCTCCCTGGTCTACAGTCTCCCTGGTCTACAGCTCCCTGGTCTACAGTCTCCCTGGTCTACAGTCTCCCTGGTCTACAGTCTCCCTGGTCTACAGTCTCCCTGGTCTACAGTCTCCCTGGTCTACAGCTCCCTGGTCTACAGTCTCCCTGGTCTACAGTCTCCCTGGTCTACAGTCTCCCTGGTCTACAGTCTCCCTGGTCTACAGTCTCCCTGGTCTACAGTCTCCCTGGTCTCCGTGGCATGTGTGGCGTCAGTGGCGGCTCGCTCGGCCCCCCTGGCGGCTCGCTCGGCCCCCCTGGCGGCTCACTCGGCCCCCCTGGCGGCTCGCTCGGCCCCCCTGGCGGCTCGCTCGGCCCCCCTGGCGGCTCACTCGGCCCCCCTGGCGGCTCACTCGGCCCCCCTGGCGGCTCGCTCGGCCCCCCTGGCGGGCTCACTCGGCCCCCCTGGCGGCTCACTCGGCCCCCCTCGCTCCATCCATCATCCAGGCCCCGGTCTGAGCCAGCACCGGTCTCTGGTTCACCTCCAGCTCTGGCAGCAGCCTCCACAGACACTTCTTAGGCCTCTCTGCATATTTAAAGAATAAACAACGGCTGTCCTTGAGGGAAGACAGGTGCTGCGTGGACGGAACCAGGAAATCGTTCAAGAGTTTCAGCCTGCAGTGTTTTACAAAGACAGGACAAAAAGACTAAATATACCACAGAACACATGTTATAGATCATTATGAAATCATATGGTGTACAAGTACTGAGTCTGATTAACGGCTTATTAACCGAGCGCGAGGTCTGGACAGAGAAATATCAGACCGCGGCCTTTTTGTACAGACCGAGCAAGCGAGGTTAATCAATGTTTTATTATATGACTATTTTTAATTTATGCAAATATCAATCTCCGACTTGGTTTTCCTAATCCTGTTTTTACCTTTCTGGTCTGTAACGAAGTTGTCAATCACTTCTTGACTGTCAGGAGTTGTGTTTTCGTCGTTATTTGCAGTTATTACTTCCTCTGGCTCTTCGAAGTCGTCGCTCATTCTTTTTGTTCCGAGGAAAGATATCAAATGTGATACGCGCTGCGGACCAATTGTCATGGTAACGGTCCGAGATGGGAAAATATCAGACCGCAAATCAACCAATCAGAGCGCGCGTACGATCCAAGTCATACAGTATAATAAACTGCCTTATTTTTCTAGTTAGGGCCTTAAGGCTGTTGTAAGGCTGCATACAAAGTGCTCCCTGGCTTTATGGAGAACTGGGGACCCTGGTCTCCGCTGAGGGCTTGGATCCACGGCCTCCTTTGGTCCAGGTCCGTCGGGAAAGCGTGGAAAGAAAGGTATGTTTTCTCGCTATTTCAGCCCAACCAGGACGAGAACAGAAACAACTGCTGCGAGATTGAGCCAAACTCAAAGCTGTGTGTGTGACGGCGAAGCACAGCCACCGGAAAGGACTTCGTTCCACGTCCGGTTTGAAACGAGGACGTGTGAAAACGGTCCACAGAGAAGTGTGAGAGATTATTCTTCACTTCAACATTCCTGAGTGGCTTCTTGCTCTTTGTGTAAATGTCGAAGAACAACGATGATGTGAGAAAAGGATTTCATTTCATTTCATTTTCAACCCCTTTGTCCATTTCTGGGTCAGGGGGGTGGCAATGAGAGCTGCCCCCCAACGCTCATAGCACCAGTCCCTCTGATCCTCTGCAGGGGGTGAGTCCACAGGAAGATGGCTGCTCTGTCAATTGTGAAACAGCCTTGATCTTTCAAGCTTCAGGCAATATGGGGTTAAGTGTCTTGCCCAAGGACACAACGACAGCAGTCATCAGTGCGAGCAGTTGGAGTAGGTCCCATGGTGGGAATCGAACTCACAACCTCCAGGCCCAAAGGCCAATGCTCTACCAACTGAGCTACTGTCGCACCCCTGAAAAAAGGATAAACTCTGCAAAAGTGGCTCAAATATGTTTTTTTCTTGATTTAAATACATTCTGACAAAGCCATTTAGTCTTTATCAAGAGCTGCATTATATTCTCATTCCTAGGGAGAAAACAATACATATTTGTTTGTCCCATCGGCAAATCTTTTTTAAGGCGTCACAATGTGCTTAAATTAATTCACATTTTACCAAATTTGAGCAATTTTTTACACATTTTTTGTTTACAGTTTTCCAAAAGGAGCCTTGATCTAAGCATGTTATGTGTTTTCATTGTGAGGTCTGAGGTTCAAACGCTGTAACGACCTGGATCAATGATGAAAAGGTTGGCATGTTGTTTGGATTCGTGTCAGCCGCGCAGCAGGGTGAAGACGAGAGTGAGTCAAAACAAAGTCCAGACCATGTGTTTTCTCCGTGGGTAGACAAGAGGAAAAAATCTGTTTTTGCAAAGTGAGATTGAGTCTTTTCTTTCATATTTGGAAATATTTATTTTTATAGCAGGCAAATTTGTGTAAATTTCTTTTAAAAAGTAATTCTTTCTTTTTACATCTACGTTTCAATCCTTGGAACGCTGCTGCATCCCACAGGGAGAGAACTTTCATAGAATAATGTATTGATCTGGATTCTGTAGTAGTTGCTCTGAATAAAAAGCCAATATAAGACAGCAAAGATACTGCGCAGAACCCTCAAGCTCCCAGGCCTCTGGTAGAGGACCCGAGCTTAGAGAGGGATAACCGCCCACGGAGGGCCAAAGGTGAGTGGACAATTTTTATATGTGTGTATATATATATGTATATGTATATATATATATGTATATGTATACATCATATATATATATATATATATATGTATATGTATATATATATATGTATATGTATATATATATATGTATATGTATATATATATATCGGGATGTCATTCGGACTCGAGAAATGTAGCAGGATGGTGACTGGTGAGGCAAGGTAGTCCACACAGAAGGGATCTCACTCCCAGAGGGAACAATAGCAGACGTTGAGGACAGTTACAAGTATCTCGGTATACCACAGGCAAATGGCAACCTCGAACAGGTGACGAGGAAAGCGGCCACTGCCAAATACCTCCAGCGAGTAAGGCAGGTCCTAAGAAGCCAGCTCAATGGCAAGAACAAGGCCCGGGCAATTAACAGCTACGCTCTGCCAGTGATCAGATACCCTGCAGGAATAATCAGGGGCCAAAGGAAGAGATTCAGACCACGGATGTTAAAACTCGAAAGCTCCTTACCATGCATGGCGGGTTCCATCCCAAATCCAGACCCTGAGACTGTACGTAAGCCGTAAAGAAGGAGGCCGAGGACTAGTGAGTGTGAGAGCCACTGTCCAGGACCAAACATCCAAACTCCATAACTACATCATGGAGAAGGCCAAAACGGATGACGTACTCAGTGAATGTCTCAGGCAGTGGCGAGATGAGGAGGTGCTGGAGGAGAGCTCATAATGGCTAGAAAGGGCTGGCCTACAGGACAGCACAGAGGCACTCATCATGGCTGCACAGGAGCAGGCCCTGAGCACCAGAGCGATAGAGGCCCAGATATACCACACCAGACAAGACCCAAGGTGTCGGTTGTGCAAAGAGGCACCTGAGACGATCCAACACATAACTGCACGGTGCAAGATGCTGCAGGGAAGGCCTACATGGAACGCCATAACCAAGTGGCTGCATAGTGTACAGAAACATCTGTGCAGAGTATGGGCTGGAAACCCCAAGGTCTAAGAAACTCCTCCAAAGGTGGTGGAGAATGAGCGTGCAAAGATCCTGTGGGACTTCCAGATACAGACCGACCGAATGGTATTGAACCAACCTGACATCGTGGTGGTGGACAAAGGGCAGAGGACAGCCGTGGTGGTGGACAAAGGGCAGAGGACAGCCGTGGTGGTGGACAAAGGGCAGAGGACAGCCGTGGTGGTGGACAAAGGGCAGAGGACAGCCGTGGTGGTGGACAAAGGGCAGAGGACAGAGGACAGCCGTGGTGGTGGCCAAAGGGCAGAGGACAGCCGTGGTGGTGGACAAAGGGCAGAGGACAGCCGTGGTGGTGGACAAAGGGCAGAGGACAGAGGACAGCCGTGGTGGTGGCCAAAGGGCAGAGGACAGCCGTGGTGGTGGACAAAGGGCAGAGGATAGAGGACAGCCGTGGTGGTGGCCAAAGGGCAGAGGACAGCCGTGGTGGTGGACAAAGGGCAGAGGACAGCCGTGGTGGTGGACAAAGGGCAGAGGACAGCCGTGGTGGTGGCCAAAGGGCAGAGGACAGCCGTGGTGGTGGACAAAGGGCAGAGGACAGCCGTGGTGGTGGACAAAGGACAGAGGACAGCCGTGGTGGTGGACAAAGGGCAGAGGACAGCCGTGGTGGTGGACAAAGGGCAGAGGACAGCCGTGGTGGTGGACGTGGCAATTCCAAGCGATGGTAGCATCTGGAAAAAAGAACATGAAAAGCTTGAGAAATACCAAGGTCTCAGAGAGGAGCTGGAGAGGGCCTGGAGGGTAAAGGTCACAGTAGTGAGAGGGCCTGGAGGGTAAAGGTCACAGTAGTGAGAGGGCCTGGAGGGTAAAGGTCACAGTAGTGAGAGGGCCTGGAGGGTAAAGGTCACAGTAGTGAGAGGGCCTGGAGGGTAAAGGTGACAGTAGTGAGAGGGCCTGGAGGGTAAAGGTCACAGTAGTGAGAGGGCCTGGAGGGTAAAGGTCACAGTAGTGCCCGTGGTGATGGTGCACTCGGGGCAGTGACCCTGAAGCTAGAAGAGGTTACAGTGGATCCCTGGAACAACCTCGGACATCTGGGTCCAGAAATGTGCAGTGCTAGGAACAGCAAAGATACTGCGCAGAACCCTCAAGCTCCCAGGCCTCTGGTAGAGGACCCGAGCTTAGAGAGGGATAACCGCCCGCGGAGGGCCAAAGGTGAGTGGACAATAATTTTTTTTTTCTACAGTTCATAAATATCTATACACAGTATTTATCGATGAAACAATGTGAGTTTGTGTTCCCGTTATCTTTACAGCGGGTTATTTCCAGGTGCACTTTGCTGAATCATATTTATTCTTCAGAGATTACAAAGAAAGGAAACAGCTTTTTACATAAAGTAGGATATACTCCAGCGGAACCTGGAGAAGGCTGCTCTCTCTCGCTGCTCTCTCTCTCGCTGCTCTCTCTCGCTGGTCTCTCTCTCGCTGCTCTCTCTCTCGCTTCTCTCTCTCGCTTCTCTCTCTCGCTTCTCTCTCTCGCTGGTCTCTCTCTCGCTGCTCTCTCTCGCTGCTCTCTCTCGCTTCTCTCTCTCGCTGCTCTCTCTCTCTCTCGCTGCTCTCTCTCGCTGCTCTTGCTCGCTGCTCTCTCTCGCTGCTCTCTCTCGCTGCTCTCTCTCTCGCTGCTCTCTCTCGCTGCTCTCGCTCGCTGCTCTCTCTCTCTGCTCTCTCGCTGCTCTCTCTCGCTGCTCTCTCGCTCGCTGCTCTCTCGCTCGCTCGCTGCTCTCTCGCTCGCTGCTCTCTCGCTCGCTGCTCTCGCTCGCTGCTCTCGCTCGCTGCTCTCGCTCGCTGCTCTCGCTCGCTGCTCTCTCTCTCGCTGCTCTCTCTCTCGCTGCTCTCTCTCGCTGCTCTCTCTCGCTGCTCTCTCTCGCTGCTCTCTCTCTCGCTGCTCTCTCTCTCTGCTCTCTCGCTGCTCTCTCTCTCTGCTCTCTCTCGCTGCTCTCTCTCTCGCTGCTCTCTCTCTCTGCTCTCTCTCTCTCTGCTCTCTCTCTCTGCTCTCTCTCTCTCGCTGCTCTCTCTCTCGCTGCTCTCTCTCGCTCTCTCTCTCGCTTCTCTCTCTCGCTGCTCTCTCGCTGCTCTCTCTCTCGCTGCTCTCTCTCGCTTCTCTCTCTCTCTGCTCTCTCGCTGCTCTCTCTCGCTGCTCTCTCTCGCTGCTCTCTCTCGCTGCTCTCTCTCGCTGCTCTCTCTCGCTGCTCTCTCTCTCGCTGGTCTCTCTCTCGCTTCTCTCTCTCGCTGCTCTCTCTCGCTGCTCTCTCTCGCTGGTCTCTCTCTCGCTGGTCTCTCTCTCGCTGCTCTCTCTCGCTGCTCTCTCTCGCTGCTCTCTCTCGCTGCTCTCTCTCGCTGGTCTCTCTCTCGCTGGTCTCTCTCTCGCTGCTCTCTCTCGCTGCTCTCTCTCGCTGGTCTCTCTCTCGCTGCTCTCTCTCGCTGCTCTCTCTCGCTGCTCTCTCTCGCTGGTCTCGTTCTCTTGCACCTCTCTCCTCTCGCTCCTCTCTCTCTCTCTTCTATCATTCCTCTGACAGTAAATGCATAGAGCAGAGTGTAGGGAGCAGACTCAGCCTATTAGATTTGGATGAGATCAATAAAAGTGGGTCTTGGGTTTCTCTCGCCAACACGTAGCTGTCGTTTAGCCGCGGGCGAACTGCACAACCCGAGCTTTTAGTGAGCAGCACGTTTACCGCGTGACAACGGAAGACAGAAGATTGTTTTACTAAATGACTGAGGAGGCCCTTTGTTCCAGCAGCGCTCTGGCTTTTAATGAACTCTGTAATGTAGCCATGTGTCATTAGTTTGATTAACATTTAAGAATAGATCAGTTTAAGCAGCGCTAAATTACTTAAATAGGCAAAAAAAGGTGCAAAAAAACCACATGTTTGAGCCGTAGACTGTAAATAATAACGGACGCCTATATCCGTCGTTGAAACCTATGTGCCACCACTTTTCCCTTCTGTGGGCTTTTTCAAAATGGATGCAGGGCTGGAAAATGTGAAACAACACATTTGCGCATCTGTTAGTTGCACTAGCCCCATTCATTTAAGGATTGCATTCAAAAGTCCACAGCGGCAAAACTAGACTGGTCCAAAAACAAATCCTCCCCTCAGCATCGACAGCGTCTGGAACGTATTGGACCATCCTGTAAAGACGCTTTCGAGAGGACAGAAGACACTGTACAAAATCATTGGGTTATTCTCCTTCCGGGTACACCCCCACCGGCCCAGAGGGAGATTGCAGCACGTCAGCGCACACACTCATGGACCTTTTGGAGCCGGGACCGTCCCTCTGGTTTGAGCGAGTTCATTTGAATACATTTTTGTGTAGCTCTAAATTACAACAACAGTCGTCTCTGAGTTCTTTATAAAGATGTCAATTCTTCAACAACAGATCAGGAGAAAAAACAGTTGGAACACAGGAAATGCAGTAATAACAAACACACAGGTGCTCAGGGCGGGACGACCACTGTCATGAAAAGAAATGTTCATTCATTCATCAGAAAAGTGTTTTGCTCCTTTCAGGCTGAGATTACAAACTTCTGCCACAGAGCAGCACAAACACGTCCTGCGTCGTGCTTTATTCTCTCATTTTTACTTTTTGACTCAATGACGTCAAGGAAAAAAAAAAGAGAAGGATTTTCTGCTTTTAAAAACAATAACGTGTGTTTTTGAGAACGTCTCTGTTTGAGTGTGCCACTTTAATTTGTTATAAATTATAAAAGCAGGATGTAATTTGCCAGTTCCACCACTAGATGGCTGTGGTTGCACATTCCCGACCCTCCCAATCTTTATTTATATATCTCCTTTCACAGACCAGAGTCAAAGCGGTTTACAATTGTGTGCATTTCTCTCCCACTCCACACAGAGATGGGAGGGGCCAGTACAGGAGGCACAGACCTGTTGTTCATGTTTTAGTGGTAGGGGAAACTGGAGCACCCAGAGGACATACGCAGACACGGGGAGAACATGCAAACTCCACTCAGAAAGGCCCTGTTTCGACCAGGATTTATAAGATAGAAAATAAGTCACAGTTATAACATTCAGAAGGTGATCCAGACCCAGGAAGTGTGTTTGAGAAATGGATCTGTGTGTTTTATATATTTAAATCACATAATTTCACGTTGTATAGAATTCAGGTTCAAACTATAACATTATTCAGGTTTGTCGCCGAAAAAATAATGATGTGGCTTCAAATGGCTTAAAACAATTATGAAGTGAATTATTGCCTTTGACCAAACCAACAGAACTTTGATTTTTCAATTTTTGTTTTATTTTAGGAGAAAATTAACTTTATCAATAGTTCCAGTATTTCAAAGCAGGCGATAAATACATTCTAATATTTGTCACTGTTTCATAACTGTAAATATACCATGGACTAAGCAGAGCTTTAGCCTGCCACCTTGTGGCGATAAGATGTACTATTTTTCCACGCAGCTGCGTGATTCCCGAGAAGCGTGAATGAAGACGACAAAACGGAATGGGACCTACTGTAAGTTGTGCGAGTTTAACCGGGTGCTACGTAGTACGAGAGAAAGGTATTTTTCTGAAATGATTGAAGGCTGCAGCAACAATCTGCGTGTTCTGTTCTCAACAGTTAATAGATTAACAAACCCCCCTGTTCAAATGCCATTAGAGCTTACTTCCAAACGTAAATGCAATGAGTTTGCTAATTTTTTCAATGACAAGGTTCAAGGCATCAAAAACGCCATTGTCTCCAATCCACAGATAACCATCCAACAGCCAGAAAGGCTCTCTGAGCTAACTCACTTTGCACCTGTAAATGATAAAACTGTCCAAGAGATAATCTCCAGTTTGAGCTCCTCCACATGCAGCCTGGATGTACTACCCACTAGATTTCTAAAGTCTGTTCTGAGCAGTCTGTTACCTTCACTCACACAGATAGTAAACATGTCCCTTCATTCTAGAATATTCCCAAAGGCCCTGAAAACTGCAGTCATCAGGCCCCTGCTAAAAAAGAGCAGTCTGGATGCCACTGTACTTAACAACTATCGTCCCATCTCAAATCTGCCATTTATGGGGAAAGTCCTTGAGAAAGTTGTCTACCTACAGCTTACTAGATTTCTTATAATCAACAACTCATTTGATATGTTTCAGTCCGGCTTTAGACCCCACCACAGCACTGAGACTGCTCTCGTCAAGGTTACAAACGATATCCGGCTGAACACTGACGCAGGCAAAGTCTCAATCTTAATCTTGTTAGATCTAAGTGCTGCCTTTGACACTGACGACCATGAGATCCTCTCACAGAGACTAGAGGACTGGGTTGGCGTCACTGGCACCGCCCTAAGTTGGTTTAGGTCTTACCTTGAAGACAGGAAGTACTTTGTGGAGATTGGAAACTGTGTCTCAGATCATATGGCCCTGACCTGTGGAGTCCCACAGGGGTCGATCCTGGGACCTCTTCTGTTCAATCTCTACATGCTGCCGTTAGGTCAGTTAATACGCAGAAACAAAGTTTCCTATCATAACTATGCAGACGACACTCAGATCTATGTCTCACTGACTGCAGGAGAACATGGACCAGTGGACTCACTCCTTCACTGTATCCAACAGATCAGTGAGTGGATGCAAAACAACTTCCTTCAGCTAAACGCAGACAAAACTGAAATGATTGTCTTTGGTCCCCAGAAACAAAGAGAGAGCGTCATCTGTCACCTACAGTCTCTCTCCCTAAAACCTTCAAACAAGGTCAGAAATCTAGGGGTAATACTGGACTCAGACTTAAATTTTAAAAGCCACATCAAATCAGTAACATCAGCAGCTTTTTACCATCTAAAAAACATTGCCAGGATCAAAAACATAGTGTCTAAAGCAGACCTGGAGATTCTTATCCATGCATTTGTCTCCAGTAGGTTAGACTACTGCAATGGCCTGCTCACAGGTCTGTCCAAACAGGCTGTAAAACAGCTGCAGTACATTCAAAATGCAGCAGCTCGAGTCCTGACAAGAACCAGGAAGTACGACCACATTAGTCCAGTCCTCAGGTCTCTGCACTGGCTTCCTGTGGCTCAGAGAATAGACTTTAAAACAGCTCTGCTTGTGTACAAGTCTCTCCATAGCCTCGCACCAAAATATATTAGTGACATGTTAGTCCCATATGAACCAGCCCGGACTCTGAGGAGCACAGGGACTGGACTCCTGCTGGGACTCTGAGGAGCACAGGGACTGGACTCCTGCTGGGACTCTGAGGAGCACAGGGACTGGACTCCTGTTAGTGCCCAGAGTCAGAACTAAACATGGGGAGGCTGCTTTTCAGATTAATGCTGCTAAAATCTGGAACAGTCTTCCTGAAGATGTGAGACAGGCCTCCTCTCTGACAATGTTTAAAACCAGGTTAAAGACGGTTCTGTTTAACTGTGCATACAACTGAGGGATTTTATATTTTTATCTTTCTTTTTAATGTTCTGTGATAATTTATGATTTTAATGCTTTCTTGTTTTGTTCAGCACTTTGAATTGCCTTGTGTATGAATTGTGCTATATAAATAAACTTGCCTTGCCTTGCCTAAATACCTTCGGTCATTCATGTATTTGTGTTTTTCCTGTATACCAATACCTAATATTTATTTTGAATGTGGTGACGAAAGAAGAAATGAACTGAACTGAACTAATTAGTTAATAATCATGAGTCGTTGATTATGATCATAGGGGACATAACCTGCATCTGTATGTATCTATAATATTATATCCTAAGACCTCTGTGGCTCTTTGTTCAATACATGGTTCATATGAAATACTTCATTATTTAACGAAAACAAGGTTATACAAGTCGTGTACCTCCTCCTAATAAGTCATCTTTTTTTAGAGTAAACGTGGCTTTAAAGGGGTAAAGAATCCGTCACATATCACAGATTCAGAAAAGACAACTTTTGTGTTTTTGTTTTATGTTGTGTTGGTTCTGTGTTTTTGGTGTTGTTTTTGTCTGTTTTTTTGTCTTTAATAAAAAAACATAAATAAAATAAAACTGCCAAAGAACAACAAAAATACCCGGGGGAGGGGCTAGCTTTTAGAGGACTGAGGTGCGCATATACTGTATACAGATAATAGGTGCTTAAACTTGTATGAATTGTACTCAAAACAGTTTTGTGTTTTAAATAACAAGAGAAAACAGTTATGACTTGGCCAGAAGCTGATTTTGAGGTCATGTCCCCTTTAAATATGTATAACCGTGAGCCGTTAAATGAAAACCATCATTTGTTTTTGTTTCTCCTCACGAACGCTCGGCTCAGAGTGTGTGGCAGTTGTCTTTGATCTAAACTGGACTTGAACATAACATTTTGTGTAGAAACCTTTTCACCGGTGGAACGGAAAAACCCCAGATGCACCATTTTGTGCTAAATAATTGAGCTAATTTGGCGTCACATACAGCTGTGTTCTCTGTAATTCACTTCTGTGCGAGGCCTGGATTCTGCTGCTATGGCGGAACACTATTCATTTCTGTTTTATCTCGTTTTGCATAATTATACTTCCAGTTGGTGTTTATGAACAAAGCACCATTGCAAAAACGTCCCTTCGGGCTTGTTAATAATAATATCCATATGCTACGGTAATATAATGTGATTTACAGACTAAATTATAGTAAAATTACGAGGGGGACTGAGAGGCGCTTTCTCTGCATTAGCCATCGGAGGCTTGGAGCTTCATTACCACCGGGCTCTGGCGACGTACACGCTTTCAGACTCAATGTATTTATATATTTATACATAGATCATATTTCACAATGCTTTTTAGACCATGAGAAAACTTTGGGGAAGATACAGTAATATCTTCAACATATGAGCTTTGTCCAGGTGAGAGTTAGCGAATCAACATGGCGCTAAAACAACATTGTATAAAGCAAAGGAAGGTTTCTCACCCATCATCTGTACTTCTTAGCAAGTTTTCCCGACGTTTCGTCCTCAAACTAGCGGACTTCTTCAGGGAATGAATTCTTGGACCGCGCGTTGGAGATTTATAACCTATGGAGAAACCAAACAAACTCTACAGAAACGACTTTACCAACATCGTAGAGAAAACTCTAGTGGGCCACAGCTGTTCATCTCCACCTCAAGGCCTCCAACCACACGGTGGATGACACAGAGGTTAAAATTCTGGCTCGGGAGAAGAATTGGTTTGAGAGAGGGGTGAAAGAAGCCATTTTTGTGAGGAAACAAAAACCTTCTCTTAACAGAGGAGGAGGGTTAAGATTTGTTTTGCCTCGCATCTATGACGACATCCTAAAAACAACGCCCTAACTTGGGACAAGGTCAGTGACATGCTAATGAGTTAGGAGGGGTGAGACCTGCCCTCCACTTGAGCATCCCAGCAGACAATAGGTCAGTGACATGCTAATGAGTTAGGAGGGGTGAGACCTGCACTCCACTGGAGCATCCCAGCAGACAATAGGTCAGTGACATGCTAATGAGTTAGGAGGGGTGAGACCTGCACTCCACTGGAGCATCCCAGCAGACAATAGGTCAGTGACATGCTAATGAGTTAGGAGGGGTGAGACCTGCACTCCACTGGAGCATCCCAGCAGACAATAGGTCAGTGACATGCTAATGAGTTAGGGTCGTTAGCCTCAGCAGGGTCGTTAGACCTGCTCCCTTCTACATCAGACCTTAGATTGTTTATGAGTTAGTATCAGGATTAGGGTGTGGCTAACCACACCCATAGGTTATAAATCTCCAACGCGCGGTCTGAGAATTCATTCCCTGAAGAAGTCCTTTGGATTGAGGACTAAACGTCGGGAAAACCTGCTAAGAAGTACAGATGATGGGTGAGAAACCTTCCTTTGCTTTGACTAATCCCTGTACGACTGAGAGCTTACACAAACTTAACATTGTATAATGTTGTATACAGAATCATCCTAATCAAACTTTGGGACAAGTTACCAGGAACTCATGTCCAACTCATGTCCAACTCATGTCCAACTCATGTCCAACTCATGTCCAACTCATGTCCAACTCATGTCCAACTCATGTCCAACTCATGTCCAACTCATGTCCATCTCATGTCCAACTCATGTCCAACTCATGTCCAACTCATGTCCAACTCATGTCCAACTCATGTCCAACTCATGTCCAACTCATGTCCAACTCATGTCCATCTCATGTCCAACTCATGTCCAACTCATGTCCAACTCATGTCCATCTCATGTCCAACTCATGTCCAACTCATGTCCATCTCATGTCCAACTCATGTCCAACTCATGTCCAACTCATGTCCAACTCATGTCCATCTCATGTCCAACTCATGTCCAACTCATGTCCATCTCATGTCCAACTCATGTCCAACTCATGTCCAACTCATGTCCAACTCATGTCCAACTCATGTCCAACTCATGTCCATCTCATGTCCAACTCATGTCCAACTCATGTCCAACTCATGTCCAACTCATGTCCAACTCATGTCCATCTCATGTCCATCCACCCACTTTCTTCTGCCGGATACGTTGCCACAGACATCTATCTACACACATTTGCAAAATAGACAATTAAAGCTGGGGTACGAAACTTGCAAACCACATGCACACTCATGTAACTACTTCCTCAATCTCAAAAGGTGGTCTCATAATTAGCCTTCCCTAATTATGAGTTAATTAGTGTATAATGTATGGTTAATTATCTCTTTATTGGTATCTATTCAAGAACTTATTAATCATTATTCTACATCACAGTTAAATGGGGTTAGGGTTAATTATTAGCACTTTATAATCTGTTTATTTGTGAGGCCTGATCAGACGTGTTACCGTTTGGTTTTATCTTGTGGCTAAATCTTGAATGTGAAAGCCAGATCCTGTCAGACCTCTGTAGCTGTGCAAGGCAGGGCCTGGTTAGCAATGTGATGGGAGACATTTGGAAACATCAGGTTCCACAGTGGAGCGGCTGTAACTTGCCCCAGGGCAGCTGTGGCTACAGTAGTAGTTTTTCAGCACTGTGTTTGTAGTGAAGGAATAACGACCTGTGAAGTGTCATTATTGTTATTATTATTAGTTATCAGAGAGGACCACCCTCACCCGAGAGGTCTCGCTGTTAAAGCACAAACAGCAGCTAGCAAGGTTAGCGGCTGTGAGAGCGCTGTCGACGATATGAAAACATTTGTGAAAAACACAGATTAACGTTCAAGCTGTTAATGTCATAATAATTAAATATTATAAGGTGCCTAATATACATTTTTATGCTTATGTCTGATGTGTCTCTGGTTTTACAGTTAGAAGGTCCTGGGTTCGATTGTGCCCCAGACTGGGCCTTTCTGTGTGGAGTTTGCATGTTCTCCTTGCTGCAGTGTAGATTTCCTCAGTGTGCTCCGGTTGCCCCTCCTACCACTAACATCGCGATCACGTTCAGGGGGAACGAGTGTTGAGTGTGTGTTTGTGAGTGCGACTGTTGGACGACTTATGCAAATTAGCCTAAGCTACAATTTGTGTTCTAGCCAAACAAAACAATAAATACAAAACGTGTTATTTTATGATTGAGTTAGTTCTATGCGTGGTCTTTCCTGTTCAGCGGTCAGTCTGTTATCATCTGTGGTTGCTGAATTGACAACTTTGCTTAGTGCTTTAAGACGACTGCTGTTGTGATACAGTATTGATTTGAATAAGAACAGAAAATTGATTTAGTTAATTCCAAAGCTCCCACCAACTAATCCACAACCTAAATAAATATATAAAAAATTAATATATTTGTAAAGCTGTTTTTGTGTTCTTGTTTGTATAGGAAGAAGCCCAGAGGCACTATGGACTTGTCCCATCTGGAGGGATGGAGCTGGAGAACCAGAGGAACTGGCAACCGAACTCAACCATGGGAGAAGAGGCTGCTGAGGAGATGTCACAACACTCGACCAGGGGTGTCCACACATCTGAGTGAGAATGCACTGTAGATAACCAACTTTAGACAAGAAGCTTTTTAAACATGTTTTCCTGATTCAGACGTTCTGAGCTTTAACATGGGCTTTGGATATAAAGTCCGTGTTGATCCCCTCATACTGCTTTGTTGAATTATAATTTTCCTTTTAGATCAAACTACTCTAAAAAACAAACCAAAAGTCCCAATGTTTTTCTATCAATATACCTTTGAGATGAGCCAATGATAATATTCACTTGCTACATTATTCTTTAAATAGATTATATTTAGATAAACCTCATTAATGAAAAAGAAGGAAACAGAGAGGCTGTAAAGAAAGTCTCACAGTTGCTGCTGTTTGTCAGAACGATGCCATGACGGCTCGCACACTCAGAACAGAGTGTTTTCGCAGGCTGACCCTGGCGCTGATGGAGGACAGTGGATGAACAAAGCTAACTACATACAAGCTAACCCAATAGCCTGGCCCCAAGTCTGGACTGAGGCCTGGTGACTTCCCGGCTGCGACTACGTGATGAAGACTGCAGTTCTGGATGACAACCATAGCCCACAGTGAGTTCCCAGAAGACGTGAGAAAATTACACGGTTTTGAAAGAGTTCAAAACCCTAGACCATTGACCCATAACTGTACATAGAAGGACAATGCTACCCTGTTCACTCGCTAGGCTCAGGTTGTCAAACTCATTTTGTGTTCATTTTTTGATTCAGTGATCCAGGTAGTCCACCAGGTGGGTTTTCATTTAGAATGTTAGAGTAGATAAAATAGACATGTTATAACTGTTACTAGTGAATTTGTGTGTTCATACTGGACTCTCTCTAGGTCTGTTCTGTTTCACAGTTGTGTGTTTCCTACAGAAGTTTTGTGTGATTGTTTGTTCATACTGGACTCACTCTGTGGGGTCTGTTCATGTGTCACATTATGTGAGTTCCTACAGAGTTAGGTTTTTGTGTCCTACAGGACTCTCTCTTGGGTCCGTTTCTGCTCCACATGCGAGCCTAGAGAGAGAGAGCAGCTGAGGAGAGCGGAGAGAGAGAGCCAGCGAGGAGAGAGAGCACCTGCGAGAGGAGAGAGCAGCGAGATGGAGAGCAGCGAGATAGAAGAAGCCAGCGAGGATGAGAGCAGCGAGCCGAGGATGCAGTTCGAGCGATCTGAGAGCAGCGATGCGAGAAGCAGGCGAGCGGAGCGCAGCTGAGCCGAGACGCCAGCGAGCGAGAGCAGAGATGCGAGCCTGCCAGCGCGAGCGAGGAGCAGCGAGCGAGAGCACGCAGAGCGAGAGCATGCGAGCCCAGAGAGCAGCGAGCGAGAGCAGCGATCCGCGAGAGAGCAGCGAGCGAGAGACCGGACAGCACGCTGCGAGCAGCCGAGCGAGAGAGCAGCGACGCGGACTTCTCCTTGAGAGCAGCGGAAGAGAGTAGCAGCGGAGAAGAGCAGACGGAGAGAGAGCAGCGAGATCGTCAAGCAGTGAGCAGCCGAGAGAGAAGCAGCGAAGGAAGAGGAGCTGCAGCGAGACGGACTGAGCAGCGAGCGTGAGAGCGCAGCGAGAGAGAAGCCAGCGAGAGAGAGCAGCGAAGCAAAGCAAGAGCAGCGAGATGAGAGCAGCGATTGAGAGTGAGAGGAGACAGCGAGAGGAGAGAAGCCGAGAGAGCGCAGCGAGACAGAGCGCAGCGAGAGAAGAGGGACCAGCGAGAGAGAGAGAGCGAGAGAAGAGAAGCGAGAGATGAGAGAAGTTCGAGAGAGAAGCAGCGAGAGAGAGGACCAGCGAGATGAGAGCAAGCGAGAGGAGAGAGCAGCGAGAAGGAGAGCCGCCATTCTCCAGGGTTCCGCTGGGTAGTTATCCTACTTTATGTAAAAAAGCTGTTTCGCCTTTCTTTGTAATCTCTGAAGCATAAATTATGATTCAGCAAAGCTGCACCTGGGAAAAAAAAAAACCCGCTGTAAAGATATACGGGAACACAAACTACACATTGTCTTCGTCCGGTTGTCGTTAAATACCTGTCTATAGACTATTTTATGAACTGTATGAAAAAAAAAAGAATTGTGCCACTCACTTTTCACCTCGAGGGCGGTTATCCCTCTCCTAAGCTCGGGTCCTCTACCAGAGGCCTGGGAGCTTGAGGGTTCAGTATCTTTGCTGTTCCTAGCACTGCACATTTCTGGACCCAGATGTCCGAGGTTGTTCCAGGGATCCACTGTAACCTCTTCTAGCTTCAGGGTCATGCCCCGAGTGCACCATCACCACGGGCACTACTGTGACCTTTACCCTCCCAGCCGCCTCTCACTACTGTGACCTTTACCCTCCAGGTCCTCTCACTACTGTGACCTTTACCCTCCAGGCCTCTCACTACTGTGACCTTTCCCTCAGGCCTCTCACTACTGTGACCTTTTACCCTCCAGGCCCTCTCACTACTGTGACCTTTACCCTCCAGGCCCTCTTCCAGCTCCTCTCTGAGACACTGGCTATTTCTCAAGCTTTTCATGTTCTTTTTTCCCAGATGCTACCATCGCTTGGAATTGCCACGTCCACCACCACGGCTGTCCTCTGCCCTTTGTCCACCACACGGCTGTCTCTGACCTTTGTCCACCACACGGCTGTCCTCTGCCCTTTGTCCACCACCACGGCTGTCCTCTGCCCTTTGGCCACCACCACGGCTGTCCTCTGCCCTTTGTCCACCACCACGGCTGTCCTCTGCCTTTGTCCACCACCACGGCTGTCCTCTGCCCTTTGGCCACCCACGGATGTCCTCTATCCTCTGCCCTTTGTCCACCACCACGGCTGTCCTCTGCCCTTTGGCCACCACACGGCTGTCCTCTGTCCTCTGCCCTTGTCCACCACCACGGCTGTCCTCTGCCCTTTGTCCACCACCACGGCTGTCCTCTGCCCTTTGTCCACCACCACGGCTGTCCTCTGGCCTTTGTCCACCACCACAGCTGTCCTCTGCCCTTTGTCCACCACCACCGGCTGTCCTCTGCCCTTTGTCCACCACCACGGCTGTCCTCTGCCCTTTTTCCACCACCACAGATGTCAGGTTGGTTCAATACCCATTCGGACGGTCTGTATCTGGAAGTCCCACAGGATCTTTGCACGCTCATTCGCTCCACCACCTTTGGAGGACGGACCTTGGGTGTTTCCAGCCCATACTCTGCACAGATGTTTCTGTACACTATGCAGCCACTTGGTCTTTATGGCGTTCCATGTAGGGCCTTCCCTGCCAGCATCTTGCACCGTGCAGTTATGTGTTGGATCGTCTCAGGTGCATCTTTGCACAACCGACACCTTGGGTCTTGTCTGGTGTGGTAGATCTGAGGCCTCTATCCGCTCTGGTGCTCAGGGCCTGCTCCAGTGCAGCCATTATGATGCCTCTTGTGCTGTCCTGTAGGCCAGCCCTGTCTAGCCATTGTAGGACTTCTAGAGCCAGCCCTTTCTAGGGCTTGTTCTCCCATTATGAGCTCTCCTCCAGCACCTCCTCATCTCGCCACTGCCTGAGACATTCACTGAGTACGTCATCCGTTTTGGCCTTCTCCATGATGTAGTTATGGAGTTTGGATGTTTGGTCCTGGACAGTGGCTCTCACACTCACTAGTCCTCGGCCTCCTTCTTTACGGCATTACGTTACAGTCTCAGGAGCTGGATTTGGGATGGAACCCGCCATGCATGGTAAGGAGCTTTCGAGTTTTAACATCCGTGGTCTGAATCTCTTCCTTTGGCAAACCTGATTATTCATGCAGGGTATCTGATCACTGGCAGGAGCGTAGCTGTTAATTTTGCCCGGGGCCTTGTTACTGCCTTTGAGCCTGGCTTCTTAGCGACCTGCCTTACTCGAGGGAGGTATTTGGCAGTGGCGCTTTCCATGTCACCTGTTCGAGGTTGCCATTTGCCTGTGGTATACCGAGATATCTTGTAACTGTCCTGTGCATGCAACGTCTTGCTATTGTTCCCTCTGGGAGTGAGATCCCTTCTGTTGTGGACTACCTTGTCCTCACCCAGTCACGTCATCCTGGCTACATTTCTCGAGTTCCGACATGACACTACAGAATCCAGATCAATACATTATTCTATGAAAGTTCTCTCCCTGTGGGATGCAGCAGCGTTCCAAGGATTGAAACGTAGATGTAATAAGAAAGAATTACTTTTTAAAAGAAATTTACACAAATTTGCCTGCTATAAAAATAAATATTTCCAAATATGAAAGAAAAGACTCAATCTCACTTTGCAAAAACAGATTTTTTCCTCTTGTCTACCCACGGAGAAAACACATGGTCTGGACTTTGTTTTGACTCACTCTCGTCTTCACCCTGCTGCGCGGCTGACACGAATCCAAACAACATGCCAACCTTTTCATCATTGATCCAGGTCGTTACAGCGTTTGAACCTCAGACCTCACAATGAAAACACATAACATGCTTAGATCAAGGCTCCTTTTGGAAAACTGTAAACAAAAAATGTGTAAAAAATTGCTCAAATTTGGTAAAATGTGAATTAATTTAAGCACATTGTGACGCCTTAAAAAAGATTTGCCGATGGGACAAACAAATATGTATTGTTTTCTCCCTAGGAATGAGAATATAATGCAGCTCTTGATAAAGACTAAATGGCTTTGTCAGAATGTATTTAAATCAAGAAAAAAACATATTTGAGCCACTTTTGCAGAGTTTATCCTTTTTTCAGGGGTGCGACAGTAGCTCAGTTGGTAGAGCATTGGCCTTTGGGCCTGGAGGTTGTGAGTTCGATTCCCACCATGGGACCTACTCCAACTGCTCGCACTGATGACTGCTGTCGTTGTGTCCTTGGGCAAGACACTTAACCCCATATTGCCTGAAGCTTGAAAGATCAAGGCTGTTTCACAATTGACAGAGCAGCCATCTTCCTGTGGACTCACCCCCTGCAGAGGATCAGAGGGACTGGTGCTATGAGCGTTGGGGGCAGCTCTCATTGCCACCCCCCCGACCCAGAAATGGACAAAGGGGTTGAAAATGAAATGAAATGAAATCCTTTTCTCACATCATCGTTGTTCTTCGACATTTACACAAAGAGCAAGAAGCCACTCAGGAATGTTGAAGTGAAGAATAATCTCTCACACTTCTCTGTGGACCGTTTTCACACGTCCTCGTTTCAAACCGGACGTGGAACGAAGTCCTTTCCGGTGGCTGTGCTTCGCCGTCACACACACAGCTTTGAGTTTGGCTCAATCTCGCAGCAGTTGTTTCTGTTCTCGTCCTGGTTGGGCTGGAAGAGCGAGAAAACATACCTTTCTTTCCACGCTTTCCCGACGGACCTGGACCAAAGGAGGCCGTGGATCCAAGCCCTCAGAGGAGACCATGGTCCCCAGTTCTCCATAAAGCCAGGGAGCACTTTGTATGCAGCCTTACAACAGCCTTAAGGCCCTAATTAGAAAAATAAATCAGTAACATAGATGGTAATAAGGCAGTTTATTATCCTGTATGACTTGGATCGTACGCGCGCTCTGATTGGTTGATTTGCGGTCTGATATTTTCCCATCCTGGACCGTTACCATGACAATTGGTCCACAGCGCGTATCACATTTGATATCTTTCCACGGTACAAAAAGAATGAGCGACGACTTCGAAGAGCCAGAGGAAGTAATAACTGCAAATAACGACGAAAACACAACTCCCAACAGTCAAGAAGTGATTGACAACTTCGTTACAGACCAGAAAGGTAAAAACAGGATTAGGAAAACCAAGTCGGAGATTGATATTTGCATAAATTAAAAATAGTCATATAATAAAACATTTATTAACCTCGCCTGCTCGGTCTGTACAAAAAGGCCGCGGTGATATTTCTCTGTCCAGACCTCGCGCTCGGTTAATAAGCCGTTAATCAGACTCAGTACTTGTACACCATATGATTTCATAATGATCTATAACATGTGTTCTGTGGTATGTTAAGTCTTTTTGTCCTGTCTTTGTAAAACACTGGAGGCTGAAACTCTTGAACGATTTCCTGGTTCCGTCCACGCAGCACCTGTCTTCCCTCAAGGACAGCCGTTGTTTATTCTTTAAATATGCAGAGAGGCCTAAGAAGTGTCTGTGGAGGCTGCTGCCAGAGCTGGAGGTGAACTAGAGACCGGTGCTGGCTCAGACCGGGGCCTGGATGATGGATGGAGCCAGGGGGGCCGAGCGAGCCGCCAGGGGGGCCGAGCGAGCCGCCAGGGGGGCCGAGCGAGCCGCCACTGACGCCACACATGCCACGGAGACCAGGGAGACTGTAGACCAGGGAGACTGTAGACCAGGGAGACTGTAGACCAGGGAGACTGTAGACCAGGGAGACTGTAGACCAGGGAGTTGTAGACCTGGGAGACAGTAGACCAGGGAGACAGTAGACCAGGGAGACAGTAGACCAGGGAGACAGTAGACCAGGGAGACAGTAGACCAGTGAGACTGTAGACCAGGGAGACAGTAGACCAGGGAGACAGTAGACCAGGGAGACTGTAGACCTGGGAGACTGTAGACCAGGGAGACTGTAGACCAGGGAGACAGTAGACCAGTGAGACTGTAGACCAGGGAGACAGTAGACCAGGGAGACAGTAGACCAGGGAGACTGTAGACCAGGGAGACTGTAGACCAGGGAGACAGTAGACCAGGGAGACTGTAGACCTGGGAGACTGTAGACCAGGGAGACTGTAGACCAGGGAGACAGTAGACCAGGGAGACAGTAGACCAGTGAGACTGTAGACCAGGGAGACTGTAGACCAGGGAGACTGTAGACCAGGGAACCGTAGACCAGGGAGACTGTAGACCAGCGAGACTGTAGACCAGCGAGACTGTAGACCAGGGAGACTGTAGACCAGCGAGACTGTAGACCAGCGAGACTGTGCTGCGATTTGACATTTGTATGGGAAAGGATGCTATCGAGGGATATTCTGCCGTTTACAATCTTATTATGGAGAAGTCACTAAACCAGGTCTGAACCAGGTCTGAACCAGGTCTGAACCAGGTCTACACTTTGGGGTAGGGCTGTAACAAGTGATTTGATTTATTGGAACCGATGGATTATTGAAATAGTTGTCAACTATTTTAGCAAATCCGATTTATAGTATAAGCCCTGCCTCAGTCCTTACTCTGTTTCTATAGCCTGGAATGTGCTGTGCTATGCTATGCTATGCTATGCTATGTCATTGCTTTATTTTTTTATTTTTTCAGACGGCAATTGAACAAATAAAATTAAGGCAACTTAATTTCTTCACCTACTTTGACTGTGTTTGATCTTTCCCTTCTCTGTTTTTAATATGAAGGTAATAAACTAATGTATTTTTTATTGTTTAGAGCGTTCATCTTAACTGGGACCCCAGGAACCTTCTCATCTGCACTGGTGGGAGCTCCAGTAAACAGTAGGTTTCTGAGTGGGTCTTTGCCGACGCAGGAGGGTCTGAGGTCCGTGACCATCTGGGATATTCAGACACTTATGGCTGTTACTTTACATTTTTGGAGATTGGTCCCGCACCCTCTGGACCAATGTGTTCGTTATTACCGCGTTTCCTGTCTTCAAACTGTTTAATTCTCTGCTGTGTTGAATAATTGATAATTCAATCATTGGGAACGTTGTGAAGTCCTCTGCTGCTTGAACCAAACATAGACTTAGACATGCTGAGGAGAGATAACTCAGAGAGAGTATTGATTACTGCAGAAAGAAAGTCATTTGGACTTGATTGGGCCTAACTTAAATGTACTTTAAAAACCCATGTGCACTGACCTTTAGATTCAATCAATGTAACGAATAATCATCTTCTAATCCATAATCAAAGCAATGGTTTTATCACAGCTCAGTCTGCAGACGGACTGAAACAACAACAGTCAAACGAAGTCTACACAACTTTTGACCTTTTTTCTTTTAATCAATCGACAAAAGAAGAAAAATAACATTTGGAGAATCATGTGAGGCACTCTTTGGGCTGAGTGTTATTTGGTTTGTCAAGGAATTATTTCTGAAAAGGCTGCTTTCAAGTTCTTCGAGTGTCAGACCAGGTTAGAATTTATCAGCGTTAACTCGACTCAGAGGACTGCCCCTTTCTGTCCCCGAGAGGGTCTAATGTGGCTCATCAAACGGGTCTGAATGTTGGCTGAGTGGTTAACACTCTCGATTCTCAGCAAAAAGGTCCTGGATTCGAATCCCGATCTGAACTGGGCCTTTCTGAGAGGAGTTTGCATGTTCTACCCGTGTCTGTGTAGGTTTCCTCCGGGTGCTCCGGTTTCCCCTACCACTAAAAACATGTATAATAGATTTGTGCCTCCTGTGCTGGCCCCTCCCATCTCTGTGTGGACTGACAGACTAATGCCCAGGATTGTAAACCGCTTTGACTCTGGTCTGTGAACGGCGCTATATAAATAAATATTACTTACTTAGAAAATATGAATTTTGGTGAATTTTGCTCTAAAACTCCAGGCTTGGAAAAAAGGGGAGTCCTTACTGGGAATGTCCTTTTCTACAACAGACTTTAACACATTTTAATCCTTATATAAATGCAAATATCTAATATTTTTGCCAATGGCACAGACTGGTTGCCTCGCTTCTGTCAGTGTGCCCCAGGGCAGCTGTGGCTACAGTAGTAGTTTATCACCACCGTGTTTGGAGAGAAAGAATAATGACATGTGAAGTGTCTTTGAGTGTCCAGAAAAGCGCTTTATAAAACCGATGCATTATTATTATTATTATGATTATTACTTTTGCTGTGAGGAGCTGTATAATAAGGTTCTGAATATTGCACATTCATTCTGACATTATCAAAGTTATGATTGCACTGCTGAGTGAAGTGACACAGTGCCATATTGCACAGGCGCACTGTTCATTAGTCCTCACTGTCTGTTGAAGAGTTTGTATGTGCCTTAATCCAGATGAAAGCAAGAATGAACCAGGTCTGAAACAGGTTCAGACACTGTGACCATAACCACCAGAGCCAGGGCCTCCTCAGCCTCCAGCCTCCTCCGGTCCACGCTCCCACCAGAGCCAGGGCCTCCTCAGCCTCCAGCCTCCTCCGGTCCACGCTCCTGTCCACGCAGCACTAACCTTCACGGCCCCTCCCATCTCCTCTCATCACATCTCCTTTAGCCATATCTAATGGATGGATGGACGTGAAGCCTCCCTCCCTCTCCTGGAGTCCTGTAGGGGCATGTCCTTTGCTTCAGACCTCCTCCCCCCGCCTCCAACTCCCCCCAAGAATCTCCCACTCCTCTCTTCATTATTCATTACTGCTCCCTTTGGACCGTCGGAGAGGGAGAAGCATAGCGGTGAATTCATATGGGCAGAAGCAGCAGAAGCAGCAGCAGCAGCAGCAGCAGCAGAAGCAGCAGCAGAATCAGCAGCAGCAGCAGCAGAATCAGCAGCAGCAGCAGCAGAAGCAGCAGCAGCACCAGCAGAAGCAGCAGAAGCAGCAGCAGATGAAGCAGTAGCAGCAGCAGCAGCAGCAGCACCAGCAGAAGCAGCAGCAGCAGCAGCAGAAGCAGCAGAAGCAGCAGCAGATGAAGCAGTAGCAGCAGCAGCAGCAGCAGCAGCAGCAGAATCAGCAGCAGCAGCAGCAGAAGCAGCAGCAGCAGCAGCAGCAGCAGCAGCAGCAGCAGCAGAAGCAGCAGAAGCAGCAGCAGATGAAGCAGTAGCAGCAGCAGCAGCAGCACCAGCAGCAGCAGCAGCAGCAGCAGCAGCAGCAGAAGCAGCAGCAGATGAAGCAGTAGCAGCAGCAGAAGCAGCAGCAGAATCAGCAGCAGCAGCAGCAGCAGCAGCACCAGCAGCAGCAGCAGCAGCAGCAGCAGAAGCAGCAGAAGCAGCAGCAGATGAAGCAGTAGCAGCAGCAGAAGCAGCAGCAGACTCGGGCGCTTGTGGAAGGTGATGAGATGCAGCGACTGACGGACAGAGACGAGAACCACATGTGGGTCCAACTATAGGAGTCTTACAAGAACTTGTTATCTCCCAGTTCATACTTTAGTTTGTCGGAAAAACCCAGGTCTCTTTGGTCGCACAGACTCTGAGGCTGTGGTTATCCAACACTGGCTCGTAAAACTATGGCACATACAACATTAAAGATGGATTCATTTAAATTACACGTAGAGTCGGTTTATCTAAAGTCGTTCCTACATTGTTTTTGTCCTTACAGTTCGAGGAGAGTATGAAGAAGATGGCAAAGTCTGGGATTGTGTCTTTAATTCAGACAGAAGACATGTTTTATTGTCGTTGGTAGAGACAACACGAACACGAACAAAAGATTTTACAAAATACAGCAGGAGAAACAGAGACCTCCAATCAGCGTTTGCCTCGGTGCCAGCAGCTTCAACCTTGAGATAACCAAAACAATGGAAAAGTACTGCCTTGTGCATATTGTTAGAATGATGAGTCTAACTTTAATCACAGTTGCTTCAAAGTATCATGAAATCTCTAAAAGTAAAATCCAACCTGAACATGTTTTTATGTAATGCTTTATTGATCCCATCGGAAAAGTTCAGGGTTATAGGGTCTACACTGGAGAAAGATCTGCCAATAGAGCAAGCAAATATGACTTAACCAGATTTATGAAAATAAGAAAATAATACCAGCCCCAAACGACTTGATTCTAGAATAAAAACATTTAAAACATTTTTTGAGAAATGTTATCTTAAAATATAACATAACATACTTATTTTATCTAAACAACAAGAAAGATGTCTGAAAATGAGAAAAACATTAAAACAAACAGACTTTTTTCTCTAATAAGATTATGAAGTATTATAAAACTAGTAAAATAATCTGAAATGACAAACTACTTTCAAGCCAAAAAACTTGCCATAAAAAAATATTCATCATGTTATTTTTTAGTAAATAAAATCTCTATCACTCTCCCAGTTCTGGAGAGCAGCTTCAGTGACAGACTAAGGTCCTTTCTTCCTGCTGCTGTCAGACTGTACAATAAGAACTGCTGAGCCTGTAAATGTCACTCATCTGTAAATAAGTAAATACTACAACTTGAGAATATCCACAGAACAGCGTCACTTTACTTTATCTACTTCATATCCTGCCCTTTATATACACTACATAACTCTGCACTACTACATATATACTGTATATTATTTTGAAAGACTGGTATTGATGTCACGAGGGTAAAATTAAATGAGACCCAAAATGCAAAAAACTGCAAAATAATGGATTTAATAAAAAATAAAACAAATCCAAAACCAGAAAAACCACAGAGAACAAGAACTGAAACAGACGAGGGATGACAAGGACACAGGTGAGACAGATGAGGGCGGGGCAGGTAATCAAACAGGAAGACCAACCAAAGAAGACACAAGGATAACACATTTCAAAATAAAACAGGAAATAAACTTAAACCATGACAATTGAAGCATTTTCAGCAGATACAGCTAGTTAAGAAACAGCTACTACTTATTGCGTATATTTTGCTTGCTCCCTGTGTCTCTTACTACTGTCCTGAACTTACTGTCCTGTCTGTGCGCGGCAACAATTAAATTTCCCCACAGTGGGACGAATACAGGATCTCTTATCTTATATTATCAAGATTTTACTTTTTTCAGTGTAGCAGCAGAAACAAATCCATACAAACCAATAATTCGTAATTCCCTGTAACTTTTGATATTTTGGGTTGAGTTTGAGGTGAGGTGGCACAGGCATCAGTTTTGTAGGGATGCCCCCCCCACCCCCTTACTCAACACCCCTCTACCCCCTCCCCCGTTTCAGATAGATACCCCCCCCTAATCAGGAGCCCTTCCACCAGCCCTGTTAAACCAGTAATGTGTGCTTTTATAGTACTTGCCGAGCTGGTAGTAAAGTGTTCGAACAGACAGTGATTGGTCAGACTGCTGCCGGAAACCATGGTTACCAAGGACTTTCCTCAGATACTGGTTTCTTGTGGGTCGGTTGCTAGGATACGGTACCAGATACAGCGTAATGGACACACAACCAATGAGGAAGTGTCTGGAGCGGGAGGTCAGTGGCTGAAGCTGAACAATGAGATGAACGGACAGTAGTCTCGCTGCGGTAACGCACACTTGGCCTGTATTTTTCTTCTTCTGACATTATTGAGCATTAAGACATTATCTGTAGCCGCAGTTCCAGAACAATGACACTCACAGAACCTCGGCCGCCAGTGCAAATGTTTGAGAATGGACTCGTAAAGCGACGCTGTGATGTGTGCCTTTGAGAGTCAGAAAGTGGCTCAGCGAGTGACTCATTATGTGCACGAGGGAATGGAAGTTTGAAAGCACAAGAAGATATAGTCGCCTCAACAATGTGGAGAATAAAAGAAGGTTCAGAAGTGTCAAGGCCGCGAGGAATAGATGCATTTATAATCCCATTGTGTTCAGAACTTACTGGAGGACTGGAGTGGTTGGTAAAGACGAATGTTTGGTGGAATCACTTAAGAGAGAAAGAAGAGACGTACCTGTTTTCCAATGCATATAATCATTTCTGTCAAACCTGCACAAAAACCTCAAAACTCAAAACTTATGCATTTGAGATTTGGAACGCACCAAATCATGGAGCCGCTGGTGGCTTTCTTAAAATGCATCATTTTGGTCATTTTTCTTTTGAATGTGCAGCAAAATGGCAACAAATCCTAAGAGTCTCTGAAACAATAGTTTTTTGTTTTACAATTTTTATTTTTATTGCTTTTTTTCTGCCTGAGATGTTGCTGCAGTTCAGTGTTCATGGTTTTACACTGGTCCAGACCAGAGCAGAGAGGATTCATGGTTTTACACTGGTCCAGACCAGAGCAGAGAGGATTCATGGTTTTACACTGGTCCAGACCAGAGCAGAGAGGATTCATGGTTTTACACATGGTCCAGACCAGAGCAGAGAGGATTCTATCAATCTATATATTAACATTGAGGATGAGATTATTTACTTTGCCATGTTCTGTTTTCTAATGTGAAATATTGCCTGTAACTCCGTATGCGACCACCAGAGGGAGGCGTTGATTCTTTTGTTTGTCTTCGAATTAGAAATACACCTGCTGTAAACACTGCCTTGTGTTTGTGAATAATGCAACATCACCTGAGAAATGACCAAATGTGTTTTAAGTGCATTATTGTTGCTCTGAGAGTGATGTCACAGCGGGACAAAAGTGCTCTCATGCTGATATAGGACTGAGACAGAAGCCTTAGGGCAGAAGGGGCGGAGTCAGATGTTTGAGCTAGTTCTTGATATCAGCGTGGACGGATCTAAAAACAGCTTCAGGACTTGATTTTTCTATATCCCATAAGAAACTGCAAGTTTTCTACAACAAAGTTTATTGAAACACATATTTTCTGATGCCCTTTTCTCCTTCTTTCCTTCCACAAAACCCAAAAACAGAGAATTTAGATTAAACGGCGTAAACGAGTCGTGGACGTGTCTTTCGTCTTTTGAACTCGCGGCCGTAATTGCAGACGACACTTTTGAAGAAACCGCTGTTCTAATTCCCAAGGGATAAAAGCAACGCTCGACTTCATGGCTCAAAAACATGACTCATGTTCTTTGAAGGAGTCATTTCTCTGCAGACCTATTTTAACTTTAAATCAGTGTATGTTTTTATATAGAAAAGTCTTTGCACATTTTTTGGAATTATTTGACTGTTGAATTTAAAGTGCATTCAATTTACAGTAGGTCTGGTTAACATTACGGTTTGTTTGTCTCAGTGGAAAACATTACCTTCTTCTTGGTGTAATTTGAGATTTTTTGATTTATTGAGTTAACCGAGTATAGTTTGACCAGGACACCATGCACTCATTTAAGGTAGTAATGTGTAGGATTTTCATGTCCAGTCATCGTTAAAGCGCCCTAATCTGCATTTTGAGTCCTCCTCCTTTCACGCCTTGGGATAATGGGCCTCGTTTATGAAACTTGCGTACGGCCAAATCATGAGGCGTACGCAAAAAATGTACACTTTTCAGCATTCATCAATCTGGACATGGGCGTACGTACACACAAAATATATGCCAAGGCAGTAGGTGGTGTAAATGTGTACGCTTATGTCAAGAAGATTCCGCAGACGCTTCTAAAGTTCAAGAGAGATGAGTGCTGCAGTGGATACATAAATTAGCGTGTATTTCTTTTTAAACAAAATTATAAAAAACAACTCAATGTAAACTCAGTGCGTGTCAATAACAGGGCTCTTGAGGCTTCCAACTTGTCTTGCTGACCGGCTTCCTGCTGAGCTGTCGTAAAAACAGGGCGTGGAACAGGCGGATTCTGAATATTTCTAGCCGTGACTTTCTTAAATACGTTGGTTTTGAGCACGGCATTTATCCACAGCCGCAGGTGCGTACGCTCAGATCTGTGCGGATCTCACTCGTTCATAAATCCGGCGTTGGGTCTTGCGTAAATGGAATCTGCACCAAAAATAAACACCCTTTTCTGCACAAGTTTCATAAATGAGGTCCATTTTAAAACACTTATTTGAGTGAAAAGCTTCTATATCTCTCTCAATGTTCACTTTGACTTGTCTTGTGCACACTGGGGACTTTTGCAAATGTATTCCAATGTGGTTTTACTGCAAATGGCAAATAAATGAATCTGAATCTTTTCATGGCCTTGGCTGTATAAACAACATGTACAATTCTTTCCAACTCTTTCTTCTCTGCAGTGTCGAGGTTGTGTTCATGGTGTGTTCATTGGAAATATGATGTTGTATAAACTGATGTAATAAGCGCACACACTGACACAATCAGTCGCACTCCCTTATGAAACACTGAACATGTGTGTGGGTAATGGCTGAAGATGAATTGAAGTGTAAATTGTTCTTTCACTGATGAAGAAGGAACACCGCTCCCCGCTGTGGCGATCTGAGCCGCTGTCTACCACCGGCTTCAAACGCCTGTGTTCAAAGGCACGCTTTAAAACATGCTCTATGTGTGATATGAAGACTTCATAACTCTGTCCTGCTGAAGAATGGGAGCGGGCGAAGTGCGCTGCTCAAAGGACTCTCCGCAAGAAGCCTGTGGACGCACCATGGGGAGGCGGTGATTCAGGTGTATGCCCCAAACATCTGGAGATATTCTAGCTTTGTTTACGTCTAAGTTGAAAACCGTTCCTTTAAGCTGAGAGTAAGACTGAGTTTAATATAGAGCTTATAGAGCTTTAAAACTTTATTTTTCTCCTGATATTTAGTTGTTTTGTTTTTTGCATTATTGTTTTACCTCATATGTTTCATAATGTTTGTTATTCTACGGCTCCTCACAGCAGCAGTAGAGCGCTCCATTGATTTGAATGTAATTTCAAAACGTTCTGATAATGGACTTCTCGGGGGGCTCAGTTGGTAGAGCATTGGTCTTTGGACCTAATGGTTGTGGATTTGATCCCAATCAATCTTGTCATCTGCTGTCACTGATGTCTGCTGTCGTTGTGTCCCTGGGCAAGACACTTAACCCCACTTTGCCTGAAGCCCCCGCTGAAAGATCAAGGCTGTATCTGCGTTCAAGGAGCAGCCATCTTCCTGTGGACCCACCACCTGTCGGAGGATCAGCGAGGGACTTCGTGAAATGGGCAGCAGCTCTGACTGCCACCCCCCTGACCCAGAAATGGATAATAAAAAGATGAAAATGAAAGAATGAATGAACGAACCTCTCAAACCAATAATGACCACTTCCAATGGCAACACAATCGGCATAGTAATTCAGGCGTGTAAATATCACTCCGCAAGTAGTTACGGCGACATCGTCTACGAGCTTTCAGCAACACCTGTCACTCCTGTCACTACTTCTGTCTGTGAGAGAAGCCGTCAGAGCTAGCCCCGCTAACTCTGCTTAGTAAGTAAGTAAGAAAGCCCTAGCTGTTACTAGCCTAGCTGTTAGTAGCCTAGCCACGGCACGGCAATATCTTTGGAAACTATGTTATTTGCAGTCATTAAATGAAACTTTCAGTATTCATGAAAGTGGACTTAAGTTTGTGTTAAGTGTGTTCAGTTGCACAAAGCCGTATAACAGGTGGAAAATGTACAGAACGCAGGTCATTATCAGAAAATAAGTACCTTCAGGAAGGACGCAGCCCAGGTTCGCCTGTCTGTACTTTATTCAGATAAGGACCCTGCGTTCTGTACATTATCCCGTACTTATTGTGTATGATTGTATGTCTTAGTAAAGCACTTTGGCTTGCACAGCGTGAATTGTACTTATAATAAAACTTGATTGATTGATTGCTGTTGTAACTGGAACATGTGGTGAGGAAAGATTAAACCATTCCATTCATAAATGTTTATAGACGTTCCTTAATGTCGTTGAAGGAAGAGTGTCCTGGATCATCACCACTGTCCTTAGACCCTCCTGCATCTGCAAGGAACAACTGAAAAAAAAGTGCAACAATTTTAGGAGACTGTTAAAAAGGGGTTCTAATACAGTTATCTGGACAGAAGCACAAAAAGGGATTAGTTTTTTACTTGCATGTAACAAGGAGGAGATGTCTTTCAGCTGCCCGAGGCCTGTGCTCCTTACACAGCCAAAAGCCAAGTCCTGCTCGATGCTCTGCAGGCAGGCAGGTTATAACCTGCCTGCAGGTTATATTACACATGGAAAAGCCCCAAAATAGTTATACATTAACTTGCAACATAGTTTTCACATAATGCCCCAATTGCGGACAATGCAGATAATTATTAGCTTGGTTTCAACACCTCACTTGTAGAATGTAGGTCAACCCAAAAGTTGTCTAGACTGATTATATTCCTAATCATTTAAATGATAACCTAAACGATCCCATGAACAGAGACCCAGTCAGTCGAGGAGAGCAGCAGACCCAGGAAAAACCACAAAAAATACATTACACTCAGAATATTTTGATTCAGTTCAAGTTAAAGTGTATTATTATCACGTTGCCTACACAGGACAGTGCAGAGTGGTTAGCGCTTGTGCTTCAGTGCAAAAGATAAGAAATCCTTTAGTCGTCACACAGTTAGTACATTTCAAAGGTCCTGGGTTCAATTCCACCTTCCCCTTAATCCATCTCTGGGTCGGGGGGGAGGGGGGCTGCAACCCAATTCACAGAGCACCAGCCCCTCACTGATCCTCCTGCAGGTGCTGAGTCCACAGGAGCTGAGATCTTTCAGCGGGGGCTTCAGGCAAAGTGGGGTTAAGTGTCTTGCCCAAGGACACAACGACAGCAGTCATCAGTGGGGGCCAATGGAGAATGGGCTGATAGGAAAGTCTGGACTCTGCTTTGAATGCTGCTAGGAACAGATTAAGTGGGGGGGAAAAAATATATGAATGGGTGTGTGTGTGTGTGTGTGTGTGTGTGCGTGCGTGCGTGCGTGCGTGTGTGTGTGTGGGTGCGTGTGTGGGTGTGGGTGTGGGTGTGGGTGTGTAGTTTTGTGAAATTAAACGTATGTGTGGCCAAGGTTTGGAGTGGGTCTACTGGTTGCTGGGTGTTTTTTTTAGCCAAACTATAATTATTTAGATTAGACTCATTTTATTTGCCGTTTGCAGAAAAAAACACATAACACAATTTGCCCAATTTAAAAAAAAAAAAAACAGTTTATTGATCAGTTCATTCGTTCGTTTAGATTGAGACTGTAGCCCAAGGGAATCTCTGAGTTCTTTCTTTCTTTCGTTCAGTTTCTTTTCTCTGCACATGCGTTTTTCCGTGGACAGATTTCACTTTCCAAAGCATGGAATACCAAAGTAAATATCACTGTGATCACCAGTATTTAGTTCTTATTGAATTCACAACTTAAAGACTCCAATGAAAGCTGTTTGGGGAGACACGCTCAGATGTGTTTTTCAGAAAACCGTGAGTAAGAATTTGGAAAGAGTGAAAGTGATAAAAGCTTTATGTTGACGAATGATTCCCAACATCTGCGTTTATTGCTCCTCTCGCTCAGATGTGCCGTGTGTTTGTGGTCTATCCTTTGAAAGCAGCACTATTTTAAGACTCAAAATGCATCCAAAGTACAGGTTTCCAAGATTATTATTCTTTGTGTGAGAACAAAAGCAACACTCAGCTTTACGACTGAGTCAAGGTTAAAATATGATGCATTTTCTGGCTTTATTTTGTCTTTTTTGAGTGATCTTTTGAATATTTCATGTGTTATTTCATGTTTTGAAATCAGTCATGTACAACATTTACAAATACAGGTGGAGAATGGAGAAAGAGATGACGAGAATGTGCAACACTCCCCTCTGGAGGTAGAACTGGACAATTACCATCTCCACATCCAGCATGGTGTGTGTAGCGTCCGGTTTCAGTTCAGTCAGAGCTGGTTCCTCTCAACAACTGAAGCTAAACCTTTGATTTTGTTACTTTTAAACCGTGTTTTATTTGCTTTCTCTGTGGATCATTAATCTTGTCTGCAAGATGAAGTCTCGTGGTATTTCTGACAAACACATGAGAATATATCTGGGTAGAACATCTCTGTGTTCTACCCAATCATGGGCTAGTCTTGAAAAGACAAAAGCGGCAAAAGTCCTTCAAAGACATGATGACAAGGCAGTCATAATCCAAACAAACTAGTTTAGTCCAGTGTGTCTTGTTGTGGTTTCTCCGGGCACATGCCGATGACGACATTAAAGGAGCTATACCTGTTTCTGCAAGGTTTAAATGTTTAGCCCCGCCCCCAACTCACTCACAGGCTTCTCACGTCCCCTACGCTCTCATCCCTCGGAGCCCTCTAGTTTTATTTACGATCTGATACATATGCTAACATTAGCATTAGCAAAACTTAAGCTGTACAACAATCACTGATGAAATGATACAAAAGCAACGCACTGCAAACAAAATACATAACTGAAAGATTACCGCTAGTTTCACGTCCGAATGTGGTCCAAGCATAGACAGTCCGAGCGTAGACAGTCCGAGCGTAGATAGTCCGAGCATAGATAGTCCGAGAGTCCGAGCGTAGACAGTCCGAGAGTCCGAGCTCTGCTCTATAAGAGGATTCATCAGTGTCACTGATGAGACCGATGATGGTGGTGTCATCAGCATATTTGATGATCAAGTTTGAGTCAGAGGAGGACACACAATCGTGAGTGTACAAAGTAAAACGCAAAGGACTCAAAATACATCCCTGAGGAGAACCAGTGCTCACAGAAACAACATCAGAAAAACACTCTCTGAGATCTGTCAGTTAAAAAGCTAAAAATCCATTTACACATGGCAACACTTAAACCGAGAGACATGAGCTTTTCAATCAGTTTACCTGGGACAAGGCAGTTAAAAGCAGAGCTATAATCGATGAAAAGCATTCTGGCCACAGATTTACTAGTGTCCAAGTGACTGTAGACAGAGTTCAGAGCAAAGGAGATGCATCCTCCACACTCCTGTTCTGTCTGTAGCAAACTGGAGCGGGTCAACACTCACAGGGATCTGGCTCTTAATGAAGTCCAGCACCAGCCGCTCAAAAGTTTTCATAAGAACAGACGTGAGGGCCACAGGGCGATAGTCATTAAGGCATGTCACAGGAGTTTTCTTAGGAACTGGAATGATGGTCGACTCTTTAAAGCAGTTCGGCACAGTACAGTTCCTTAGCGACAGGTTGAAAATGTCTGTTAGCACAGGGGCAAGTTGCTCAGAGCACAGTTTCAGGACACGAGGAGGGATGCCGTCCGGGCCTGGGGCTTTCCGGACTGTGGTCCTGGACAAGACACGCCTGGCTTCCTCCTGAGTCACGGTGAAGGTGCCTTGATTGAAACACTCAGGGAATACACTCAGGGAATACAGACGGTGGCCGCCCACCATCCTTTTGATGTCCTCTGACTGAAACACAGACCAGTCCGTAGCATCAAAACAACCTTGTAGCTTCATGCTAGCCTCCTCAGACCAACACTGCACAGTGCGAGAGGTTGGTTTATGTTCCCTGCTCCTCTGAGTATACGAAGGAAGAAGGAGAACAGAGGAGTGGTCAGACTTTCCAAAAGGAGGTCTGAGACTGGACCTGTAAGCTCCCTTCACGTTACTGTAGCAGTGATCCAGAACATGTGCTCCTCTTGTAGCTCGAGTCACATGTTGGTAAAAGTTCGGGAGTACAGTCTTTAAATTACATTTATTGAAATCCCCGGCAACAATGATGACTGCGTTAGGATGAGCAGACTCATGTTTGTGAAGGATCTCGCTCAGATCCTGTAGGGCTACTTTGTAATCCGCACGTGGGTGAATGTAAACAGCACATAAAAATATCACTGAAAACTCACGGGAAGATAAAAAGGGCGACAGCTCAAGACCAGGCATTCCAGATTGGCAGTACATGTTTGGTTCACGATACGAGTGTCCGTGCACCAGCGCTGATTAATTAAAAAGCACACACCTCCGCCTCTGGCCTTGCCCGTGGTCTCCTTCACTCTGTCCGAGCGGTGAACGGTGAATCCCGGGGGCTGAACAGCAGAGTCCGGGACGTTCGAGTGGAGCCACGTCTTGCTGAGGCAGAACACAGTCCCGGGCCTCGCGCTGGCTCTGGACCCGACACAGGAGCTCGTCCGTCTTGTTGGGCAGAGACTGGACGTTGGCCAGGTAGATGGAGGGCAAAGGGGTCCTGGAGGAGCGGCATCTCACGAGCAGACCGCCTCGCCTTCCCCGGTGTCTGCGCCTCCTTCGCCGACTCCAGGTGTCCAGCTCCACACCGCGGAGTTTCTACTCAGCACTTTTTACGCCTGAATTCATCCACAGCTGAATCAATGAGCTCAAGTTTTACATTCAATTACGGATTATAATACAACTTGTATGTTGTAATAAGCATTTTTATCGGGTATAGCTTTTTTAATTTGTGACCGTGGTTGGCTTGAGTCAAACTGTGGTAGGCGGGCAACTGCGTAACTTCGCCCAATCAGTTTGTAGTGATTCTTGTAAGATTTTGCACTAGTTGCTTACTTACTGTCTAAACCGTCAGAGGTAAAAAAATAAAAATAAAAACTTGTTCCTATAAAACCAGTAATCAACCTTCACAGTATGGTCTAATAAAAATAAAAAAAGCCAACTCTGACTGGATGTAAGTGTGTGTGTCCAATTAGTCATGGTATGGATCTTTCATAACACCAGAAGCAACTGTGGTTTCTTCAGTGTTTGTTTTAAAGGCACAGTGCTCCGTAACATTAGTAAGTAAGAAAGTAATCTCTATTTATTCAGCGCATTCATACAGACCAAGGTCAGCCAAAGCGCTTTACAATGCTCAGATATGACTTCATTCTCTCCACACGGTGAGGACGGAAGCGAGACGCCGAACACACTGGACCATCAAAGCCTCCGATCAAACACCATCCATTCACTCTCTCATTACATTCAGACCTACTGTACGTGTTTTTACTCAGAAAGGCCCTACTCCAACCGGGATTCGAACCCAGGACCTTCTTACTGAGAATGCGAGATAGCTAAACCACTCAGCCACTGTGACATTAAGCTCATAGGCAGATTTATTCCGCACCAGTTTAAAGCTACTCAGCTATTTTCCATCTGCAGTCCCTATTTACATGAAAACACAACACAATACAATATAACACAGTAACCTTACAATAATATAAACATTATATTTACATCAGACATGACTTTGTTATAATTTACATAATACCTCATTTATAGTGTGGGACCCACCTCAGTGTCCCTCGGTGAACAGCTGTGTTTGCTCCGAAGACACTTTTTAAAGGTATTTTGGAGCATAATATTCTGTGGGTCTTGAGAAATCAGTGAAATCATCAAAAACGGTGGCCAGCCTTAATCTTCGTAATCAGCGGACAGCAGAAGTCAATCCTTTACAGCGGATAGATTTAAACATCCCACCACCGAGACGCCAGAATAAAAAACATGTATTCACGTCCTGCAGTATTCTCTCCTGTATTTTCATGTGTGTACTAAAAAGCGACGACACTTCTCTTCACTCCGATTCCTTCACACGTTTGATTTCTCGCACTTCCTGTCCAATGCCCTTTGTTGAGCAACACTTCTGCTTCCTCTTCCATCCGTGGCCATGGCTCGAGCGTTCCCACTACGCCGTTGACATACATCTGTTTGTCAGATCTGGCGAACATTGTACTCTTTTTCAGAACATTGCGTTTGTTTGTCGTTCAGTCGCGATCACACGTTTGGCGTCGAGCACCGTCTCATCAAAACCAGACTTTTACCGCTGTGTGTTTGTTTTGGATTCTCCACACAATCAGCTTCAAATCCTTCGTTCATGTTTTGAATAATGAACGAAGTAACGAAAAAGTCCTGTAGATGGACGTTCTCTCCATATACGGTGGTGATAAACTATTACTGTAGCCAGAGCTGCCCTGAGGCACACTGACAGAAGCGAGGCAACCAGTATAGAAGGAATAAGATAAACTGATGAACTTTATTTAACTCACAACGGAGAAATGTACATGTCTCAGGGTGTGCAAAAAGACAGGAAGTGTGCAAACATGGTAAAAGGTAATAATATAGTCTGATGGTGAATATGAATATATCTGAATCTGAAGTCATATCTTACTCTGGACTATGGAGGTCTAATTTAGTAAAGAATCTGATTTTGAATTGGTGACAGTGGTGGCAATCCCAATCATACACATATGCTGTTCCTTGTATTTCGGCCAGTTGGCATCTCGCTCCATTCCCCTCTTCGCTGGATGCTGAAACCCCCCGGGGACCCTGGTAGTTGTGACGGCGGAAGGTTGCAATCTTATCTGAGGCAAGAAAAACCAGCAGATATCGGCCTAACCTTCCTGCCTCCCGATGACTATCACCTACAATCACGTGTTTAACAGAGGAAGACGTGAGGAGAGGATAGACCAGAGATAAATGGATGGCAGAGAGATAGGCGCAATGGGGAAAAAAACCGGGGGACTGTTTGAAGCAAGACCGGAGATTGACGCGCAAAACGGACCAATAGACGCGTGCGAGCGGGCCCCCGGTAACCGGGCAGGATTGGAGGAGGAGGCACTGCCGCCCAGCACGCCTCGTCCCGTCTCCTCACACACTCGGAGCGGTGAGGCAAGTCGCAAGTTGCTCTCTGTACGTCTCTCGATGGGAGGGAAACATTGGATGATGCCCCCGCTGCTTGCTGATGCTGATGCGCCTGCTTATTAAGTTGGACGCGTAAAAACATGACCGGGGCTCTTTTGCTGATGTGTGATTTTCACAGAACGGCAGGCGACGAGGTAAGGGGAATAAGTTTGTCTTGTCATACGTGAGCCAATCGTGCCTTGTTAAGTTGGTGTGTCACGTTAAACCCCTGCCCCAGTGCGTTCGCGTAACTTGCTGTCAAACGCATATGCCATAATTCCGCCCGTGCGTAATGATGCACAATAACAAGTTTTGATAGAGGCTGGTTGTTCTTTGCTGTTTTCTCATGCTTTTGCTGCTTCATCCACACCATCTCCCTCACTTCTCACGTCTGGGCAAGTCTCATGTAGCCGTGCGAGATCAGCATTGGAACCTCTCCGATCTGTAGAGGTGCACGATTTCAGATTTTACGCGCACTGCAGGAGACTTGAATCCACTCATAGACAGCTCCTTCCTTTCTCTCTCTCCTCTTCTCTGGAGAACGCGCAGCTCGCCTTGCACCAAGCTCACAAATATATGCATCTAGACTTGACTCAGTAGATATAGTGACCAATGTTGGTGCTTGAAAGCTTTCTTTTGCCTTTTGCCCCTAAAGGATTCTGGCTGAGAAGGTGTCAGGTGACGCTGGTGTAGGTGGCACTGTGTATGCGTTTGGATGCTATGTGTGAAACTGCATGCGCGCTTTGGGTACAGCTGGCGACTTGTCCTGCTGTTGGTGCTGATGGGAGTGAATGGCTGCGTTTGTGTGGTGTGTGTGTGTGTGTGCGTGTGTGTGAGTGTGTGTGTATATAAATAAATAAATATACAGGGAGGGAACTTGGCAGACCGTCAGCTTACCGCATCACTAGACTGGACACGCAAAAAATATCAAAAAAACATGAAAGTGATGAGCACGGCGTCATGATGGGAAGCAGGAGAGTTGAGGTGTTTTGAAAAATGCGGCCTAGGGACTTGTCTGCGTCTGTCATTTCGCACATGCGTCTCTCTCCACAGCCGTCACACAGACAGAGCTGTGGATATAGCTGTGTTCAGTGCATATGTATAATAGCTGCTACTTTTACATCTTTCCTTGCTTTCTCTAATCTTTCATTCATGACCTATCGGTATAACTGGGCAGTGCTTGCGTTTTGGGATCTTATCTAAGCCACTTGTACTCGTTTTACATTCTGCTTTGTGGTTGTAAGATTGCACACTATATAATTAAGGGATGTTTGTTTGATCCCTGATTGGAATTGTAGATATATCATTTGATTGCTATCTCTCGCTCTATTAATAACAGCATTTTGATACCACATGTACCATAGTTGGAGTGTGCACAGTGTGTGGTATTTAACAGTCTGCTATGGGGCCAAAACTAACACCATACTGTGGACCTATGAGTCAACTACCAGCAGTTTTATGGTGTATTTATGGGCAAAACAGTAACTTTTGGATAGATAGGGGTTTCTTTTTCATCACAGTATATTCAAGCAGTCTAGTAAAGGCATTCTGTCTTTTTTGGAGCCACATGGAGCCATTTTGATTTGTCCACTGGGGTTTCCCTCCGGTCAGATAAGGACTATAGGATATGCAATTCGCTGTGTGGTGTGCTATTCACATTTATGTTGTTATGTTTTAGGCAGACTACCTTATACACAATTTGAAATAACTCACAGGATACAGGAATTGTGAAAATGATTGCTACTAGCTTTCGCCGAGATCACTCTAAGTGCAATATTTTCAGACTGAGAAGAGTCATGTTTACTAACAGGAGTATACCTCACTTTCAATCATAAAAAAGAGAAAATGTCATAGTTCCTTGGTCTAAAATTGTTGGTTCTATCACTGGTTAATATCAAGGCCTACTTTATCACGTTTCTCAGACATAGTGGTTAAAGGATAAGCCTGCGCTTCGGGTGCGCACCGATCTGTGTTTTGTTTGTTTTTCGTCTGTGGGTTACTTGCTGCTGTGAAATATGACCGCGAGAAACACGCTGTACATTCGGGACCCATGCTGTTGACGGGTCACTCTCTATCCGACTGAGTGCATAAACTTAGAGGGCTCGTGAAGCACGGCAACAGAGCGAGGGGGACTGGGTGTCTCCAGCGTTTTCGCCCCCCCCCCCCCCGCCCCCCCCCCCCCCCCCCCCCCCCCCCCCCCCCCCCCCCCCCCCCCCCGGGGTGGGGGGATTCCCCCCCCCCCCCCCCCCCCCCCCCCCCCCCCCCCCCCCCCCCCCCCCCCCCCCCCCCCCCCCCCCCCCCCCCCCCCCCCCCCCCCCCCCCCCCCCCCCCCCCCCCCCCCTGTTGTTCTTTTTTTTTTTTCCCCCCCCCCCCCCCCCCCCCCCCCCCCCCCCCCCCCCCCCCCCCCCCCCCCCCCCCCCCCCCCCCCCCCCCCCCCCCCCCCCCCCCCCCCCACCCCCCCCGCCCCCCCCCCCCCCCCCCCCATCACTATATCCCCCCCCCCCCCCCCCCCCCCCCCCCCCCCCCCCCCCCCCCCCCCCCCCCCCCCCCCCCCCCCCCCCCCCCCCCCCCCCCCCCCCCCCCCCCCCCCCCCCCCCCCCCCCCCCCCAAAAAAAAAAAAAAAAAAAAGGGGGGGGGGAAAAAAAAAAAAAAAAAAAAAAAAAACAAAAAAAAAAAAAAAAAAAAAAAAAAAAACAAAAAAAAAACCAAACAACAAACAACAACACAAACAACACAAACAACAAACACACACACCACACACACACAAACCCACACCCCCAAACAACCCACACCACCCCACCCCCCCCCCCCCCCCACCCCCCACCCACCCCCCCCCCCCCCCCCCCCCCCCCCCCCCCCCCTGTTTTTTTTTTTGGTTTCGTACCCCCCCCCCTCACCCCCCCCCCCCCCCCCCCCCCCCCCCCCCCCCCCCCCCCCCCCCCCCCCCCCCCCCCCCCCCCCCCCCCCCCCCCCCCCCCCCCCCCCCCCCCCCCCCCCCCCCCCCCCCTTTTTTTCCCCCCCCCCCACCCCCCCCCCCCCCCCCTCCCCCCCCCCCCCCCCCCCCCCCCCCCCCCCCCCCCCCCCCCCCCCCCCCCCCCCCCCCCCCCCCCCCCCCCCCCCCCCCCCCCCCCCCCCCCCCCCCCCCCCGCCCACCCCCCCCCCCCCCACCCCCCCTCCCCCCCCCCCCCCCCCCCCCCCCCCCCCCCCCCCCACCCCCCCCCCCCCCCCCCCCCCCCCCCCCCCCCCGCCCCCCCCACCCCCCCCCCCCCCCCCCCCCCCCCCCCCCCCCCCCCCCCCCCCCCCCCCCCCCCCCCCCCCCCCCCCCCCCTCCCCCCCCCCCCCCCCCCCCCCCCCCCCCCCCCCCCCCCCCCCCCCCCCCCCCCCCCCCCCCCCCCCCCCCCCCCCCCCCCCCCCCCCCCCCCCCCCCCCCCCCCCCGCCCCCCCCCCCCCCCCCCTATTTCTCCCCCCCTTGTTCCCCCCCCCCCCCCCCCCGCCCCCCCCCCCCCCCCCCCCCCCCCCCCCCCCCCCCCCCCCCCCCCCCCACCCCACCACGGGTGGTTTGTTCCCCCCACCCCCCCCCCCCCCCCCCCCCCCCCCCCCCCCCCCCCCCACCCCCCCCCACCCCCCCCCCCCCCCCCCCCCCCCCCCCCCCCCCCCCCCCCCCCCCCCCCCCCCCCCCCCCCCCCCCACCCCCCCCCCCCCCCCCCCACCCCCCCCCCCCCCCCCCCCCCCCCCCCCCCCCCCCCCCCCCCCCCCCCCCCCCCCCCCCCCCCCCCCCCCCCCCCCCCCCCCCCCTTTTAACCCCCCCCCCCCCCCCCCCCCCCCCCCCCCCCCCCCCCCCCCCCTTATATATGTACCTGTGTGTCTGTGTCTATATGTACCTGTGTCTCTGTGTCTATATGTACCTATATGTACCTGTGTGTCTGTGTCTATATGTACCTGTGTGTCTGTGTCTATATGTACCTGTGTATCTGTATCTATATGTACCTGTGTGTCTGTGTCTATATGTACCTGTGTGTCTGTGTCTATATGTACCTGTGTATCTGTATCTATATGTACCTGTGTGTCTGTGTCTATATGTACCTGTGTCTCTGTGTCTATATGTACCTGTGTGTCTGTGTCTATATGTACCTGTGTCTCTGTGTCTATATGTACCTGTGTGTCTCTGTCTATATGTACCTGTGTCTCTGTGTCTATATGTACCTGTGTGTCTCTGTCTATATGTACCTGTGTGTCTGTGTCTATATGTACCTGTGTGTCTCTGTCTATATGTACCTGTGTGTCTGTGTCTATATGTACCTGTGTGTCTCTGTCTATATGTACCTGTGTCTCTGTGTCTATATGTACCTGTGTGTCTCTGTCTATATGTACCTGTGTGTCTGTGTCTATATGTACCTGTGTGTCTCTGTCTATATGTACCTGTGTGTCTGTGTCTATATGTACCTGTGTGTCTGTGTCTATATGTACCTGTGTCTCTGTGTCTATATGTACCTGTGCTCCTCTCCCCTTGTTGCAGGTTCATTGTGTTGTCTTGTTTGTTCATGTCTTGGTTCCTGGTTCCGTTTTGGATTTTGAAATTGCTTTGTTACCTTTGGACTTTAGTTTTATTAAATCATTCACATTTTTCCATTCCTGCATTTGAGTCCTCCATCATCTCACTTCATGACAGACTTTCATAAATACGCTGGTTTTGAGCGCGGCTGCGTACGCTCAGATCTGTGCGGATCTCACACGTTCATAAATCCCGCGTTGAGTCTGGCGTAAATGGAATATACACCCTTTGTACATATTGTTCATTGTCCTGTGTGCTCCTCATTCCTACTGCTCTGTCACTGGTGATGCAACACTGACATTTCCCCGACTGTGAGACGAGTACAGAAGCTCTTAATGTAAATCTCCGTGCTCCTCTGTCGCCATGAGCAGCGGGAGTCCATTCACTTATAACTGGGTTTATTCTCAGTCTTCTTCCTCTCTCCCGCCGAGCCTCCTTTCTCACTTTCACAATCCGGACACACACTTTGTCTCCTCTTGTCCGCATAACAATCTCCTGAAATCCACACACAGCGCAGCGATAGCCTACGAGCTGAATAATAAAAAATAAAAAAGGTATAAAAAATCTTTGTGTTTTCCACATTGTCCTTGATTTGTTTTCTTCCCGCTGCGGCTGCATGGCCCTGGGATCTACCAGCTGTTAATGATGCAGACTAGAAAGAGAAAGTACTTGTTATTGAAACATATTCCTCTATTTGTGTCTGAGGCGAACCGGGCGATGCCAACCGCCTACTTTTGGAATTTTATATTGTTCCGAGGTCATCTATGAAAATGGTTTGGAAACGCAGAAAAGGTAAGCGTCTTTTTCTCTCAAAACAAGAGTTTACCAAGAATTGATTATTCATGAGTTTACCACCTTGAGACTTTGAGAAATTCTTCATTCTAGTTTGTTATCTATAGGCAAACGCGAGACAGGATACTGAAATAGACGGCTTAGACAGGTGTGTGACTGACATAACAAAATGGCGGCGCAAAAGTGCGACAGCTGAGGATGAAACTTGAAATGGTAAAATTATATTCAGAGAGAAATATGTGTAATTGGTTTTCCCAAGACAAAAGACAACAGTTTGAGAGGTTTCCCCGAGCACCATGAGCAGCTACATGGTCAGGATCATTTAAACCATTGTGAATACATAAAAATACAAGAATAAAAAAAAGAAAAACCCAAGAATGTTAGAGTAAAAATATTTATATACTACTACTTACAATTATTATTTTCTTTGGTCATTGCTCTGGATGTCTAAAAAAATGGCAAAAATACAGTACAACACATGTGAAAACTAGGGATAGAACCAAAGAGTTTTGTGAGCGAAGGTCTATAGCTCGAAAGATTAAACACTTCCAGTTTTAGTTGTTTGAAAAAGCTTTAAGTTGATATATTAAGACGTTATGAGACTATTTACTGCCTCTGATTGCCCCCCCCCCCCCCCCCCCCCCGACCCAGAAATGACATGACAGATTAACTATACTCATACACACAGTCATACATAAGTCTATTTTCAGTCCCTTCACTTGTATTGGTTCATATCAGGGATCAGCAAATACTAAAAGACAGAGTATGAACATTGGTATCGCTCACGCCTTTGTGAAATGTGTACAATGGAAAACTCCAACCATGGCTCTACAGTTTCTCTATGATTTGAAGTACAGCCACAAAACTCCGGTCAAAGACATAAATACCGAACAAGCGTCTCCCGCGACTCCCAAGGCCAATGATCGGCTGATTTATAAACTTCTAAATACATTTTCTGGTTCAGATGGATGTCGGGGCCTAAATGAGTCTCCTTGGCGCGGCCTTGTGGGGTTGTTTAGGTGCGTGGAGATTCATTTCAATCCGGGCTGGGCTGGTTTGACATTTTGGCGTGCTGTCAGAGCGTCTGGCACCGATGAGGAGGTGGGCAGATGTTGCTACAAAGTGAATGTTGTGTGAAAGGCTCAGTCACAGAGAGTGCTTTGAGCAGAGGTGAAGGGAGGCGGGCGAAAACACGAGCCATAGTGCCCTCTGTGCTTTTCTAATGCCATTCTAACAAACATCCATTTCTGGGTCGGGGGGGTGGCAATCAGAGATACCACCCAAGTCTCATAGCACCAGCGTCTTCAAACAAACAATTTCACGGTTACAAATTGCATGAGGACATGTCTGACTACCAAAACTGATTTAGAGTTGACGAGTGCTTTCAAAATTCCACAGCGGCAAAACTAGACTGGTCCAAAACATACAGTACACCCCCCTCAACATCAACAGCATCTGGAACGTTGCTTTGGACCATCCTGTAAAGACGTTTTCCAGAGGTAAGAAGATGCTATATGTTAGCATTGGCTAATTCTTATTCCGGGTCCACCCCCACAGGCCCGGGGTGGTACTGCAGCATGTCAGCGCACTTCATTTTGGACATTTTGGAGCCGGGACCCGCTCCCACTAGGGGTGGGAACCTAAGGGTACCTCACGATACGATATGATACACGATACAAAGCTCACGATAACGTTATTACGATAACGATTTTATCACGATATGACGATTATTGATATATTGGTCAGAAATATACAATATGCCAATTTATGGCATAAATAAAAGAACAAATACTCTTGATTTCATGGTTAATAGAATGGAGATGCGTAATGTAGCCATATATTAAGTATTGATGCCAATTTAAAAAAAAATAATATATATATATATCTTTTTTTTTTTCAAAATCGATATCGATACTTGGCAAATGCATATCAATAATCAAATCGCGGGAGAAAGTATCGCGATATATCGAAAAATCGATATATCGTCACACCCCTAGCTCCCACTGGTCCAACCCCTCTCCAAACTGTGTATAGTTAATTATTTGTGTATCTTGTTTGTGTACATAATTATGTTGGTGCATATGTTAGAAATAAATATGACTCGCACTGGTATTACTCAAGAGGAAACCAAACGTGAAGTAGCTCTACATACAAACGCTCAAATCCAAATCTCAGCCCTCTGTCTATCACCCACAGTTAGAATTATTAGCAATAAGGGCTCATTCATCCATCACTTCTATTGTTTGTTAATTGGAGAAACACTTCAGAGCTCTTCAGGCCTGTGCAAATGTCTCAGAGAAACGGAAGGAAAAGAAAAGCCGCAAACACAAAGAATTCCATTTGGTAAAAAGTGGGTGTTACTCTGAACGTGTTAAGTTTCCAATTAAAATGAACGCAAAAGAAACGCAGGTTGATTCATACCACTAACTGTATGTTTTATTTTTCTATTATCGAAGCTTTTGACACCGCTCTGAAAGGAACAAAGAAATGATGAAAACTCTTACGGATCCATGGAGAGGAAACATAAAGGAAACGGTAAATAGACTCGAAGGTTGAGTCTCTAAAATGGAAAGCTAAGGAATGTGTAGTGTCTTATATGTGCCCCCGTATGGTATTATTAAAGTAGATGCATTTTCCAAGCAGCATTTACAATAGGACAGAAGGATCGGCCGGTGGATATTGGCTCAGGCTGAAGTATATGTACAAGTGTAATGTAGTCATCAGACAAACCTGGCAACACACAAACCGATGCGTCTCTGTGGAATATCTGATTTATTGAATGTTTTCAGAGATAGATCAGACTTTATGATTGAATCCCAGACACTTTATCAAAGGCGAACGCACCCGCTGTCATATATGAATGCATGATGGCTGTTTACTTCATAGGACCGAGATAAGCATCCAACACGGAGGATCCTATATCAACGTATAACGCTGGTCTCTCTGCACATACGGCAGCGCTCGCCGGGCTCTTTGAAGACCGGTCGGAGACATGTTTAGATTCCGGGTGTCGGACAGCCCCCCGTGGTCCACCCTCACATGTGCAGATCAGAACAGACCCCCCCTGGATACGCACCTATGCATTTATACATGCTTGCCGCGGGCACTAGCTCTGAGAACCAACTAAAGAGGAGATTTGCTTTCTGAAGATCTTGCGTATAGAAAAGTTGCAAAACCCAACTTTCAAACAACAAATATTGTATAAAATCCATCTTACATTAGACTGGTTAGCTCTCGCTTCTCAGCAAGAAGGTCCTGGGTTCGAGTCCAGATTCTTTTCTGAGTGTAGTTTCATGTTGTTCTCTTTCTAGGTTCTATCAGTGCCACTTATAATGTGCAAAATATGTAATCTGCAAATGTGCCCTGGTCCTGAGCAAACCGAGCATCAACATCTGGAGCTTAACTACTGACCACTGCTTCTGACCGACGCCCAATAGGACACATCTCCTACAGACACAATAAAGTAAGTAAGTAAGTAATCTTTATTTATATACCGCCTTTTCACTGCAGATCTGAGTCTCAAAGCGGTTTACAATTGTTATTTTTGGGCATTAGTCTCTCACTCCACACAGAGATGGGAGCGGGGCCAGTACACGAGGCGCATGCCAGACCTATTGTACACATTAGTTTAGTGGTAGGGGAAACCGGAGTACCCGGAGGAAACCTATGCAGACACGTCGAGAACATGCAAACTCCACTCAGAAAGGCCCTGGTCCGACCGGGATTTGAGCCCAGGACCTTCTTGCTGAGAGGCGAGAGTGCTATCCACTCAGCCACCGTGCCGCCCATAAAGTGTTACTTAACTCAAAATGTTGAACGGAACAGGGACGGACTGTGATTAGTTCATTTATTTACGGTTATTTGCGGTATAGGAAACCGAACCCTGCAGAGGAAACGGAGCAGACACAGGGAGAACATGCAAACTCGACTCAGAAAGGTTCTGTACCAAACAGGATCTGAACCCAGGAAAACTTTAAAGGAGCAGTAAGTAAAAGTGGTACTGCAACCAACCATTCATAACAAACCTTGTTTTGTTATGAATGATTTGAGAATCATAACGAGACCTTTTTTAGTTCTGCTCCACATGGTACTTTACCAGTGAGATTAGCTCCACACGGTGAGTTCTGGCGCCCGGATCACAGACTTTCTGATTGGTGAAACGGTGGAGGGCGGGACATTGTTATTGTTTTCATCAATGACAAGAACAAGATTTAGGGGCTGTAAAAATAATGTTGATATCCCAATATCTCTGAACTACTGTTATCAGTTACAGATGAAAGAGCATGTCTTTGACAGATTAGGGCCCTTTAATGTGTAAATGTCTCCAGTGTGAGAGCAATAAAGTCTATGTTATCTTATGATGATACATATTTCTAGTTTTCTACTTTAATATTCAGTCAATTCCAAGTGAATATGGACAGCAGGAGGTGTGTGTGTATTTGCAGAGAGAGGTTGAAAGCTTGTCAAAGTCACCATGGGATAATAATATGTGTGTGTGGCTGCTGTCTGTGAGGCCTCTGTGAGGCCTCTGTGAGCCGGTGTGACAGGAGCAGGCCACACTAATGTTTTATCACGGATCCATCAGCAGCTGTGGACCTCACCACACAGACCTCCCCCCTCACCACACAGACCTCCCCCTCACCACACAGACCTCCCCCCTCACCACACAGACCTCCCCCCTCACCACACAGACCTCCCCCTCACCACACAGACCTCCCCCCTCACCACACCCCCCCCACCACACCTCCCCCTCACCACACAGACCTCCCCCCCTCACCACACAGACCTCCCCCCTCACCACACAGACCTCCCCCCTCACCACACAGATCTCCCCCTCACCACACAGACCCCCCCCCCTCACCACACAGACCCCGCCCCCTCACCACACAGACCTCCCCCTCACCACACACAGACCTCCCCCCTCACCACACAGACCTCCCCCTCACCACACAGACACCCCCCCCTCACCACACAGACCTCCCCCCTCACCACACAGACCTCCCCCTCACCACACAGACCTCCCCTCACCACACCCTCCCCCTCACCACACAGACCTCCCCCCACAGACCTCCCACACAGACCTCCCCCTCACCACACAGACCCCCCCCCTCACCACACAGACCTCCCCCCTCACCAACACAGACCTCCCCCCTCACCACACAGACCTCCCCCTCACCACACAGACCTCCCCCCTCACCACACAGACCTCCCCCCTCACCACACAGACCTCCCCCCTCACCACACAGACCCCCCTCACCACACAGACCTCCCCCCTCACCGCTGAGCTCTGATGACAGAATTCTCCCCGTCACGTGAGCCTGACCACACAGACCTCCCCCCTCACCACACAGACCTCCCCCTCTGTCACCGCTGGAGCTCTGATGACAGAATTCTCCCACAGTCCCCCCTCTGACCACACAGACCTCCCCCCTCACCACACAGACCTCCCCCTCTGTCACCGCTGGAGCTCTGACCACACAGACTCCCCCCTCACCACACAGACCTCCCCCTCACACACGACTCCCCCTGTCACCGCTGGAGCTCTGACCACACAGACCTCCCCCCTCTGTCACCGCTGGAGCTCTGACCACACAGACCTCCCCCCTCTGTCACCGCTGGAGCTCTGACCACACAGACCTCCCCCCTCTGTCACCGCTGGAGCTCTGACCACACAGACCTCCCCCCTCTGTCACCGCTGGAGCTCTGACCACACAGACCTCCCCCCTCTGTCACCGCTGGAGCTCTGACCACACAGACCTCCCCCCTCTGTCACCGCTGGAGCTCTGACCACACAGACCTCCCCCTCTGTCACCGCTGGAGCTCTCTAAGTGATAAGTGTCAGGAAGAGAAGCTCGTGTTCACAGCCGATCAAAGTTTATAAAAAAATAGACCATGTATTTTTCATGACGGCTGCGTGAGACCCGACAAGACGACGACAAAGGCGGCGCCGGTAGATGCAGTCAAGAGCCAAGAGAACAGAAATCCTCCAAAAACATAAATTTTGATAGACACGGTGGATAGCAGTGGAAAGCTCTCTCACTTCTCAGCAGGAGAGAATTCCGGGTGGAATAGGGTCTTTCTGAGTGGAGTTTGCATGTTCTCTTTGTGCTTGCGTAGTTTTTAGTCCAGGTGCTCCGGTTTCCCCTACCACTAAAAACATGCACACTAAGTAAAATCCTCCAGCTCCAGTTGTCCTGACCAAGCCGAGCATCATCACCTGGAGATGGGTTCCTGGAGAGGCTCCTGACGTAGGTCTTAGCGGCATCAGAACGGATCCACAACTGGGCCAAGTATCAAGAAGAGATGTTTGAAGACTGACAGTTAAATTAAAAAAATAACACAATTAAAGAAGCAATATGTAAAAACATGGCCAAAAGTGGTACTGCAGCCTCTCCCACTCTCCCTGACTCAGGTTGCCAGATATGCAGACGAATCCAGCTGGGACCATAACAGCTGAATAGACAAGAGTTTTGTCAACAACAAATCTATAACCAACACCTTTTTCACAAAGATAGAAATCCTGGTTTTATTCCTTTGTTTTGATATTAGGTTTTAAAATGAAGTATAACATGCCATAGTAGCCATTACCATCAATGTTGCAAGTTACTGCGAAAGATAAATAAAGATAAAAATAATTTCAGGGTGTTGTCTGCCCGCCCTTTATAATGTCACTTTACTGCCGTCACCTTCTGCGCACTTGTTTATTGTAATAATTGTAATAACTAAAATATTTAGATTTTCTATTTTATAAAATGTTATACTTTAGTACTTTTTATTATGCCTTCTATTCTATACTTTACTTTTGACTTTGCCGAGAGCCAAAGCTATTTCATGTAACTTCCTGTTACTCACATGGCAATAAAAATGATTCTGAAATGTGTCCAAACTGTAAATGATTCAGATTCAGTTTATTTGCCATTTGCAGTAAAACCCACATTGGAATACATTAGCAAAAGTCTCCAGTGTGCACAGACAAATACAGACAGAAAACAACATTAAAAGACAGAAATAAAACAAATAAAACAGTAAACAAATGTCACTGTGAAATGGATCGACTAAAACAGTTTCAAAACAAGTGCAAATCATTAAAGTGCTTTGTTCACACTGATAACAGCCTGTGGATAAAAACTGTTAGCGTAACGAGATGTCCTGCATCTCAGAGAGCGATATCTTCTGCCAGAAATGTTGAATGTTGAACAGTTGAATATTGAAACATATTAATGACCACAAAGGCCCGGTCCGTGGTGTAGCTTTCAGACCGACACTGCAGGAGCGTGTCCGTCGTAGCCGTTACATAAGTCTACTCTTTGGTGCAGTAAAAGAAAAAGGCAAACACCGGCAGTCGTCCTGAAATCTAAGCTCTCTAATAGAGCATTAACTATTCATGCTGCGCCTCGCCAATCAACCGGCGTGCAATTGTAGCAAAGACAATCAGCCCCGAAGTATGCAGCCAATATGCAAAAGAAACATGTTCCATCTTCCTCCGTTGTGTGCGTCGGCCTTTACCGTGACACGAGGACGCACCATCTTCCTCCGTTGTGTGCGTCGGCCTTCACCGTGACACGAGGACGCACCATCTTCCTCCGTTGTGTGCGTCGGCCTTCACCGTGACACGAGGACGCACCATCTTCCTCCGTTGTGTGCGTCGGCCTTCACCGTGACACGTGGACGCACCATCTTCCTCCGTTGTGTGCGTCGGCCTTTTACCGTGACACGAGGACGCACCATCTTCCTCCGTTGTGTGCGTCGGCCTTTACCGTGACACGAGGACGCACCATCTTCCTCCGTTGTGTGCGTCGGCCTTCACCGTGACACGTGGACGCACCATCTTCCTCCGTTGTGTGCGTCGGCCTTTACCGTGACACGTGGACGCACCATCTTCCTCCGTTGTGTGCGTCGGCCTTCACCGTGACACGAGGACGCATCATCTTCCTCCGTTGTGTGCGTCGGCCTTTACCGTGACACGTGGACGCACCATCTTCCTCCGTTGTGTGCGTCGGCCTTTACCGTGACACGAGGACGCACCATCTTCGTCCGTTGTGTGCGTCGGCCTTTACCGTGACACGAGGACGCACCATCTTCGTCCGTTGTGTGCGTCGGCCTTTACCGTGACACGAGGACGCATCATCTTCGTCCGTTGTGTGCGTCGGCCTTTACCGTGACACGAGGACGCATCATCTTCGTCCGTTGTGTGCGTCGGCCTTTACCGTGACACGAGGACGCACCATCTTCCTCCGTTGTGTGCGTCGGCCTTCACCAGGCAGATCGTTGTGTGTAGTTAATGCACCCACGTGTTCTGAGGCACATTTACCAGCTATAAATATGACTGCTCTGGATTCACAATTTGTCTGCTTTTGTGAAAAAATAAAGACACAATTAATGCTATATGGCAAATACTGTACTTTTAATTTTACATCGGGTGAGGACACATGAGGTTAGGTAGTAGTAGTAGTAGTAGTAAGTAAGCTTTATTTATATACCGCCTTTTCACTGCACATCGGAGTCTCAAAGCGGTTTACAATTGTTGGGTGGGGGGTGCCAGTACAGGAGGCACATGCCATACCTATTGTACATATTTTTAGTGGTAGGGGAAACCGGAGCACCCGGAGGAAACCTACGCAGACACGGGGAGAACATGCAAACTCCACTCAGAAAGGTCCTGGTCCAACCGGGATTCGAACCCAGGACCTTCTTGCTGAGAGGCGAGAGTGCTATCCACTCAGCCACCGTGCCGCCCATAGAGGGTTGGTATAGAGGTAAAAAAAAATCTGTTCTCATGTTTTTTTAACCTTTTTTTTAACCAAACCTGAATTAAAGTGGCCCTCTTATCCTGGTAAAAGAGCCACTTTATTCTACCAGACTGGTCCAGTGGCTTCAAACCCAGACTTTAAAGCCATTTTGATTGGATTGGGGGTGTTCTAGGGTTTAAAATGGTATAATATGAACTTAAAACAGGATTTGCCAAGACAAAGAATATTGTTTTAAACAGATACAAGAAATGTGCTGATATTTTCACTGAGGTATTGCCTGCCAAAGTTGTTGGAGCTGAAGTTGGCTGGATGACCCTGTGAAGTTGCATTTATGATCTTTGCGTTTGCGACAGAGGGCTGCATCCGTCCTAAACAAATACATTTAACACCTCCTCAGCCTCTTATTGGCATCTCTCTTTTTCAAAACTGAGAATGCTTTTGTTTTCTGTTGTGTTTTCTCTGTCGAGCACAATGACAGACTGTAGCTGTCTTTTTTGGATCCATTACCGCCTTCTTTCAGCGTGAAATCTAATTCTGTGACTTGCTGAAGACGTGCTGTTGTCCAACCGGCTTTTTTCTCGTCTTTACTGTAAACGAGAAAAGTGAGACTGTGCCGAGTGGAGCTGGTGTCAGGCGCCTTCAGTCCTTTCAGAAACATCATCGTTGGAACACTCCAGTCAGGCCAGGCCAGGCCAAGCCAGGCCAGGCTGCCATCGCAACGGGTTTTTTGTCATAAATATTCAGCCGAAACAATATCCGATATTTGTCTGCCTGCAAAAAACTGATGGTGATAGGGTTAGGGTTGCATTAATAACCAACAACCATGATTCAATGTTTATAAATTACTTTTGCTTTTTCCTGTTTCCAAAAAAAAAAATCCATATAATTTTGGATTTTAATATCAAATTTAGAAGCTTTATGCCTCCAGAGCAAGAGAATGTTGGTGTTCAAGTAGTTTAAGTGAAGTCCCGCCCTCCACCGTTTCACCAATCAGAAAGTCTGTGATCCGGGCGCCAGAACTCACCGCGTGGAGCTAATCTCACTGGTAAAGTACCATGTGGCGCAGAACTAAAAAAGGTCTCGTTATGATTCTCAAATCATTAACGACAAAACAAGGAATAAAACCAGGATTTCTATCTTTGTGAAAAAGGTGTTGGTTATAGATTTGTTGTTGACAAAACTCTTGTCTATTCAGCTGTTATGGTCCCAGCTGGATTCGTCTGCATATCTGGCAACCTGAGTCAGGGAGAGTGGGAGAGGCTGCAGTACCACTTTAGGCCCAGATGGTTCATATGGCTCTAATATGTCACTTAAAGGTATATCGAAAGATTGTCTACTTCTGGGTGGATCATCAAGACTATTGGTCCTCCCAACTGTCAATCATTCTGGTGATACGTGCTCGTCCAATAAGACCAGAGAGTTTTGTTCAAAAAGTGGAGAGGGCGGTTCTTTCTTAACATTTTGGAAAATCCTTGTATAAACTTCCTTTAAGTTCTTTGGTGACATGTTAGTGTTAGGTAAAGGTTGTTCAAATACCGTTTGAGTGACCGCTGATGTTGAATATAAAGGACGTCATGAGTCTGACCCATGAGAGCAATCAGGAAATCAGTGGCTCCTATGTTCAATCAGTGATTATTGTCTCAATCAGCCTCATTAACGGGTCGGACTCAAACCGGCCTCTGCCAGAGGTCATTCTGCAGGAGTCTGGTGTTAGCATGTTTACAGTCATTAGAGAGATGGGGCATTTGTTTTGATGAAATAGTAATTACCTTATTTATTTCATCCTGTACTTATCGCCCTACGCAGGCGGAGGGAGAGGGAATAGCTCAAGAAACATAAGAAAGAATATCTGGGTGGCTTGTTTGTAGAGCGCCTTTACTACACAGGGCAACACAAAGTGCTTCACAATCAACATAACACAGATCATCACATAAAACACCAAAGTCACCAAACTCATCCCAAAGGTCATAAAAAACATCAAAATCACACGAGAGGTTAAGATAATGAACAACAACAATGCATTACAAAGAGTAGAGATAAAACATGGATCTATAATAATAACTGGATAGAGTATTACTATCTTAGAGCTGTCCCACCCATGGCCACAGGGGGCGCTGTGGTACTGCAGACTAAATTCACGTTACCCAGAAAAAGTCCCAGCTTGACCTCAGCTGACAGAGAACCTGATAGAGAACCTGACAGAGAACCTGACAGAGAACCTACAGAGAACCTGGCAGAGAACCTACAGAGAACCTAACAGAGAACCTACAGAGAACCTGACAGAGAACCTACAGAGAACCTAACAGAGAACCTACAGAGAACCTACAGAGAACCTGACAGAGAACCTACAGAGAACCAACAGAGAACCTGACAGAGAACCTACAGAGAACCAACAGAGAACCTACAGAGAACCTGACAGAGAACCTACAGAGAACCAACAGAGAACCTGACAGAGAACCTGACAGAGGACCTGACAGAGAACCTGACAGAGAACCTACAGAGAACCTGACAGAGAACCTGACAGAGAACCTACAGAGAACCTGACAGAGAACCTGACAGAGAACCTGACAGAGAACCTACAGAGAACCTGACAGAGAACCTGACAGAGAACCTGACAGAGAACCTACAGAGAACCTGACAGAGAACCTGACAGAGAACCTACAGAGAACCTGACAGAGGACCTGACAGAGAACCTGACAGAGAACCTACAGAGAACCTGACAGAGAACCTGACAGAGAACCTGACAGAGAACCTACAGAGAACCTGACAGAGAACCTACAGCTTTCATAAAGATCGCATTTTGTGGGGATTTTAATGTCCCTGTAAATTGGAGAATTATTAAGCATGGCCCAAAGTTTATGTAAGGATTAATTTGACCCATTTAATGCATATTATGACATCATTTGGTGTTGGCAATTATGGATTTTAGAATTTTCATGAAAGGTTTGTAGAATGACACACATACAAATCACACAAACAGAACTCACTGAAATAATAAAAACGTGATAATCATCTCTGCCCCTGCTGCGAGCCGCCCATGTTGACAACTGAATGAATGTTGCACGCCATTTTGAACACCGTAAGCCATTTTAAACAGCATCTTACCGTTTTAAGTCAACCTTGGCGCCTAGAGGGTTAATTATTTAAGAATTATTGACGCAGATTCTGTTCGTGAAAATGTACTTGCTCTTGTTGATGACCGATATCTGAAAGAAATTCCGAAAATAACACAAACTTCTCGCAGCAAATAACAAGCCTCTAGTCGTAACTTTTTTGGCAAGTGAAGAACAAGCAAACAAAATCCTCAGATCTGAAAAGCAGCCTCGTGCTCCTACTCTCGTTTCTGTCTTGGTCTTGATCCAAATGAATTGTTGCTTCTGCCGACTGGAGGAATTGGTGCTAAGTGCTTGGGCAAATGCACTGTGCCAGAATGTATTACCATCAGCTCACATCCGATCACACATTTAATGACAAAATCTCAGATAGCATTTATCCTTCAGGAGCTGGAACTAAAGGTGTCTCTCCTCTGCATCCCAATCGCAGCATTTCTCTGATCTGTGTGGATTTGTGCAAAAGTTAAACCTAGAAGTGAGTGAAAATATCTTTTGTAGATGAAATGTTTTGATGGAAAGGTGTGCTCGCTAAGCCAAGCAACATTGTCTTGCCCTGCACAGTCTCAGTCCTCGTTCTACAGTCTGAGTCCTGGATCTACGCTGGGTTTTAGATTCAGGACATGTACGGACAGTGGTCACCTCTCTCTATGGACCAATGGCTCCTATGTGTTTGTTATTAATGGATTTCTTATGTTCAATTCTCTGATCTGTTTTTGAGGAATCGCCAACTTTGTACATTTCTCTAACAGGACTGCGGCTGTGACTTAGAACTGTACAAAATATGATGAATTTGGTGAATTGTGGGTCTGTATCTGACCCAAACTGAATCTAAATGTACTCAAAAACCAACTCTAGCTCCTAACACTAACTGGGCACTAACATTGTGCATGGTCAGCAAGAAGATCCTGGGTTCGATTCCACCTTCAGACCATTCTGTGTGGACTTTGCATCTTCTGCCTGTGTCTGCGTAGGTTTTCCTCCAGGTGCTCCGGTTTCCCCACCACTAAAAACATCTACAATAGGCTCTGGCCTGTGTCTCCTGTACTGGCCCCGCTCCCATCTCTGTGTGGAGTGAGAGACATATACCCACAATTGTAAAGTGCTTTGTGACTCTGGTCTGTTAAAAGGCGCTATATAAATAAAGATTACTTACTTACTGACTATTTGGGCATAAAATCAGTGAAATATTGAGCAAGGAATAAACCATTTTGATTAAACATGTGTGAGGGTTTTATCTGGCTTCAACGTCAGAGTTCATAGCAACAGCTTCATCCATTTTCCTTCGAATCTGCTACTTGTTTAGAAAGGTTCATTTTGTCTTCGTAGGTATTTGGAACTTTTATCCCAGACAAAAGTTAGACAGAGTCGCATCTGAGAAAGACAGAATATGCAGTTGAAACATGCACAAGGTAATAACATTTCCATCTTACATTTGTCTGGTATGAAAGAACCAAATAACTTCACATTTTTGTAGTTTTCACATTTCCAGGAGACATATTTCAGTTAGTTATACAACCAAAAATACCAAGTGTCTGCATGTAATGAAGCACGGGAAGCCAACAGAAACACAGAAACATAGAGTAATTGCTGGTGTGAGAAGCCGCCTCCTCCTGAATGTGAAGGAGCAGATCTGCTTTGACAGTGACAGTATGACACATCCATTTAGCGGAAGACGAACGTGTTAATCAGTCAAATGTCTGACGTGTGACACCAGCCATCCACCGGCAGCAGCCCCCGCCCCCGCCAGCTCAACTGTGAACAATTCTGCAATTATTCAATGCTGCTCATTACCGGGGCCTTGCAGCGGGACACATTATCCCACAGCAGGGAGTGGGGCTTCCAACAGAAACAACCAGAGGAGAAATATTTACTTTTGTTTAAGAGCTACACTTAGTTATGGAGATGGGTTTTTCTTCAGCTTCATTCACGCAAATATCTTGAGCTTTTGGGTCCAATCTGCATAAAACACGTCCACGTCTTTTTTTTCCAATTTTAATAATAATAATGATAATATAATAATGCATTGGTTTATAAAGCGCTTCTTTAGACGCTCAAAGACGCTTCACATGTCATTATTCTTTCACTCCATGGTGATAAAGTACTGCTGCAGCCACAGCTGCCCTGGGGCACACTGACAGAGACGAGGCAACCAGTATGTGCCATTGGCCCCTCCCACCACCACCAACCATTCACACACACACCAGACTCATTCTAATGTGGGGGAAGTGTCTTGCCTAAGGACACAACGGCAGTTTGGCACTTTACAGCCGCAGCCGCCCCACTGTGGCACCTGCTGCGGCAAGTGTCTTGCCAAGGACACAACGACAGTAGTCAATGGGAGTCGATGGTGAAAGTCTTGAGTTGGGCTCGAACCCACGACCTTCTGGCTCAAAGGCCAGAAGGTCGTGTCATAGCTTATTCTCCATTTTGAGAATAAGCTATGACAAATTCTCAAAGTCTATATTGTTATGGACCGAGACATTTTCTGGCAAATGTACTTCCTCTAAATTAGGGCTTGGCAATAAATCGAATTTAAGTAATTAATCGGCTTTTGAAAAAATCTCATTTGTGAAAAATGTGAAAATCGTGAAATCGAATGAAGGATATTGTGAGAGTTCCAGCAGTACATGAATTATACTTGCAATATCAGCACAGTCTGTACAAGACTTTTATAACACGTACTGGGGAAACAAATTAAAAATAGTTTTGAAACTTGAATATTGAGCGTTAAAAGATCTAAAAATATTTTTAAGGGCAAAGTCTGTCTTTGGTGACTTTAATGATAATCGATTTAAAATCGAAATCGTCCAAAGCAGGAACTAAAATTGAGATTTTACTTTTTTGCCATATCGCCCAGCCATACTCTAAATTAGTCTGGTGAATTTCTCCAGTCTAACTACGCACATAACATTGGGACCTTGGTCTGTAAAATGTGCTATATAATTAAACATTACTTACTTAACTACTACAACTGCCATGTCCTCAAAGAGACCGCGCCATGTTGGATTTATATGTAATGTTTATATAAGGCAGTGCAGACACTTTCTAGAGACTCTTCTTTTTTATATTCTACTCTTGTTTTTCTGTATGTTTTCTATTCAAGGCAGAATACAGCAGGAGCCAGCCACTGTTGTTGTTGTTCCTCGCCGATGCTGGAGGGTCTGAGGACAGTGGTGAAGATGCATTATCTATAAACATTTATGGACAGTGGTCTCTGCTCCTTATGAACCAATGGCTCTATGTGTTTGTTTTCATTGTATTTCCTGTGTTTGTGTTCAAGGTGACTTTATTTGTACCTGTGGGTAGATTTATTTTGCCGTTAAAAAGAGATAGACTTGATAGCTATACAAAACATATACAGAAAAATTACATTCACACAAATAACAATAAAAACTAAAACAGATAAGCAAAGAAAAGAAGGTAAAAGTGGTCAAAAGGTGCTTGGTCAGGCTGAACCAACAAACTTTGTAAAGTCCTTGGAGGGAAACTACTGTTGTCATTTAGTGCTATACAAAAATAAATTGATTAAAACTGAACTGAATCAAACTTGTGCATAACATACATTCAACATACATGTACATTCAAGATGAATTTGGGTCAAAGATGAGGTATTTCCACCCCCAGCCGTATATTATTCTGTCAATGACATAATGGCTGGAGCTGTTCTCTTCCTTTTTAAAACACAATTATTGGCTCTTAATCTATGTGGTCTTCAGCATACCACATAATGTTGGATTTAAATGTAAATATATCACCATGTTGGTTCCCACTTCTACCATTAGATGGAAATGTAGCTTCATTCTTGTCCTCTCAGAAAAACAAACAACATATAAAGCTGACCTGGGGCAGACTAATGCAAACATGGCTGCCAATAAGCGCTAACACCATCAGCTAAATGTGCTCTTCCTAATAACCCAACAGCATCGAAAAAGAGAAAGTCCAGCACAAATATAATGAATTCAACTCATTTTAACTCAGGCAGACATTTGTTCTGGCAGCGTGCGGAATCACCATATCCAGTTACATTAATCAAACAGTAATTACCCATGTGCCCTTTGCTACAACAACACAGTCACCATTCGGGGACAAACAGCAGAGAAAAGGCCCACCTCTGTCTCCGCTGCTGCCTTTGGAGCCCAGCCACGCTTTTGGCACCATCCGAGCCCGGCAGCAAATCCAAATATGGCCGGGCATTGTTAAATAATCAGTAATAGTGTCTTGGCCGCGCTCGGGAAGCCGTTTCAACAATAGGGAATTACAGTATAATACAATATGCTGCAAAAGTCGTAAATCCCATTCATTGCGGTCGTATCGGAGAATGGGCCTTGCATCTGATATCGGCCAGTGCAGCCGATCAGCTCCATTGTAGAGGCGTCCTGAAGGAGTCGCAGCAAATTGTATCGTCGTCAAAAGCCATTTACTCCCTGGATTGCGTAAGCAGGGTCAGTGTAAGTGAGCTGTGTTCCCATCGCTACTGCATGGACGAGCGTTAATGGAGGCATGGACGCACCTTCACTAAATATCAGCCGCATGAGTTTGGTCAATCTGACGTACTGGGCTGCGGTGGGGAATAACGCAGGAAGGAAGCTTTGATGCTAAGGTCGGTGCTTCTGTATCGGCGAAGACGTTAGCAGCACTTGTTTACAGTCACAGTAGAAAGTCAACTCAGGATGAAGACGTACAGTATGATTACAAGCACTGAGCGCCATTGTCAGCCCTGGTTTAGCCCTGGTTTAGTCCTGGTTTAGTTCATGTTTGGTTGTATTCGAGTTTCTTCTTCTTCCTGTTTGGACCGGCTGCTGCTCTCTGATTGGTTACCGTATGTGCATGCATCTAGCCGCCATACCCACCGCCTCTGCTGCGCCGCAAAAAGGCGTTTAGACAGACACAGACACTGGGCACTTCAGTTCTGAATGATATGTGCAAGTGTGGAAGCTATACTAGACTCAATATGGATGGGTTTACCAAATGATTGTCTCCGTGAGAGTTAACCCTTTAGGCGCCAGAGTTTTTTCAAGAAAATATACTATTTTGATTTCAAGATTTCAAAAGGATATAACTTTAAAATGGTTTGAGATAAAGGCATACTGTCTGAACCAAACTTTGGGATGGAAGTTGATTCGTCATCTAATTTTCATATTGTGACGTCATCAAGGTGGCGGCCATTTTGGAAAATGTTAATTATTGTATAAAGACTTCAAAAGCTGTAGCTTGGGAGTTATTTGAGATCAGGGAATACTATAAACAGTCAATGTGAAATATCTTTAGTATGAAATGAATTTGGGATAGAAATAAATTCCCTGATCCAGATTATAGATAATGTTTTAGCACTGGTTCGCGGCCATATGGAATTGTATTATTTTCAAAGACCTTCAGTGATCAAGACAGCACTCTTTATAGTTTACAGTCATAAAATCTGGAGATTGGTTTCAATATTTCCCTTTCAAAGAAGTGGTGGGCATACTATTTTTCTCAGTGGAAATGAGGCTCCAGGATTTACCGTTTAGAAACAGAGAGATGAAATGAATGGGCACAGAACATGTCAGATCGTCTCAACAAGAAACAACAGGCTCTTCAACACTTCTGATCCACTTTTGTGGATTATTTTCTCTCAAGAACTGCCTTCATCCTCATCATCGATGTTGGTAAAGGAAGTGAACGCAATTAGCGATGTGTTTTTTCCCCTGCTCCCCCGCGACTTCTCCCGTGTTCCCCGTGGATGTCTACCCCGGCTACTTTCTCCCACATGCCCGGTGTTATGATGCCCCTATCCCCTCGACCACGGCCCCTGCTTGGCGTTCACAGAATGCTTCTACCGCGGCCACACGGAGGACAAGCAGCCGCTGCACAGGGGCTGATTGTGGACTATGGAGCGCGGTCTCCTCGTCACCAATAATGTCCGTGTCTGCTTCACTGGACACCTGCGTGTCTTCCTCCTCTGAATCTGAGTGAGCCAGTACCAGACCAAGTACTTCTCTGGTACTGAAGACCTCGTGAGTAAAATAAAAAACACTCTCTCCCTCTGCTCTGCTCTCGCTCCTCTCAGCTCTACCGCTGCTGCTTCGCCTCCGCGCCGCTGCGCCGCAGGTGTTTTACGAACTCAATTTACTCAAAAACTTTCAATATAACCACACCCACAAATGCTGCTCATATTACAGGCACACATGTCCACTAACCCCTGGTGACAAGTATTAACAAGATTCTGCACCACATTTTTACATACAGCCTGTTTAAGTGAGCAATGTTGCTTGTCGCAATATTGCGACTTTGGCGCTTAAAGGGTTAAAGATCAACACAAATACATTTTCTTGAGTTCAGTGCATTTTTGAGAAGTCAATTCAATTCAATGTAATCTTGTATCGCCCCAAATCACAGCAGTACTCATCTTGGAGGACTTTACAAAATCGTTGAATTTGCCAACACAGTTCAAGCAATAAAACAGAAAACACATTGGTTTTGAGGCAGGTGCTCAATGTCCATAAATGTTGCTGTACTGTATATTGAGTGTCCTGGATCATCACCACTGTCCTTTTAGTCCGACCTCACGAGACCCAAACAGACCCTCCTGCACCAGCAAGGAAAAACTCAAAACCCAGTGTACGATGGTATTCTTACATATATGTATCACGAACATATAGAGCAGTGGATCGCAAGTAAAACCTTCCATTTTGGATCAAGCCGATGCCTTTTGACCGTTCCATTCCTCATCAGGGCTGACGATTGAAACCGTGACTGACGGGGAAACACCTCGGGATTGCAGTGGATGAGTCTGGGTGCCTCGGCTCAGACTGCTTCTTTTCCTGGTTCCAGAACAAGGGAACAAAAATGGATGGATGAATAGATAAAAAAAAGACTCCCTATGGACCAATGGCTCTATGTGTGTGTTTTTGCACGAGTGTAGTGTGTCCTGATGTAACATGGAGTCACTTTAGATTATGTATTAATATTTCAGATCCACACACAGTTAAAGATGCTGAGCAGAGGCTTTTGGTCTAAAACAGAGCTGTAAGAAATGAAATATACGTGTGTTCAAGAGATTGATTAACCCTTTCACATTCACTCCTTGAAGAAAGCAATGTAAATTTGTGTTTTGTTGTTTGGACTTTCTAATATGTAGGACACAAATAACATCAAGAATTAGTTTTCTTTGTTCATCATAGGCCTTTTTTCCAAATGGTCCAGAGTTTGAGGGCAAAAGTACCTGAGGAAACCATTAAAGGGTTAGGAAGATGTTCCAGAGTAGCATCACTGGTTGAATTCTTGGACAATCCTAAATTCACTGACCTTTTGAGAACTAAAAATAACAATCGGTTAATGGGGAGAATAATCGCACAACTGATATTAACAAAAAAGGCCGACAGTGCACGTAGATGTCACTGCTTTCAAGGTTTTAGGAAAAGCAGACGTCCAGCCTCTCAAAGACCTACTCTAGTATCAGTGTATTCTATAATAGTATTTCTTGCTTCTCACATGGACAACACCATCGATGGGAGAGCCGGGATGACTGCAAATTGCCCATAGTGATTGGAATGATAGATTTCAGTCCCCTGCAAGCCCCAGCGGTCGCAGGATGAGGGAATGAATCATTTTAAGTGAAGAGTTTAAAAATGCTGTCACTTTTTGTCTTCTTTAGGTTTTCAATATAATGCATGAGACAGAAATATGTCCAAATGATTTCATTATTCCATGCAGCTACAGCTGTATCTGTGGAATCAAAACATTATGAGCTTTTTGTCTCCGATGTACCATGTTCAGTCGTAAGTTTCTCAACATTTCTGTCTTGAATTGCATTTTTCAGTCCCATTGATATGTCCACAGAAGCCATGTGTCCATCAGTCCTACTCTACTGTCCCTACTCTACTCTACCCAACTCTACTCTACTCTACTCTACCCTACTCTACTCTACCCAACTCTACTCTACTCTACTGTACTCTACCCAACTCTACTCTACTCTACTCTACCCAACTCTACTCTACTCTACTCTACCCTACTCTACTCTACCCAACTCTACTCTACTCTACTGTACTCTACCCAACTCTACTCTACTCTACTGTACTCTACCCAACTCTACTCTACTCTACTCTACCCAACTCTACTCTACTCTACTCTACCCTACTCTACTCTACCCAACTCTACTCTACTCTACTGTACTCTACCCAACTCTACTCTACTCTACTCTACCCAACTCTACTCTACTCTACTCTACTCTACCCAACTCTACTCTACTCTACTCTACTCTACTCTACCCTACTCTACTTACCCAACTTTACTCTACTCTACTGTACTCTACCCAACTCTACTCTACTCTACTCTACCCAACTCTACTCTACCCAACTCTACTCTACTCTACTCTACTCTACTCTACTCTACTCTACTCTACTCTACTCTACTCAACTCTACTATACTCTACCCAACTCAACTCTACTCTACTCTACTCTACTCTACTCTACTCTACCCAACCCTACCCTACCCTACTCTACTCTACTCTACTCTACTCTACTCTACTCTACTCTACTCTACCCTACCCTACCCTACCCTACTCTACTCTACTCTACTCTACTCTACTCTACCCTACTCTAAATCTAAATAGAGATAGAAGCAAAAAAAATGCATGAATGAATGAATGTCAAATAGTCATAGAACCAAACTGTTTTTAGAGCTAGAGCTAAAAAAACAGAAAGAAGTGATAAAAATGTATACTAAATATGGTTTACAAAATATGGTTCACAAAAGATGGCAAATGAAATCAGGAAGCGGGGCAGACAGACCATCAACAGAGACGAGGGGGCTTTCATATTGCCTCACACTTGGGTCTCAATCCTCCAGATATGACAACAGAGACAGGTCACACCATCAAAACATGTGGTAACTATGCAGTACTAGCTTCATTGCACGTTTCTCTTATCAAAATGAACCTTCCAAGCATGTTTTGAGAGCTTAAAAAAGTAATTAGATAAATTTCATTGCCATTGTGAAAATAAATTCTGGTTTAATAGTACGAAACCCCAGCTCTTGACATCAATAAAAATGCATTGGTTTTATATAGCGCCCACATCAAGCAGGGGTGGGTCTTCTACGAGAGGCTGCAGATGTATCTCACCGTTAAACAAAACCATAAACACGCAGAATAAATACATCTCATTCAGCACAAAATTAAAATCCAGCCATAGGTCTCTGGGGCCTTCACAGAGCGTGTATCTTTTCCATCCCGTCTTGAGTGTGGCTTTGTGCCTGATAATGTCCTATGAATTGGGGGTAAATTAGCACATTGACACATTGATGGATGCGTTGGATGAGGCAGAAGTGCCCGAGAGCGCCATTACAGCTGCGCGTGTGTACATAGGCTCAGAAGACGCTCACTATATTTACAGCACAATGATCAACAGCAGAAACTCACTCAGGCGCATAATTATAAGACTTTTCTAAATATGCATAAACGCAGAGAGTTTGAGGGAAAATGCAAATTAGGGAAACAATAAGTCTTGCTAGTTTTGTTCATGAGGGAACTGTAAAAAAGGCTGGAAAGTCACATTCAAAGCAAATCAAATGAATTGGAACAGTCTGAAAAGGTCTGAACCAGGGGCACTAATACGTTTCATTAGTCATCCATCTATGTTTATTAAACTAGAGCAAAGGATATACATGTTATTGTTTGAGTCAGAAAGAAAGAGCCTTGTGATTCACTATCTGATGATTTGGAGAGAGCTGAGTGGTTGAGTGAGGGCTGTCCTCTTATTGGACGCATTTACAGCTAAGAAAGATAGGGCAGTGAATCCTGGTTGGAACAGGGTCTTTCGGAGTGAAGTTTGCATGTTCTCCTCGTCTCTGCTCCGGTTTCCTCCACCACAAATAACACGTATATAACATGTATGTGTATTTTGAGGCGATCATCAAACTTGAAGTGTGTTGCTTTGTTTTTAGAGGCATGAACGATAAGACCCGGTCCTCGACATGCTCCTGTTCTGACATGTGAACTCTGACCATTCATAGTTTTGTTTGGACATTTTGTTAAACACATGAAAGAAAGAATGAATTATAAAAAAACATGTACAATAGGTCAAATCCACCAGCCGTAGTGCATGACCAAGCCAAGCATGTATTACGGTACCCACAGCTCCAAACGCCCTAGTCGCATCAGGATGGGTCAAATGCAGACCTTAATAGCTACTTATATTGTATTTTTTGTGTACTACCCATGGGCTCTTACTAATGTCCTGTATGTGCGCTGCAACATTGAAATTTCTCCACTGTGGGACGAATTAAGCTTCTCTTGTAGAGTTGGTTGGTGTTTTGTAAAAAGGGAACCCCCAGGAAGCTGCATTAGGTATAGGCTTATCCTTTAACCACTATGTCTGAGAAAAGCTGATAAAGTAGGCCTTGATATTAACCAGTGATAGAACCAAACAATTTTAGACCAAGGAACTATGACATTTTCTCTTTTTTATGATTTGAAAGTGAGGTATACTCCAGCTTTAGTAAACATGACTCATTCTCAGTCTGAAAATATTGCACTTAGAGTGATCTCGGCGAAAGCTAGTTAGCAATCATTTTCACACATCCTGTATCCTGTGGAGTTATTTCAAATTGTGTATAAAGGTGTCTGCTAAAACATAAACAAGCATAAATGTGAATAGCACCACACACAGCAGATTGCATATTCCTATAGTCCTTATCTGACCGGAGGAAACCCCAGTGGACAAATCAAAATGGCTCCATGTGGCTCCAAAAAAGACACAAAAAAACAAACAGAATGCCTTTACTAGACTGCTTGAATATACTGTGATGAAAAAGAAACCCCTATCTATCCAAATGTTACTGTTTTTGCCCATAAATACACCAATAAAACTGCTGGTAGTTGACTCATAGGTCCACAGTATGGTTTTAGTTTGGCCCCATAGCAACTGTTAAATACCACACAATGTGCACACTCCAACTATGGTACAAGTGGTATCAAAATGACTGTTATATAATAGAGCGAGAGATAGCAATCAAATGATATATCTACAATTCCAATCAGGGAGCAACAAACATCCCTTAATTATATAGTGTGCAATCTTACAACCACAAAGCAGAATGTAAAACGAGTACAAGTGGCTTTAGATAAGATCCCAAAACGCAAGCACTGCCCAGATATACCGATAGGTCATGAATGAAAGATTAGAGAAAGCAAGGAAAGATGTAAAAGTAGCAGCCTATTATACATATATGCACTGAACACAGCTATATCCACAGCTCTGTCTGTGTGACGGCTGTGGAGAGAGACGCATGTGCGAAATGACAGACGCAGACAAGTCCCTAGGCCGCATTTTTCAAAACACCTCAACTCTCCTGCTTCCCATCATGACGCCGTGCTCATCACTTTCATGTTTTTTTGATATTTTTTGCGTGTCCAGTCTAGTGATGCGGTAAGCTGACGGTCTGCCAAGTTCCCTCCCTGTATATTTATTTATTTATATACACACACACACACACACGCACACACACACACACACACACAACGCAGCCATTCACTCCCATCAGCACCAACAGCAGGACAAGTCGCCCAGCTGTACCCAAAGCGCGCATGCAGTTTCCACATAGCATCCAAACGCATACACAGTGCCACCTACACCGCGTCACCTGACACCTTCTCAAGCCAGAATCCTTTAGGGGCAAAAGGCAAAAGAAAGCTTTCAAGCACCAACATTGGTCACTATATCTACTGAGTCAAGTCTAGATGCATATATTTGTGAGCTTGGTGCAAGGCGAGCTGCGCGTTCTCCAGCAGAAGAGGAGGAGAGAAAGGAAGGAGCTGTCTATGAGTGGATTCAAGTCTCCTGCAGTGCGCGTAAAATCTGAAATCGTGCACCTCTACAGATCGGAGAGGTTCCAATGCTGATCTCGCACGGCTACATGAGACTTGCCCAGACGTGAGAAGTGAGGGAGATGGTGTGGATGAAGCAGCAAAAGCATGAGAAAACAGCAAAGAAGCAACCAGCCTCTATCAAAACTTGTTATTGTGCATCATTACGCACGGCGGAATTATGGCATATGCGTTTGACAGCAAGTTACGCGAACGCACTGGGGCAGGGTTTAACGTGACACACCAACTTAACAAGGCACGACTGGCTCACGTATGACAAGACAAACTTATCCCCTTACCTCGTCGCCTGCCGTTCTGTGAAAATCCCACATCAGCAAAGAGCCCCGGTCATGTTTTTACGCGTCCAACTAAAGCAGGCGCATCAGCATCAGCAGCAGCGGGGGCATCATCCAATGTTTCCCTCCCATCGAGAGACGTACAGAGAGCAACTTGCGACTTGCCTCACCGCTCCGAGTGTGTGAGGAGACGGGACGAGGCGTGCTGGGCGAGCAGTGCCTCCTCCTCCAATCCTGCCCGGTTACCGCCCGCTCGCACGCGTCTATTGGTCCGTTTGCGCGTCAATCTCCGGTCTTGCTTCAAACAGTCCCCCGGTTTTTTCCCCATTGCGCCTATCTCTCTGCCATCCATTATCTCTGGTCTATCCTCTCCTCACGTCTTCCTCTGTTAAACACGTGATTGTAGGTGATAGTCATCGGGAGGCAGGAAGGTTAGGCCGATATCTGCTGGTTTTTCTTGCCTCAGATAAGATTGCAACCTTCCGCCGTCACCACTACCAGGGTCCCCGGGGGGGTTTCAGCATCCAGCGAAGAGGGGAATGGAGCGAGATGCCAACTGGGCCGAATACAAGGGAACAGCATATGTGTATGATTGGGATTGCCACCACTGTCACCAATTCAAAATCAGATTCTTTACTAAATTAGACCTCCATAGTCCAGAGTAAGATATGACTTCAGATTCAGATATATTCATATTCACCATCAGACTATATTATTACCTTTTACCATGTTTGCACACTTCCTGTCTTTTTGCACACCCTGAGACATGTACATTTCTCCGTTGTGAGTTAAATAAAGTTCATCAGTTTATCTTATTCCTTCTATACTGGTTGCCTCGCTTCTGTCAGTGTGCCTCAGGGCAGCTCTGGCTACAGTAATAGTTTATCACCACCGTATATGGAGAGAACGTCCATCTACAGACTTTTTCGTTACTTCGTTCATTATTCAAACATGAACGAAGGATTTGAAGCTGATTGTGTGGAGAATCCAAAACAAACACACAGCGGTAAAAGTCTGGTTTTGATGAGACGGTGCTCGACGCCAAACGTGTGATCGCGACTGAACGACAAACAAACGCAATGTTCTGAAAAAGAGTACAATGTGCCAGATCTGACAAACAGATGTATGTCAACGGCGTATTGGAACGCTCGAGCCATGGCCACGGATGGAAGAGGAAGCAGAAGTGTTGCTAACAAAGGGCATTGACAGGAAGTGCGAGAAATCAAACGTGTGAAGGAATCGGAGTGAAGAGAAGTGTCGTCGCTTTTTAGTACACACATGAAAATACAGGAGAGAATACTGCAGGACGTGAATACATGTTTTTATTCTGGGCTCGGTGGTGGGATGTTTAAATCTATCCGCTGTAAAGGATTGACTTCTGCTGTCCGCTGATTACGAAGATTAAGGCTGGCCACCGTTTTTGATGATTTCACTGATTTCTCAAGACCCACAGAATATTATGCTCCAAAATACCTTTAAAAAGTGTCTTCGGAGCAAACACAGCTGTTCACAGGGACACTGAGGTGGGTCCCACACTATAAATGAGGTATTATGTAAATTATAACAAAGTATGTCTGATGTAAATATAATGTTTATATTATTGTAAGGTTACTGTGTTATATTGTATTGTGTTGTGTTTTCATGTAAATAGGGACTGCAGATGGAAAATAGCTGAGTAGCTTTAAACTGGTGCGGAATATATCTGCCTATGAGCTTAATGTCACAGTGGCTGAGTGGTTAGCTATCTCGCATTCTCAGTAAGAAGGTCCTGGGTTCGAATCCCGGTTGGAGTAGGGCCTTTCTGAGTAAAAACACGTACAGTAGGTCTGAATGTAATGAGAGAGTGAATGGATGGTGTTTGATCGGAGGCTTTGATGGTCCAGTGTGTTCGGCGTCTCGCTTCCGTCCTCACCGTGTGGAGAGAATGAAGTCATATCTGAGCATTGTAAAGTGCTTTGGCTGACCTTGGTCTGTATGAATGCGCTGAATAAATAAAGATTACTTTCTTACTTACTAATGTTACGGAGCACTGTGCCTTTAAAACAAACACTGAAGAAACCACAGTTGCTTCTGGTGTTATGAAAGATCCATACCATGACTAATTGGACACACACACTTACATCCAGTCAGAGTTGGCTTTTTTTATTTTTATTAGACCATACTGTGAAGGTTGATTACTGGTTTTATAGGAACAAGTTTTTATTTTTATTTTTTTACCTCTGACGGTTTAGACAGTAAGTAAGCAACTAGTGCAAAATCTTACAAGAATCACTACAAACTGATTGGGCGAAGTTACGCAGTTGCCCGCCTACCACAGTTTGACTCAAGCCAACCACGGTCACAAATTAAAAAAGCTATACCCGATAAAAATGCTTATTACAACATACAAGTTGTATTATAATCCGTAATTGAATGTAAAACTTGAGCTCATTGATTCAGCTGTGGATGAATTCAGGCGTAAAAAGTGCTGAGTAGAAACTCCGCGGTGTGGAGCTGGACACCTGGAGTCGGCGAAGGAGGCGCAGACACCGGGGAAGGCGAGGCGGTCTGCTCGTGAGATGCCGCTCCTCCAGGACCCCTTTGCCCTCCATCTACCTGGCCAACGTCCAGTCTCTGCCCAACAAGACGGACGAGCTCCTGTGTCGGGTCCAGAGCCAGCGCGAGGCCCGGGACTGTGTTCTGCCTCAGCAAGACGTGGCTCCACTCGAACGTCCCGGACTCTGCTGTTCAGCCCCCGGGATTCACCGTTCACCGCTCGGACAGAGTGAAGGAGACCACGGGCAAGGCCAGAGGCGGAGGTGTGTGCTTTTTAATTAATCAGCGCTGGTGCACGGACACTCGTATCGTGAACCAAACATGTACTGCCAATCTGGAATGCCTGGTCTTGAGCTGTCGCCCTTTTTATCTTCCCCGTGAGTTTTCAGTGATATTTTTATGTGCTGTTTACATTCACCCACGTGCGGATTACAAAGTAGCCCTACAGGATCTGAGCGAGATCCTTCACAAACATGAGTCTGCTCATCCTAACGCAGTCATCATTGTTGCCGGGGATTTCAATAAATGTAATTTAAAGACTGTACTCCCGAACTTTTACCAACATGTGACTCGAGCTACAAGAGGAGCACATGTTCTGGATCACTGCTACAGTAACGTGAAGGGAGCTTACAGGTCCAGTCTCAGACCTCCTTTTGGAAAGTCTGACCACTCCTCTGTTCTCCTTCTTCCTTCGTATACTCAGAGGAGCAGGGAACATAAACCAACCTCTCGCACTGTGCAGTGTTGGTCTGAGGAGGCTAGCATGAAGCTACAAGGTTGTTTTGATGCTACGGACTGGTCTGTGTTTCAGTCAGAGGACGTCAAAATTCTGTGACGTTGTGTCTGGATACATACGCTTCTGTATTGACTGCTGTGTCCCACAGAAGGTCATTAAAGAACATTTTAGTCAAAACCCTTGGATGAACGGGGAAGTTAAACTGAAACTTCATGAGCGTGCGTTGGCGTTTCAATCAAATGATACAGTTGCTTATAAGCTATCCTGTTACTCATTGAAACGCTCTATTAAATCTGCAAAGCGCAGTTACGGGGACAGGTTAAAGAGTTATTTTGAGGAAGATGACCCTCGGCGCATGTGGAACGGTATTAAAGCCATCACATCGTGGAAACCTAGTGCTGGGAAAATTGCATCTGTCGACCAAGCTCTGCCAAACGAGCTGAACACGTTCTACTGTCGCTTTGAATCCGCTGATGCCTGTCCTACTGTATTCCCTGAGTGTTTCAATCAAGGTACCTTCACCGTGACTCAGGAGGAAGTCAGGCGTGTCTTGTCCAGGACCACAGTCCGGAAAGCCCCAGGCCCGGACGGCATCCCTCCTCGTGTCCTGAAACTGTGCTCGGAGCAACTTGCCCCTGTGCTAACAGACATTTTCAACCTGTCGCTAAGGAACTGTACTGTGCCGAACTGCTTTAAAGAGTCGACCATCATTCCAGTTCCTAAGAAAACTCCTGTGACATGCCTGAATGACTATCGTCCTGTGGCCCTCACGTCTGTTCTTATGAAAACTTTTGAGCGGCTTGTGCTGGACTTCATTAAGAGCCAGAACCCTGTGAGTGTTGACCCACTCCAGTTTGCTACAGACAGAACAGGAGTGTGGAGGATGCATCTCCTTTGCTCTGAACTCTGTCTACACTCACTTGGACACTAGTAAATCTGTGGCCAGAATGCTTTTCATCGATTATAGCTCTGCTTTTAACTGCCTTGTCCCAGGTAAACTGATTGAAAAGCTCATGTCTCTCGGTTTAAGTGTTGCCATGTGTAAATGGATTTTTAGCTTTTTAACTGACAGATCTCAGAGAGTGAAAATCAATGAGTGTTTTTCTGATGTTGTTTCTGTGAGCACTGGTTCTCCTCAGGGATGTATTTTGAGTCCTTTGCTTTTTACTTTGTACACTCACGATTGTGTGTCCTCCTCTGACTCAAACTTGATCATCAAATATGCTGATGACACCACCATCATCGGTCTCATCAGTGACACTGATGAATCCTCTTATAGAGCAGAGCTCGGACTCTCGGACTATCTACGCTCGGACTGTCTACGCTCGGACTCTCGGACTATCTACGCTCGGACTCTCGGACTATCTACGCTCGGACTATCTACGCTCGGACTATCTACGCTCGGACTGTCTACGCTCGGACTACATTTGGACGTGAAACTAGCGGTAATCTTTCAGTTATGTATGTTGTTTGCAGTGCGTTGCTTTTGTACCATTTCATCAGTGATTGTTGTACAGCTTAAGTTTTGCTAATGCTAATGTTAGCATATGTATTAGATGGTAAATAAAACTAGAGGGCTCCGAGGGATGAGAGCGTAGGGGACATGAGAAGCCTGTGAGTGAGTTGGGGGCGGGGCTAAACATTTAAACCTTGCAGAAACAGGTATAGCTCCTTTAATGTCGTCATCGGCATGTGCCCGGAGAAACCACAACAAGACACACTGGACTAAACTAGTTTGTTTGGATTATGACTGCCTTGTCATCATGTCTTTGAAGGACTTTTGCCGCTTTTGTCTTTTCAAGACTAGCCCATGATTGGGTAGAACACAGAGATGTTCTACCCAGATATATTCTCATGTGTTTGTCAGAAATACCACGAGACTTCATCTTGCAGACAAGATTAATGATCCACAGAGAAAGCAAATAAAACACGGTTTAAAAGTAACAAAATCAAAGGTTTAGCTTCAGTTGTTGAGAGGAACCAGCTCTGACTGAACTGAAACCGGACGCTACACACACCATGCTGGATGTGGAGATGGTAATTGTCCAGTTCTACCTCCAGAGGGGAGTGTTGCACATTCTCGTCATCTCTTTCTCCATTCTCCACCTGTATTTGTAAATGTTGTACATGACTGATTTCAAACATGAAATAACACATGAAATATTCAAAAGATCACTCAAAAAAGACAAAATAAAGCCAGAAAATGCATCATATTTTGACCTTGACTCAATCGTAAAGCTGAGTGTTGCTTTTGTTCCTCACACAAAGAATAATAATCTTGGAAACCTGTACTTTGGATGCATTTTGAGTCTTAAAATAGTGCTGCTTTCAAAGGATAGACCACAAACACACGGCACATCTGAGCGAGAGGAGCAATAAACGCAGATGTTGGGAATCATTCGTCAACATAAAGCTTTTATCACTTTCACTCTTTCCAAATTCTTACTTACGGTTTCCTGAAAAAACACATCTGAGCGTGTCTCCCCAAACAGCTTTCATTGGAGTCTTTAAGTTGTGAATTCAATAAGAACTAAATACTGGTGATTACAGTGATATTTACTTTGGTATTCCATGCTTTGGAAGGTGAAATCTGCCCACGGAAAAACACATGTGCAGAGAAAAGAAACTGATAGAAAGAGAAAGAAAGAACTCAGAGATTCCCTTGGGCTACAGTCTCAATCTAAACGAACGAATGAACCAATCAATAAACTGTTATTTATAAAGATTTTTTCCGGCAAATTGTGTTATGTGTTTTTTTCTGCAAACGGCAAATAAAATGAATCTAATCCGTCTAATCTAAATAATTACAGTTTGGCTAAAAAACACCCGGCAACCAGTAGACCCACTCCAAACCTTGGCCACACATACGTTTAATTTCACAAAAACCACACACACACACACACACACACGCACACGCACACGCACATACACACACACACACACACACACACGCACATACACACACACACAGACACACACACTCCCATTCATATATTTTTTTCCCCCCCACTTAATCTGTTCCTAGCAGTATTCAAAGCAGAGTCCCAGACTTCCCTATCAGCCCATTCTCCATTGGCTCCCACTGATGTCTGCTGTCGTTGTATCCTTGGGCAAGACACTTAACCCCACTTTTCCTGAAGCCCCCACTGAAAGATCAAGGCTCCTGTGGACTTAGCACCTGCAGGAGGATCAGTGAGGGGCTGGTGCTCTGTGAATTGGGTTGCAGCCCCCCCCCCCCAACCCAGAGATGGATTAAAGGGAAGGTGGAGGTGGAATTGAACCCAGGACCTTTGAAATGTACTAACTGTGTGACAACTAAAGGATTTCTTATCTTTTGCAGTGAAGCACAAGCGCTAACCACTCTGCACTGTCCTGTGTATGCAACGTGATAATAATACACACTTTAACTTGAACTGAATCAAAATATTCTAATAAAATCTCTCTGTGGTATTATACGCTCATTATCAGTTTTGGATGAATGTACAACTTTAATCAAATTGGGAACATCCTTACAAGAGCTAATCTATTTGAGCAGGTTTGGGGTTGGGGTCAGTTGACTCTACAATGGTGTTTGTGTGGAAACTGTCTCATTATCTAATGAGCTACTATTGTGGTTTTGTGCTATACACAAATACCTCAAAATGCTTTTAAATGCTTTTGAAGCGCTGTTGGTTGTGAATCTATCTCATAACTAGCATTAATCTGTGACTTCACTCATATGGGACTTTTGCAGTGTCCAACATTCACTCTGTGTGTAACACAAAGGGAATTTGTGCAAGTGACTAATATATCGGTACATAAACTGTTATTAACTTGTATCTACTTCTGAAGTAAATGTTTGTGAAATGGTCCCTTGACCATGTGCTATTAGCACTGGCTAAGAATATTCCTCTATTTTTGAAAGCATCTATGGTTTGATGCATTTATCATCGCTATTTATACACTATTGTGACTCCAAAGTTGGCTGCAGTTTGAGCATAGGCAGATTCCTAATTTGTGACTTCTGTCACGTTGTAATATCTCTAAATTACTCCTGATTCTAATATTATAGCTGATCTACAAAAGGATAACATTGTAGGGTCCTTAGTTTAACTCTTAGGAAATGTGTTCATGAAAAACAAAGGAATAGTCAAATTCTACTGCTTTTACTACTATTTTAAAACATCTACTAAAACGCTACAATTCTTATACTTTAACATTTTCAAAAGTTTTTGTCGTCAGATGTCCGAATACTTAACATGTATATTGCATTTGGTCCCACAGTTTCTGGTTGTAGCAATAGCATCCGGCATTAGACGTTTTCATTGGCTGGTTCTTGTTCTGCAAAGTCGTGTCCAAGAGATCATCAGAGTCCCAGAACTGGGACTATCAATAACAAAAGAAAGAATCATAGTATCCTTCATTTTGCACTCATCATGTATGAGTTCAAAATATAAACTTCACTCCCCCAGTTTCTCTCTCAGGTCCTCAGGTCCTCAGGGTCCCATGAGGGTGAGTCACAGTCGTCATCAGGTCAGGTCATAGAGAGATGTCATCCTTGGTCACAGTAGGGGCCAAGCCAGGGTTTTGGTCGCTCCAGATCTCATCTGGATCTTCCAGATCCAGTCTTGTCACTTAAGCACATCAGGTTCATTTGCGATGCACTTCTGGTCAATGGTGCCCCCCCCAGTGTCTCATTCCTGTAACACACTTGTTAAAGCTGTAGTTACGCTCGATGGTAAATCACTTTTGATTCTACTTTAAAACACAATTTCTATTCATGCTGTTGCCTAATGTCCCTCAGACCAAAAAGCAAGCGCAATGATTCAGTATTTACTTCTCTATTTGTGTTTTTATCGATTCAAGTTCCTGATCAATGTAATTACCTTCACACAGTACAATATCAACAAATCAAAAGTGTCAGGACAGATAGCCAATTATGTCCATGACAATATAGAGAATTCTTATGAACTTTTCTGGTCTCAAAATACTGATTAGATACTGACTAGACAATTAAAATATGGTGTTTACATGGAGTATACTTGTAAAAAGCTTTTTTTCTCATGTTCTGCTTTTTCATGCAACTATGTATGTAAATGTGAATGTGTGTGTTATGAATGGGATGTGTGTGTGTATGTGTGTGTGTGTGTGTGTAGGGTGTGAATTTTGGGGTTGTGTCTCCAAGACTCTCGAAGCACCTGTAGGTGTCAAAGGTCTCACTGTGGTGATGTAAAACAAGCAAAGGGGCACACCTTCCAGATTGCAAAACAACTCACCCACCACTGCCTACAGAAAACCTCACTTTGTGGCCCCGGTCTCACTGCCACCTACGACCATCGGATCTGTATTGGGGGAGGGCACACCGGAGGTAGCTATGTCGCCTTTACGATCTGCGGCTGGTTATGGGTGTCCTACTCGGGCCACTGTTCTGATCCCGCTGTTGTCCAAATCCAGCAGTCCAGTGGCCCTGTACAGTGTGTGCCCTTGGTTGGCTGGAAACAACCCTTATAGTCAAATTATAAAACAACAGAGATTGTGAATGAGATGTTTTTCTCCCTAAAGTCAAAACAATGTTGAGCCTCTGGGTTTCCAAGCGCGATGTAAAATTAAAAGATTACTTATTAATCTTACTAAGATGACCATTTTTTAAGACCAGAAAACTCTTAATATAAAATACAAGACTCAAATCTCAAAAAACCTTTTTCAACTTTAAAATATGAGTACTTTTGTACGGTGTTTAATGATCTTGCACATTGTAGAGCCAGTCTCCTCTGCTGTGGCATCAGCAAACTGTAAGTCAGGCGTGTAGTCCCAAAACAAAAACAAAAGTCACCACTTGAATGTGAATTGGGTGAAGTTTAACTTAGATATAAACTTATATTTTATATATATAAATATATCCCTCTTTCTTTTTTAGACGAAGTCTAGTAATCAATAATCACTTTTATCACAGATTCTAATTTATATGTTTGAAAAAACGGCTTTTTGTAACTAAAATAAAAACATGGAAAACAAACACAACTCTCAACAGTTCTGGAAATAAGCAGCAGATTTAAAAGAATGGTAATCTAGAAATATGTTAGGTCTAAAAAGAATTGCACAGCTTTAAGCACTAATATTTGGGTTTCAAAAAAACTTATAATGATTCAAAACTTTTCACTAATGGTGTTTAAAAAGGTTAACTGTGTCTTAACACAATGTTCCAATTGCAAATTTCGCAATTTAACGGAATAACATCTAGGAAAACCAAATCCGAAAAGCCAGTAGCTTTGCTCTGATTCAGAGCCAACGCAGCGAAGGAGGGGGGGGGGGGGGGGCCGGTTCCCGACAACGCAGCAAGATAGAGCGCGCACACACTCACAAGCAGAATGTATATTTTAGCAAAAATGCCAAACAGAAAGAAAAATAACTTTCAAGATTACTTTGTTAAGCAAATATAACTGAGGTTGTGCGTAAACTTTGGTCCATCCAGTCTAGAAGTGATCACTTTCCCACACTAGTAACAATAGGCACCTACTTTAACGTACGCTTCTATTTTATCGTGTTGCAAACTATTTAAGACTCAAAATCTCTTTCTAAAAAACAAAAACAACCTGTTGGAACAACCCTCTCATAGCTCAACTGTAGAATATGAAACTAGGCCAAAAAATGTAAATAACTCACGAAAGCTCTCATAGATCAACTTTGGATAAAACTCTTCATTCTCCGGTGAACTCTGTTTCACTCCAAAAACAAAAACTCCCTTTTTCTGTAGTAATTTAAAACCGGATTCACTGAAATATTTTTGCTCTCTTTACATTTTGTAATTTCCAAGCGGAATTGGTTAATTACTAAACTTTTTTGTGACAAAAGGCCTCCTTAACACGTTCCCTTTTTAAATTTACTTTTAATTTTTACACCCATGGTTTCACTTCTGGATCCTCACTTATGGCCTTTACACTTTATGATCCGTTCACTTTAAGGCCAACACTTTTCACTTTTATGGATCCTATTCACTAATGGCCAACACTTTTCACTTGATGGAGTCCTATTCACACTTTTCTCAAAGGGACTCTAACCCCGAAAACGTTTTCTCAAAGGAACTCGAACCCTGAAGCATCTTCTCAAAGGGACTCTAACCCCGAGACTTCTTCTCAAATACAATTTAGAGAGTTTTGACAGACCCCAAAACAGACCAAAATTTAGCTGAATTTCCAATTTTGCCAGACTTTACATTTAAAAGGTTGTCTGCTTACCCTTATTCTTGTCAAACCGGTTCCTAGGACTGTCCGAGAGGTCTGCCAACCTCTTTTCCGCGTCGAATATGCAATTTAAAAACAAAAGTGACAGAGCGACAAGAAGCATCCAGAACAGCTCTTCCAGGCCCCCCCCCCCCTGCCTGGAATCTCCGCTCCCAGACACAGCATGCCAATCTCTCACGCCGAGGAAAAGAAACAGAGCAAACTCCCCCAAAACAATCCAGAGAATGGCACAAACCGAGCCGCGCATTCTCCACCAAATCTGTTAGGATTTACAGACGAGACGGATCGTGGTGTGCCAAACTCCTGGAAGTTTAGTTAAGTTTGCTCTAAGTTCCACTGGTTTACGCTGTGTTCTTTCTTTCAGACAAAAAGAATTCAAGGCAGACACAGTTTATATAGTCATTGTCACGTCCACACATCGAAAGACATATGTTGTCTCATAGAGACAGTCAAATCAAGTCATCACATGGAGTCCATGTAGAGTCCTGAACCGTCCTGCACGTAGGCCATTTTGCTAGCTAATAATATAGTAACTTCCTGAGTAGATGGACAGTCCTGAGTAATGTATGGGACAGGGTTTGCTGGTGAGTGGTGTGTGGAAGTGTGGTGGAGACTAAAAATCAATTGAAAAAAATTTGATAAATAGAGATGATGACGTCACAGGGTAGTAAACCAGAGATTGGTTTATCTACCCTCCAGTAAGACCACATAGATTACAATTGCAAAGGTCCCCTGGGGCATAAGAAAAGTAGACACAGTAAACAGCTGTGGAAAGAGCAAAACGAGATGTCCTGGATCAGACGAATTAGATTCTTTTGCCAGAGAGAAGAAGCGGAAACATTGCTTGTCCAGGTGACCAGAAGAGTGATTGAGTATTCTAAGACCCGGGTTTAAGAGTCTGGATTCTAAAGAAACTCCAGGGACAGCAGCTCACAGCTCACCGTCCCTCTTTGCAGAACGGAGCCACCTTGTTTAGAGCTATCCTTTTCTTTGGCTGTGATGTCACCAAACCATACAGACACAGAACCAACAAGTAGACTTTCAATGGTGGGCCAGTAAATAAAGTTAAGCAGGATCTTAGTGTTAAGTGGTAAATCTCTAAATGTTCCACGGAAGTGTGACGCTGACGAGGCTTTCTTATCCATCGTTATGTTTTTCCCCAATTCAATTGCACTCCTTTACAATCTGCACATGAAGTTTATGAATAACAACATGCACAGCATGTGAGAACTGTAGGCTAATTCAAATATAAATTAAGCCGGCAAGCGGCGATGAAAGGCCTCGCCCCTCTTGCGACCGCCTCCTGGCGCCAGTCCCTCAAGCGCACGGCGACGAATTGGCAGCCCGATCTGACCAGGATTACGTATATAAAAGCTAATTTATATGATAATGTGCGTCCCTAGTGGTCACCTCCGGGACATTCACCCGCGCCGTAGAGTTGTATTTTGCTCGTACAGGATGTAAAGAGTTGATGTTGCAACTTTGGTGAAGATCGGAAAAGTTTTAAGTCAGAAGCCTTCCATAGGTGGCGCTGTAGAGTCATATTAGGTGTGTGTTTTCACACCATGACTCTCAGGTCCATTACAACGGTTAGTGATGTGGTTTTCAGCTCTGTAGTCGAGCCCTGTGGTCAGGAGAGCATCAAACATGTGAAATTCCCCACAACCTCACATGAAAAACGATAACAAAATTCTAACGTTGATGCGATGATTGCATAACTTCAATCCTCAGTTGGAGAAATGACATGGTAAAGTCTGTGCATGAAATCCAGGGACTATACAAGCCAAAGAAGCGACACCTTGAACGGCCTTGTTGTGGCGCTGTTGCACTCACAGTTGTTGGTTGTATATCGTTTTGTTCAGTCATACGCTGTGATACTGAATCTTGTTTACCTCATCGGACAAACATCTTGGCCCCAATAAGCTCATTCCTTCACGTTCGGCGCCCCCCATTGGGCAGTGTAGGACCTTACAACTTTTGCGTAAATGTAATTTTTTGGCTCGTCTCGGTCCAGAGTAATTCACTCAGCTAATTTTCGGGCCGATCCGAGCACTAGTGCCCTTTTTACTTCCCGACAGGTGGCCTAAAGAGCGCAAATTGGGCGAATGTTTTAAGCGTCATTGCGTTCAGCCATTACCTAATAATACTGAGTGAGTCTCAGCTCTGTAGGTTTCGAGCTCTGTGGCCCTCAGGGCTTAGCGATAATGGCCAAAACGGAAGGCCTTATGCCCCCCATGGCGAGGGACGAAAACGGTGAAGATTTCTAACGTTTTTTTGATGATATATAACTTCAATCTGTCCAGATTAGGAAATGAACGTGGTAGACTGTGTGTGATGAAAAACCAGGGACTAGTTTGAATTTATAAATGAAACGTCAAATTAGGGGCGAAACTTCCGCCCATCATGGTCCGACTTACTGTTGGTCCCTTACCAGGTGCTTAGAACGGCTTTTTATGCTCGTCTCATAGAGATCTATCACTCATCCGAATTGCGTGCCCTACTCCAAAAGATGAAAGCCTGCCTCCAATAGAAATGGCTAATTTTGATTTCGAAGGGGGCGCTATTGATTTCGCCTTTTGTCGGACAAATCTCGAAACATCCTTTTTAATCAAATGGTTCGCCGAACCGTCGTTTTAGACCCCCCTGGGCAACTTAGTGCATGTCCCCAGGTCAAAAATCGAATTGAAGATGCGAAAAAAAAATAACATGAAACCGTTGAATAACAATAGCAGGTTTTGGGATGAGATTTCTGCTCTATAAGTGGATCATCATATCAATGATGAGACACTATTTAATGATCACGTTTGAGTCATGAGGAAGACACGAATCCTGATTGTGCAAAGTAAAAAAGCAAAGGACTCATACATACATCCCTGAGGAAAATCCGTTGCTCACGGAAATAACTTCTAAAAACAGTCATTGATTTTCACTCTAAAAATCAACTTAAAAAGGGCTCATCTCAATCCGAGAGACAGTTTTTTTTCAATCAGTATAGCTGACACGGCAATTAAAAGCAGATGTAATCAATGAACACATTCTTGCGACAGATTCACTAGTCGGTCTCCCCTCTATTTTGATCCATGTGTTTTAGCTATACATAACGTTCCTTTAGACTTCTTTCTGACCTTCTGTCACTATAGTAATTATCTCTGGAATTGATTCCCATTTCATTTTGTTGTGTTTCGTAAGCGGTTTTGACATCAGATACGCTCAGACAGGCAAACAGACGCAAAGATGTCTTTGGTTTTAAACGGTAATTACACATTTATATACAACATTTATATTTATATGTGTTCCACGTCCCGGCCGTGAAACACTGGACCAGCTGGGCGATACCCGTTGAGGTGTTCTTTGGGGGGTTCTCCAGGAGTACGGGGTCCGGGGTCTCTGCTCAGGGCCGTCGGGTCCCTGATACCGGAGTCAGAGCTGCGTTTGGCGTCGCCGGATACGTCAACCTGTTCCCGGTGCATGTTGGCCTCCGCCAAGGCTGCCTTGTCACCAGGTTCTGTTCACTGTCTTTATGGACAATTTTTTAGCGCACCCAGGGCCAGAAGGGTACAGTTTGGAGACCACTGGATTTCATCTCTGCTGTTTGCTACGTTGTTGTCCTGTTGGCTCCAACGAACCAGGAACCTGCAACATGCTCTGGACGGTTTGCAGCCAAGTTAACGCGGCGGGGATGAGTAAGCAGCAACTCTCCAAATCCGAGTGCCTGCCCTCTCCAGGTGGGTGGAGAGTCCTTCCTCAAGTTGAAGAGTTCATGTATCTCGGGATCTGTTCATCAGTGAGGGAAGATGGAGCATCGAATTGAAAGGCGGATCGGTCAGTGTATGCAGTCGCTGTATCGGACCGTTGCGGAAAAAGGGAGCGAGCCTGAAAGGAAAGCTCTGATTTACTGGCGACTTCATTCCCTCCCTCACCTATGGTCTTGAGCTTTGGGTATTGACCGAAAGACGAGATTGCAAATACAACGGTCGAAAAAAAAGTCCATACGGGAGGAGCTTGAAGTAGAGCCGCTGTTTCTCCACGGCCGAGAGGAACCAGTTGAGGTGGCTTGGGCATCATTCCAGATGCCTCCTGAATGCCTCCTGGGGAGGCGAAACATGCCGTGGGGTGAGGTGGCACATGCCCGGGAAGACTGGCTGGATGGGACTATGTCTCTCAGCGGGCGGGGAACGCCTTGGTCCCCCAAGGATGACTGGAAGAAGTGTGTGCAATTGGGCATTTCTGCAAATTGCTGGCCCACCCCCCCCCACTAGCCCGGCAACGATGAAGCTGAAGAAAATGGTTGTATGGATGGAATGAGTTTTAGCTCTCAGGGTCTGCATGTGAGAGTGTGGCTGTCCCTGATTCTTGCCTTGTATGAGATCTTGCCACGATCCTTGCCCTGCTTGTATAGGTATTTCCATGCCAGTAATTATTATGTGAAATTTTAAAAAGTCAGATTATGTGTGAACTCAATACAACTGGAATAGGTACAAACAGAAATATCGCTCCTCCATTATGGATAGAAGGAATAGACACCTCTGGTGAATTTATTGAGAAATATTGCTTTTCAAAAATGCTGGTTACAAATCTGAACTCTTTCTGTGTTAAGTCTGCATTTAAATAAAGCTGACTGATGTTAACAGGCTGTTATTACGAGTGGAAAAATACATATTTGCCCCTTCTTATGAGACCCACTTTAGCCTCTTCTTTTCCTCATATAGCTGGCGGGTCCTTGTGCAGGGTAAGAAAAAAAAATTTTCCCTAAGAATAGCCCCGATGACCCAGTAGTGTGACTGGTGGGGTAGACGAGGCTGCGTGTGTGCACATTTATTTGAGGGTCTGTGAAGTGGCTCAGGCCAAACCCAGTGATTGCAGATGACCTACAATTGTGAATATATGACGTAGACATCGTCATCAGATCAGTCCTTTTTTTTTTTACAGTCTTATGTGATGAATTTGCCGTGTGGTTGGAGTCATTTATGATTGCATCATAGTCAGTTTGTTATTTACAGAACATTGGAAGACTAAAAGGTCACAAATATTACACTAATTTTTATTACTGATGTTATGTACATCAAGAGGCTTCAACTTCTTGCCCCTGTATATGATTTTTCTGTGTATAATATTCTAGACTATGCGTATGTTAGTGGTCATATGACTAGTCATGGCAATGTACCAAAATAGATTAAAACAATGGCACCTGCGGCTATTTAGGATTAATTGATCCTAATCATATGTGATTTTAATGTACCACCGACTCCCACTGATGTTGCTGTCGTTGTGTCCTTGGGTCAAGACACGTAACCCCACTTTTGCCCAAATCCCCCGCTGAGAGATCATGGGCTATGTCGCCACACTCAGAGACAGCCGTCCTCCTGTGGACCCACCACCTGCAGAGGATCAGTGAGGGCCAGGTGCTGACGCACGGGTAGAGACTTGTGGCATCTCTGACTGCCCCACCCAAAAATGGATTATGGGGTAGAAAATGGATGGATTATGGATGGATTTTTAATGTTTATATCGTTTTTACTTACGTATTGTGAGTTAATTTTTTATGTTTTATAGTTCTGTGATCTTCATGTTCATTTCTATTGTTTAATGTATGTTTTTTAGTAGGTATTCTATGTTTAGGATTTGACACCTTGTTGGTGATATGGGTGTGAATGCTTTGTGTGTGCCTTGTGTAGGAAGAGAACACAAAGAAAAAGTGGAGTGATTAAGTTGATTTGGTGACGGTTGTTGTTTTCCCGGAGAGGGTCTGCAGTTGGAGTCGGTTTGGTAGGTTTTCTGGTTGTGTCATGTGTTTATAATATACTGTAAGCTGGGTGTCATACTTCACGGTATTATGCACTCAAGAGTCCTTTACCGTTGACTCCATCTACGGGGCACGCAAAAAAGAATCAAACACAATACCAGAATAACAAATGAAACATCCATCCATCCATTGTCTTCCCCTTAACCCATGTTCTGGGTCTACACACACAGCCGCAGTGGGGCAGCTGCGGCTGTAAAGTGCCAAACTGTTGTGTCCTTAGGCAAGACACTCCACCCACGTCGCCTACAACAGGGGTCGCCAACCCTGTCTCCAAAGTGAAATGAAGCTCTTCGCGAAAGTTCACTGTGGTAGACCCGGCCGCTGCTACAAGCCTGCTCATCCTCTACTCATTACACCAGCAAAACGCCCACATCTAATCCACCAATAACCACCAGGACAGCAAGTTAAAAGCCGGAGACGCCCACTTCCCAGCCTTCTGAAGTTTGCAAACTTCTGAAGCCTGCTAGGTGCATCTCGCTAACGCACCTGTTCGCAAATGCATGCGTTGTTCTGGAGGGGTCGCTTCTGCTCACGTGTTGCTCGTGCGCGTGGCCCGGCTGTCCTCAGTCTGGCTGTCCTCAGTCTGGCTGTCCTCAGTCTGGCTGCTCGTGGTCTGCTCCTCCTCCGCGTCCCTGCACCTGCTGTGGTTCGCGTGTCTCCACTGCTCTCCTCTGCGGGCTCTTCTGCGGGCTGCTCCGCGGGGTCCTCCGCGGTTCTGTGCTGCTCGTTCCTCGTGGTCTGCTGCCGCGCGCAGACGGTCTGGCGGTGCCGTGCGTGTCCCTGCCTCCGATTGGCGGTGCCGCGTTGTCCCGTTGCTTTCCCAAGTCTCCTGGCATGTGAGTACAGTGAGTGTGCCGACCGCGGACAGATTAATCCCGGAGTCTGGGCTGCAGGCGGCTGGTTTTTGCCCTACGCACTTGACTGCAGGCGTCAGTTTTCGCCCCGTGCTTGGTCTGCAGGCTCCGTTTTCACACGTGTTTGAGCTAACTGAGGGGCAATGCATCTTAAATGGCATCAATCTCTATTGTCTGAGGGATATAAGAGCGAGCGCTCACGTCCCAGTCAGTGTCCGGTTGATCGTGATGCGAGCGCTCACGTCCCGGCGCTCAAAGATAACTCTGCTACAGCGTCTGGTATCGATCGTGATGCGAGCGCTCACGTCCCAGGCAGCGTCCGGTCGATCGTGATGCGAGCGCTCACGTCCCGGCGCTCAAAGACAACTCTGCTACAGCGTCTGGTATCGATCGTGATGCGAGCGCTCACGTCCCAGGCAGCGTCCGGTTGATCGTGATGCGAGCGCTCACGTCCCGGCGCTCAAAGATAACTCTGCTGCAGCGTCTGGTATCGATCGTGATGCGAGCGCTCACGTCCCAGGCAGCGTCCGGTCGATCGTGATGCGAGCGCTCACGTCCCGGCGCTCAAAGATAACTCTGCTACAGCGTCTGGTATCGATCGTGATGCGAGCGCTCACGTCCCAGACAGCGTCCGGTTGATCGTGATGCGAGCGCTCACGTCCCGGCGCTCAAAGATAACTCTGCTACAGCGTCTGGTATCGATCGTGATGCGAGCGCTCACGTCCCAGACAGCGTCCGGTTGATCGTGATGCGAGCGCTCACGTCCCGGCGCTCAAAGATAACTCTGCTACAGCGTCTGGTATCGATCGTGATGCGAGCGCTCACGTCCCAGGCAGCGTCCGGTCGATCGTGATGCGAGCGCTCACGTCCCGGCGCTCAAAGACAACTCTGCTACAGCGTCTGGTATCGATCGTGATGCGAGCGCTCACGTCCCAGGCAGCGTCCGGTCGATCGTGAAGCGAGCGCTCACGTCCCGGCGCGCAAAGATAACTCTGCCCGTTTTTGGGGATTATGCGTGCGAGCAAGCGCCGCACTCAACAGCATCTCTCCCGGGCCTAGGGCGTCAAACATGCTCAATCAACAAACTTCTAACTGCATTTTCCCTCTTGGGTCTCTCCAAAGTGAAATGGAGCTCTTCGCGAAAGTTCACTGTGGTAGACCCGGCCGCTGCTACAAGCCTGCTCATCCTCTACTCATTACACCAGCAAAACGCCCACATCTAATCCACCAATAACCACCAGGACAGCAAGTTAAAAGCCGGAGACGCCCACTTCCCGGCCTTCTGAAGTTTGCAAAGCCTCCGCCGCCCCACCTCCTCCTTCTCTCATCGAAGCGTACTTGCCTACTGCCTCTGCCGTCACCAGTGCCTAGGCCCCGGGGGGGATTATGCGTGTGAGCAAGCGCCGCACTCAACAGCATCTCTCCCGGGCCTAGGGCGCCAAACATGCTCAATCAACAAACTTCTAACTGCATTTTCCCTCTTGGGTCTCTCCAAAGTGAATTGTATTATTGTGCTAAAGATAGAGATTTGTTTTTGTTTTTTTTAGTATTGAGTTGTACAGTTGTTGAGTTGAGTACAGTGTCGTGTTGAGTTAAGGTCATCTTAATGAGAAGGACATAGATGTTTAGTTTCGCTCACAGTTTGAAAAAAAAAACTTTCATTGGAATTTTTTTAACACACCCAGAATTCTGAAACTACTAGAACTCCCAAAGCAGTCATTATGTTGGCTCCCATTCTAGGCATTCATACTCAAGGCAACTCAAAGGACTGAACTAAACAAGATGAGACAGTCACACAAGGCATTACAATCATAAATAATCACAGTCATGAAAAAATATACAATTATAAAATCCCTCATTTGTACACAGCTAAACAGAACTGAAAATAGAGGTCTGTCTCACATTTTCAGGAAGAGTGTTCCAGATTTTAGCTGCATATTCGGTAAGTAATCTACCTTTTTTATGAATAAATATATGGTAAAACTGAGCTGAGGTGGCTCTGGACCAGTCAAGGATCAAGATACTTTCATAAACTTAATACCAACAAAATAAACTACATTTAGAAACAGAAGAGTCAAAACAAAGAGCAGAAAAGTGCATAAGCAGAGAGGATTTTGCTCAAAATCGGTCAAATTGACTGCTCTGGGACTTTGTGGGAATCTGGTGATGAGGCCGACAGAGACACAACACGTTTGACATTCTGCACAGTCGTCTCTAAGGGACGGAGACTGTGCCAAAATCTTCTAAAGGCGTGAATGGAACATCAAACAAGTCCAGGTTTGTTTTGGACGAGGAGAGAATCCCGTATCTCGCTTGAAATCCTTCAAAAAGTTCTGTTTGCCCTTAAACTTCAGCGTCCTCTCGGTGACTGTTGTTGATACATGCAGTTTTTTGTGACGTCACAAGGCGGCGCTAGTGTGTGTTTCATTAAAGTAAAAAATTTTGTTATTATTTTCTTTTATTTTGTACTTTTTTATATTTACTTTTTCAGTATTAGTAAAGTTACAAGATATATGATAATTTAGAGTATTATTTAAAATGTTTTTAAAGGTTGAGCTACATCCGGATTGCCTTTAGTTTAGAAGTGAAGTTTATGAAGACGAACCCGACAAAGCAGAGTGAAGTAGAGTACAGTCCACGGGTTGTTTTCCAGCAGACCATTGTGTTGTGAATGATTAAGTGTGAATTATTGTTTTGAGTTTATTATTCGTTCTAAGTCTATGTTTCCACCGGATCATGTGTTGCGGCGAGTGTCAACGCAAAGTCAATGGTGACGTCCAACCGTCCGAGCAAATGCATGTACTGTATGTCGCGGCGTGAACTTTTGTCCCGTGCGGCAGACTCAGGCGGTGGGTACGGCGGCTGAATGCAGCGAACGCAACCGATGAGACTCACTGAAAGTCCTCGCTCCACGCATCTGCGGCAACCAATCAGAGAGCAGCAAAGTGGTCACGGGACTAAACCAGGAGTAATCCAGGACTAAACCAGGACTAAACCAGGACGAATCTAGGATGAAACCAGGACTAAACCAGGACTAAACCGGGGCTGACAATGGCGCTCAGTGCTTGTAATCATACTGTACGTCTTCATCCTGAGTCGACTTTCTACTGTGACTGTAAACAAGTGCTGCTAACGTCTTCGCCGATACAGACGTACCGACCTTAGCATCAAAGCTCCGCCCACCACTTCCTTCCTGCGTTATTCCCCACCGCAGCCCAGTACGTCAGATCGACCAAACTCATGCGGCTGATATTTAGTGAAGGTGCGTCCATGCCTCCATTAACACACGTCCATGCAGTAGCGATGGGAACACAGCTGAAAGCCTCTCTGTGCGTTCGTGAACACTATCTTCACGTTCTGCAAACAGACTTTCCAGTGTCGGTGATGAGCTAGAACGGCCTGTCCGACGTCAAATACAGGTCTGTAATAATTTGTGTGTTCATTGACGACTGCTTGTGGCACACGTTGCCCTTTGAATCATTGATGTGATCGATACTGAGATGGTGGAAACAGCGCTGCAGCTGAAACCCAAGTCCAGGGAGCGGGTCCAGTCGAGCCACAGCCCAATGATTCATGTGCAATAATAGCAGGACGGGAGACGGCACGGCGCATGTCCAGCAGCACACCATAGAAGAGAACGGATTTATTTTCCACAGGCAGACGGCTCGATAATACGGTTAATCTGTGACGGTGCAACGGTGCACCGGCGAGAACCCATCGTTTCAAAGGAGAGGAGAGCGTTTGCTGCTAAAACATGATGCGTTTACTTTGTTTATGAAATACTGTGTGGACATGGTAACATTGTGAGTCAAACAATACAGCCCAAAGCTTGTAGATATTTTATTCAAGTTATAGAACCCAAATTAAGTGACACAAAACTGGACATTGGATTTCACCTTTTCTGATAATAATTCACTTCACCTGTTTTTATGATTATTTCTACATTATTACATATTCATTAATCTGATATTTCTGTTATTCACTCGTGACTTTACCTGCTGCTTTTGTTACTATTCTTTATTCTGGTCATATTCTCTGCTGCACAAGTACATAAATATACACATCTGTAAATACCTATGAACCGAGTGCAATTACAGCTCCAGAGTTATTATAGTATCATTTTAATTGTATGATCTGTTATCTTAAATTATAGATCCTGTTTGAAGTGTGCAATCTGAGTGCTCTTATTTCCTTTTTTGTTGTTCTGCTCTAACAATGAACGTACATACTGTCTAATCTAATGTTATCTCGATTTGGAAATACTCAAGACAAAGGATGTATTAGAATGATGCTTATTGAGCCACATGAGTACAATCCGTCTGCATTATTATACACTTGATTTGTATGATATGGTACTAATGGTTCACTGCATTTTGGAACATGACCATTCAGATCTGGTTTGTCCATGAGACTCCAGAAGAAACACAGCCTGACATAAGGAGGATGGGATTGAACAGATGTATCGATACGACGCCCTCTGAAGCAGGAGGGTCTTGGGACGGTGCAGATCCATGACATGTAAGGACATTTATCGACATTTATGAACAGTGGTCGTCCTGCTCCCTGTGGACCAATGGCTCCTGTGTGTTTGTTGTTTCTGTATTTCCTGGGTTTGAACTGTTTGTTTGATTCTCTGTTAAGGAATTCAGGAAACTTTATGAAGAACTCTGCGGCGAGTGCTGTTTGATTTAAGAATAAACGAAAATGAATTGATATAAAAAGGGATTTGGCCACTGATGAGGAGGTGATGAGGAAGAGGATGAACGTCAGCTTAATGGAGATACAGAGAGGCACTGTTAAAACTATAGACTGTAAATATTAACAAAGGTTGTCACGCCCATGTCCACCATTGAAACAAATGTGCCACCATTTTTGCCTTCTATGGGGCTTTTTCAAAATGGCTATAGGGAAGGTATATGTGAAAAAAACAAATTTGCGAAACAATCCTCCCCTCGCCATTGACATCATCTGGAACGCTGCATTGGACCAAGAGCGACTTTTGGACCATCCTGTAAAAACACTTTTGAGAGGAAAGAAGGCACCAAACAAAATCATTGGGTAATTCCGTTTCCGGGTGCACCCCCACAGTCCTGAAACGCAGCCATGAATGTTTAGTTCTACGATCTTGACCAGAAGTATTGTCTCAGAGGAAGTAGTAACTCAAGTGACCCAGACCCATAATGTTTGACCAATGTCACCGAATTAATAGTGCAGGACCAATCTCCAATAGGTTTATTATTCTTTATGAATGACAGTCAAACACTGTATAATGGATTGCACGAGCGGTCGACACAGTCTATGTCGGAGCATCTACGCCGTCAATATATCTATCGCTCGTTTTAATTGAGTCAAGTCAGTGTTTCAAAACAGGTCACAGACGCTTAGCAGAGGGGATCAATGACCCAGGAGGAAGGATCAATGAATCACTTTTACTGACCAGAGAAAACCAGGCAAAACAAGCACTCGTCAGAACAACCAGACTGAATGTGGAGTAAGACCAATGTGCAGACTTTTACTGAAACAAGCACACGGCTTTGAAGAGAGAGAAATATCCATCAGTTTTCTACCCCTTAACCCATTTTTGGGTCGGGGGGGTGGCCAGAGATGCCACCCAGTACACAGAGCACCAGCCCCCCCACTGATCCTCCTGCAGTGCAAGTGTGAGCATAGCCTTGATCTTTCAGCGGGGGCTTCGGGCAAAGTGGGGTTAAGTGTCTTGCCCAAGGACACAACAACAGCAGACATCAGTGGGAGTCGGTGGAGAAGGTCTCATGGTGGGCTTGAACCCACAACCTTCAGGGTCAAAGGCCAATGCTCTTCCAACTGAGCTACTGTCGCTATTGTTGTATATTAAATGTAATTAAGTGACTTGGTTAGTACTGCATGATTATCACGTGTTTGGACGGTTGAGCGGTGATCAGAGCTTTGGCCTTGGGGGGTGGCATGGTATGTTATGGTATGTACTTTTTTTGAACAGGGACAGTGTACAATTAAACATTAACACAAACGAGAGTATTGGACCAGGTTAGAGCAAAGATGTTAATTTCCACCTGTAGTCCCTCGGCTGATGTTATATTCATTTAAACAGATTCTAATGATATACAGTACATGACCGTGTTTTACATTTACAGACTGTAAATAACATCATTCACAAAACATTTGATTTAATACCAGTCAAAAGTACAGTTCCCCAACTTCTCCTAAAATACTCCACATGACATGACATGGACGCTACACTTCTGCCTCTGTCAAAGGTGAGGTGTACATCAGCTCCTGTTTCCTGATGTGGCCAGTCTGACAGGTCTGGATGGATACAAGAGGCACTTTAAATCAGGAAGAGGGGGCTGACTTCTCCAGAGACCACAATGCAGTGGGGCACACTGGGCGACAGTAGCTTAGTTTGTAGAGCAGTGGCCTTTGAGCCAGAGGGTCGTGGGTTTGCGCCCGACTTTCAGCATCGACTCCCACTGTCTGCTGTCGTTGTGTCCTTGGGCAAGGCACTTACCTCAGGGAACACCAGCCACAGTGCGGCAGCTGTGGCTGTAAATTGCAAAACTGCTGTTGTGTTCTTAGGCAAGACACTTCACCCCCATTGCCTAGAATGAGTCTGGTGTGTGTGTGAATGGTTGGTTCAGCTGTGGCTACAGTAGTTTATCACCACCGTGTTTGCAGTGAAAGAATAATGACATGTAAAGCGTCTTTGAGGGTCCAAAACAGCGCTGTATAAAACCGATGCATTATTATCATTAATCCGGGAACAGCTGATCAGAGACTGGCCAAACCACCATGTGTCTCCTCTGGCAATTTCTGGAGAAGTCTGGAGAAGACAGTAACATGTAAGAGAATGCAAAACACATCACTGTTGAAGGCAGGTGTTTATTTACATCGAAGACATCTGTCCTTTTAAACCCTCCCAGTTTACTGCCACCGATCCTATAAACACTCCACACAGGCGATAAGATGAAATATCTTTGTGAATCATAGCAGGATGCATTGGTTTCCTTCAACATATTCATTGCCTTGGTCCCTATTTGTATCACATTATCCAATAAACTACCTGATAATCATCACATCAACACAAATTGAGAATAAATACATTCCGCCACGTTGTATTCCCATCTGTATTTATTGCTACAACACTATTATTGGACGTAATATATATATTCAAAAGGTAAAATTGAATGAATCTGTCATATCCCTGTATATTCCCCAGGCTATTGACCGGGGAGGCTCACATCCTGTATAGATCGTAAAAATAAATATCTTATCGCATGTCAGCTCCATCTTAGCTTAGGTTTTCATCTTTGGTTAAATAAATAATAAGGCATTGATTTTGCAGTGACACAAGCGTTGGCCTGGCCCTAAGAACATCAGTGGGATCGGGCGCTGCGATGGATGAGCAGGGGCCGCGGGCAGAGGGCTTGGGGTAATATTTATAGAAGGATTTTGTGTCTTCAAGGGTCAGAGGCTTTCACTTTTGGAGCAGATAAGATTCGCTACACTCTCTGAACCCTGCAGATTGACATTTTGAACCCTTAGCACCAATCCAAGACAGCTCATGAATAGTTCTAGGCTTCGGAATGACTTTTATCCACTGTGAAAGAAGAGAGATGAGAAAGAGTTATTGGACTTGAACCAAAATGAATGCGTTATGTCTATAAACAGCGAGAGTCAGGTTTTATATCCGTATGTACATGTTGGTGCCTATTAGTTTTAACCCATTCTTTTTATGTTTTAATGCAGAGTAATCTGTTACCTTGCCTAGGGACTACAGTTGGAAACTAGCTTGTACTGCATCTATCACTGACACATTTACTGAGATGTTGATTAATGTGCAAAACAAATGCGATCATATCACACCAACTTACTTCTAAGTCCGAAAACAAACAATGCTTTTTGCTCGTTTGAAAACTTTCAGTCACCTGTCCTGGATGGAGAAAACAAAAAGCAGTAATTATAGTTTTATAGCAACCTCCTGGTCCTCACAGTGAGTTCATAACAGAATGCAAACAAGTTTAATGTGGATTCTTGAGTGTGTGATCAGGACTTTTCCTGTAGTCAACACCCTCAGGGGAGTAAATGGTTTGGATTTAGATGGATAGGCAAGGCGAGTTTAATTGTATAGCACAGTTCATACACAATTCTATCTATCGCGTTTTGTTAAGCACGATAGAATTATGTACGAACAATCACACAAGGCTTTAAAATTATAAATAGTTAATTAAAAAAGTATGTGTAGACGGCTAATCAAAACTGTTATTAACCTGGATTTGAGCATTGTCAAATAAGAAGCCTGTCTCCAATTTTCAGGAAGACTGTTCCAGGTTTAGCTGCGTAAATCTGAATTGCTGCCTCCCTTTAGATAGATATCCATCCATCCAAAAACGTAAATGCAAAACAGTTTACCCACATTGCCAAGTATGAGTATAATGTGTGTGTGAATGGTTGGTGGTGGTGGGAGGGGCTGATGGCACAGACTGGTTGCCTCGCTTCTGTCAGTGTGCCCCAGGGCAGCTGTGGCTACAGTAGTAGTTTATCACCACCGTGTTTAGAGTGAATGAATAACAACATGTGAAGCGTCTTTGAGTGTCTAAAAATGCTGTGTATAAAACTGATGCTGTAGTACTATTATTATCTTTTTTTTATTATGATTTTTGACAGGACACATTTAAGTCTGTTTCGGTGTGAACTTCCTTGCCTATCTAAAAATCCCAGCAATATTCATCTCGAGAACTGCACGTCAAGACTATTTATGCTTCGGTTTGTTTCTGTCAAACAGCTGTAAAATTTTGTGACGGCTGAAATTGCAATCTGTGATTTGAATTGCACTGATACCAGTGGGTTTGCCGCATTCATGGGACCAATTATAATAATGTCCTTTTTAGCGCTTGAGTCGCAGTCGGCGTCTGTCTGCGCCACGCCGCAACAAAGTCGTGTACAGCCGTAATGGGGCCGACATCACTTTCAATCTCTTTTTATACCCACTTAAACAGACGAACATCAAAGGCATCAGCGAGGGAGTAACACTAGTCTCATTTTCTCGCGAGTTTCCAGACCGTCTGTCGTTATGCCGAGTCAAGCGCGGTGATAGGACGCAAGGTGACAGGCGTGGAGTTCTCGATATTTTTTTTCTTTTCTCCTTGGGTGTGCGGGAGAGAGGCTGCAGACAGGAGTGCACAGGCTGAAGTGTGGGGTGCAAATTGGCAGTGTCAGATGTGGTTCAGAGCAGAGCGGAGGCACACACCTGCGTCACACGGTGCTGCTGCCGAGATACAACATTCAGATTTGTAAATGACAGGGCTGCACGGAGAATCGCAATGTGGTTATCCCAACAAACCTCGCAACCACATTCTAACCAAATCAGTTCTCTGCATGAATGGGCTGCTGTTGTGGTAGTTGGTTGGTCTACTGTTGTGGTAGTTGGTTGGTCTGCTGTTGTGGTAGTTGGTTGGTCTGTTGTTGTGGTAGTTGGTTGGTCTGTTGTTGTGGTAGTTGGTTGGTCTACTGTTGTGGTAGTTGGTTGGTCTGTTGTTGTGGTAGTTGGTTGGTCTGTTGTTGTGGTAGTTGGTTGGTCTACTGTTGTGGTAGTTGGTTGGTCTGCTGTTGTGGTAGTTGGTTGGTCTGCTGTTGTGGTAGTTGGTTGGTCTGTTGTTGTGGTAGTTGGTTGGTCTACTGTTGTGGTAGTTGGTTGGTCTACTGTTGTGGTAGTTGGTTGGTCTACTGTTGTGGTAGTTGGTTGGTCTACTGTTGCGGTAGTTGGTTGGTCTGCTTTTGTGGTAGTTCGTTGGTCTGCTGTTGTGGTAGTTGGTTGGTCTGTTGTTGTGGTAGTTAGTTAGTCTACTCTTGTGGTAGTTGGTTGGTCTTCTGTTGCGATAGTTGGTTGGTCTGTTGTTGTGGTAGTGGGTTGGTCTTCTGTTGCGGTAGTTGGTTGGTCTGTTGTTGTGGTAGTTGGTTGGTCTGCTGTTGTGGTAGTTGGTTGGTCTTCTGTTGCGGTAGTTGGTTGGTCTGCTGTTGTGGTAGTTCGTTGGTCTGCTGTTGTGGTAGTTGGTTGGTCTTCTGTTTTGGTAGTTGGTTAGTCTGTTGTTGTGGTAGTGGGTTGGTCTGTTGTTGTGGTAGTTGGTTGGTCTGTTGTTGTGGTAGTTGGTTGGTCTGTTGTTGTGGTATTGGGTTGGTCTTCTATTGTGGTAGTTGGTTGGTCTGTTGTTGTGGTAGTTAGTTAGTCTACTCTTGTGGTATTGGGTTGGTCTTCTATTGTGGTAGTTGGTTGGTCTGCTGTTGTGGTAGTTGGTTGGTCTGCTGTTGTGGTAGTTGGTTGGTCTGTTGTTGTGGTAGTTGGTTGGTCTGTTGTTGTGGTAGTTGGTTGGTCTGCTGTTGTGGTAGTTGGTTGGTCTGCTGTTGTGGTAGTTGGTTGGTCTGCTGTTGTGGTAGTTGGTTGGTCTGCTGTTGTGGTAGTTGGTTGGTCTGCTGTTGTGGTAGTTGGTTGGTCTGTTGTTGCGGTAGTTGGTTGGTCTTCTGTTGTGGTAGTGGGTTGGTCTGTTGTTGTGGTAGTTAGTTAGTCTACTCTTGTGGTATTGGGTTGGTCTTCTATTGTGGTAGTTGGTTGGTCTGCTGTTGTGGTAGTTGGTTGGTCTGCTGTTGTGGTAGTTGGTTGGTCTGTTGTTTTGGTAGTTGGTTGGTCTGCTGTTGTGGTAGTTGGTTGGTCTGTTGTTTTGGTAGTTGGTTGGTCTGTTGTTGTGGTAATGGGTTGGTCTGTTGTTGTGGTAGTTGGTTGGTCTGTTGTTGTGGTAGTTGGTTGGTCTACTGTTGCGGTAGTTGGTTGGTCTTCTGTTGTGGTAGTGGGTTGGTCTGTTGTTGTGGTAGTTGGTTGGTCTGTTGTTGTGGTAGTTGGTTGGTCTTCTGTTGCGGTAGTTGGTTGGTCTTCTGTTGCGGTAGTTGGTTGGTCTGCTGTTGTGGTAGTGGGTTGGTCTGTTATTGTGGTAGTTGGTTAGTCTACTCTTGTGGTAGTTGGTTGGTCTTCTGTTGCGGTAGTTGGTTGGTCTTCTGTTGCGGTAGTTGGTTAGTCTGTTGTTGTGGTAGTTGGTTGGTCTTCTGTTGCGGTAGTTGGTTAGTCTGTTGTTGTGGTAGTGGGTTGGTCTGTTGTTGTGGTAGTTGGTTGGTCTTCTATTGTGGTAGTTGGTTGGTCTGTTATTGTGGTAGTTGGTTAGTCTACTCTTGTGGTAGTTGGTTGGTCTTCTGTTGCGGTAGTTGGTTGGTCTTCTGTTGCGGTAGTTGGTTGGTCTGTTGTTGTGGTAGTTGGTTGGTCTACTGTTGTGGTAGTTGGTTGGTCTGTTGTTGTGGTAGTTGGTTGGTCTGCTGTTGTGGTAGTTGGTTGGTCTTCTGTTGCGGTAGTTGGTTGGTCTGTTGTTGTGGTAGTTGGTTGGTCTGCTGTTGTGGTAGTTAGTTGGTCTGTTGTTGTGGTAGTGGGTTGGTCTGTTGTTGTGGTAGTTGGTTGGTCTGCTGTTGTGGTAGTTGGTTGGTCTTCTGTTGCGGTAGTTGGTTGGTCTTCTGTTGCGGTAGTTGGTTGGTCTGTTGTTGTGGTAGTTGGTCGGTCTGTTGTTGTGGTAGTTGGTTGGTCTTCTGTTGCGGTAGTTGGTTGGTCTGTTGTTGTGGTAGTTGGTTGGTCTGCTGTTGTGGTAGTTGGTTGGTCTGCTGTTGTGGTAGTTGGTTGGTCTGCTGTTGTGGTAGTTGGTTGGTCTGTTGTTGTGGGAGTTGGTTGGTCTGTTGTTGTGGTAGTGGGTTGGTCTGTTGTTGTGGTAGTTGGTTGGTCTGCTGTTGTGGTAGTTGGTTGGTCTTCTGTTGCGGTAGTTGGTTGGTCTTCTGTTGCGGTAGTTGGTTGGTCTGTTGTTGTGGTAGTTGGTTGGTCTGCTGTTGTGGTAGTTGGTTGGTCTGTTGTTGTGGTAGTTGGTTGGTCTACTCTTGTTGGTTGGTCTTCTGTTGCGGTAGTTGGTTGGTCTGTTGTTGTGGTAGTTGGTTGGTCTGCTGTTGTGGTAGTTGGTTGGTCTTCTGTTGCGGTAGTTGGTTGGTCTGTTGTTGTGGTAGTTGGTTGGTCTGTTGTTGTGGTAGTTGGTTGGTCTTCTGTTGTGGTAGTTGGTTTGTCTGTTGTTGTGGTAGTTGGTTAGTCTATTCTGGTTGGTTGGTCTTCTGTTGCGATAGTTGGTTGGTCTGTTGTTGTGGTAGTTGGTTAGTCTACTCTTGTGGTAGTTGGTTGGTCTTCTGTTGTGGTAGTTGGTTTGTCTGTTGTTGTGGTAGTTGGTTAGTCTACTCTTGTGGTAGTTGGTTGGTCTTCTGTTGCGATAGTTGGTTGGTCTGTTGTTGTGGTAGTGGGTTGGTCTTCTGTTGCGGTAGTTGGTTGGTCTGTTGTTGTGGTAGTTGGTTGGTCTGTTGCTGTGGTAGTTGGTTAGTCTACTCTTGTGGTAGTGGGTTGGTCTGTTGTTGTGGTAGTTGGTTGGTCTGTTGTTGTGGTAGTTGGTTGGTCTACTGTTGTGGTAGTTGGTTGGTCTACTGTTGTGGTAGTTGGTTGGTCTGTTGTTGTGGTAGTTGGTTAGTCTACTCTTGTGGTAGTTGGTTGGTCTGTTGTTGTGGTAGTTTGTTGGTCTGTTGTTGTGGTAGTTGGTTGGTCTGCTGTTGTGGTAGTTGGTTGGTCTGTTGTTGTGGTAGTTGGTTGGTCTGCTGTTGTTGGTAGTTGGTTGGTCTGTTGTTGTGGTAGTTGGTTGGTCTGTTGTTGTGGTAGTTGGTTGGTCTGTTGTTGTGGTAGTTGGTTGGTCTGTTGTTGTGGTAGTTGTTGGTCTGTTGTTGTGGTAGTTGGTTGGTCTGTTGTTGTGGTAGTTGGTTGGTCTGTTGTTGTGGTAGTTGGTTGGTGTGTTGTGTAGTTGTTGGTCTGTTGTTGTGGTAGTTGGTTGGTCTGTTGTTGTGGTAGTTGGGTTGGTCTGTTGTTGTGGTAGTTGGTTGGTCTGTTGTTGTGGTAGTTGGTTGGTCTGTTGTTGTGGTAGTTGGTTGGTCTGTTGTTGTGGGTTGGTTGGTCTGTTGTTGTGGTAGTTGGTTGGTCTGTTGTTGTGGTAGTTGGTTGGTCTGTGTTGTGGTGTTGTTGGTGTGTTGTGGTAGTTGGTTGGTCTGTTGTTGTGGTAGTTGTTGTGTGTTTGGTAGTGGTGCTGTTGTTGTGGTAGTTGGTTGGTCTGCTGTTGTGGTAGTTGGTTGGTCTGTTGTTGTGGTAGTTGGTTGGTCTGTTGTTGTGGTAGTTGGTTGGTCTGCTGTTGTGGTAGTTGGTTGGTCTGTTGTTGTGGTAGTTGGTTGGTTGTTGTTGTGGTAGTTGGTTGGTCTGTTGTTGTGGTAGTTGGTTGGTCTGTTGTTGTGGTAGTTGGTTGGTCTGCTGTTGTGGTAGTTGGTTGGTCTGTTGTTGTGGTAGTTGGTTGGTCTGTTGTCGTGGTAGTTGGTTGGTCTGTTGTTGTGGTAGTTGGTTGGTCTGTTGCTGTGGTAGTTGGTTAGTCTACTCTTGTGGTAGTTGGTTGGTCTGTTGTTGTGGTAGTTGGTTGGTCTGTTGCTGTGGTAGTTGGTTGGTCTGTTGTTGTGGTAGTTGGTTGGTCTGTTGTTGTGGTAGTTGGTTGGTCTGTTGTTGTGGTAGTTGGTTGGTCTGTTGTTGTGGTAGTTGGTTGGTCTTGTGTTGTTGTGGTAGTTGGTTGGTCTGTTGTTGTGGTAGTTGGTTGGTCTGTTGTTGCGATAGTTGGTTGGTCTGTTGTTGTGGTAGTTGGTTGGTCTGTTGTTGTGGTAGTTGGTTGGTCTGTTGCTGTGGTAGTTGGTTAGTCTACTCTTGTGGTAGTTGGTTGGTCTGTTGTTGTGGTAGTTGGTTGGTCTGTTGCTGTGGTAGTTGGTTGGTCTGTTGTTGTGGTAGTGGGTTGGTCTGTTGTTGTGGTAGTTGGTTAGTCTACTCTTGTGGTAGTTGGTTGGTCTGTTGTTGTGGTAATTTGTTGGTCTGTTGTTGTGGTAGTTGGTTGGTCTGCTGTTGTGGTAGTGGGTTGGTCTGTTGTTGTGGTAGTTGGTTAGTCTACTCTTGTGGTAGTTGGTTGGTCTGTTGTTGTGGTAATTTGTTGGTCTGTTGTTGTGGTAGTTGGTTGGTCTGCTGTTGTGGTAGTTGGTTGGTCTGTTGTTGTGGTAATTTGTTGGTCTGTTGTTGTGGTAGTTGGTTGGTCTGCTGTTGTGGTAGTTGGTTGGTCTGTTGTTTTGGTAGCTGGTTGGTCTGCTGTTGTGGTAGTTGGTTGGTCTGTTGTTTTGGTAGTTGGTTGGTCTGTTGTTGTGTTAGTTGGTTGGTCTGTTGTTGTGGTAGTTGGTTAGTCTACTCTTGTGGTAGTTGGTTGGTCTGTTGTTGTGGTAGTGGGTTGGTCTTCTGTAGCGGTAGTTGGTTGGTCTGCTGTTGTGGTAGTTGGTTGGTCTGTTGTTGTGGTAGTTGGTTGGTCTGTTGTTGTGGTAATGGGTTGGTCTGTTGTTGTGGTAGTTGGTTAGTCTACTCTTGTGGTAGTTGGTTGGTCTGTTGTTGTGGTAGTGGGTTGGTCTTCTGTAGCGGTAGTTGGTTGGTCTGCTGTTGTGGTAGTTGGTTGGTCTACTGTTGTGGTAGTTGGTTGGTCTGTTGTTGTGGTAGTTGGTTGGTCTGTTGTTGTGGTAGTTGTTCGGCCTGTTGTTGTGGTAGTTGGTTGGTCTGTTGTTGTGGTAGTTGTTTCGTCTGTTGTTGTGGTAGTGGGTTGGTCTGTTGTTGTGGGAGTGGGTTGGTCTGTTGTTGTGGTAGTTGTTCGGTCTGTTGTTGTGGTAGTTGGTTGGTCTGTTGTTGTGGTAGTTGTTCGGTCTGTTGTTGTGGTAGTTGGTTGGTCTGCTGTTGTGGTAGTTGGTTGGTCTGTTGTTGTGGTAGTTGGTTGGTCTGTTGTTGTGGTAGTTGGTTGGTTTGTTGTTGTGGTAGTTGTTTGGTCTGTTGTTGTGGTAGTTGGTTGGTCTGTTGTTGTGGTAGTTGTTCGGTCTGTTGTTGTGGTAGTTGGTTGGTCTGCTGTTGTGGTAGTTGGTTGGTCTGTTGTTGTGGTAGTTGGTTGGTCTGTTGTTGTGGTAGTTGGTTGGTCTGTTGTTGTGGTAGTTGTTTGGTCTGTTGTTGTGGTAGTTGTTCGGTCTGTTGTTGTGGTAGTTGGTTGGTCTGTTGTTGTGGTAGTTGTTCGGTCTGTTGTTGTGGGAGTTGGTTGGTCTGTTGTTGTGGTAGTTGGTTGGTCTGCTGTTGTGGTAGTGGGTTGGTCTGTTGTTGTGGTAGTTGGTTGGTCTGTTGTTGTGGTAGTGGGTTGGTCTGTTGTTGTGGTAGTGGGTTGGTCTGTTGTTGTGGTAGTTGGTTGGTCTGTTGTTGTGTTAGTTGGTTGGTCTGTTGTTGTGGTAGTTGGTTAGTCTACTCTTGTGGTAGTTGGTTGGTCTGTTGTTGTGGTAGTGGGTTGGTCTTCTGTAGCGGTAGTTGGTTGGTCTGCTGTTGTGGTAGTTGGTTGGTCTGTTGTTGTGGTAGTTGGTTGGTGTTGTTGTTGTGGTAATGGGTTGGTCTGTTGTTGTGGTAGTTGGTTAGTCTACTCTTGTGGTAGTTGGGTGGTCTGTTGTTGTGGTAGTGGGTTGGTCTTCTGTAGCGGTAGTTGGTTGGTCTGCTGTTGTGGTAGTTGGTTGGTCTACTGTTGTGGTAGTTGGTTGGTCTGTTGTTGTGGTAGTTGGTTGGTCTGTTGTTGTGGTAGTTGTTCGGCCTGTTGTTGTGGTAGTGGGTTGGTCTGTTGTTGTGGGAGTGGGTTGGTCTGTTGTTGTGGTAGTTGTTCGGTCTGTTGTTGTGGTAGTTGGTTGGTCTGCTGTTGTGGTAGTTGGTTGGTCTGTTGTTGTGGTAGTTGGTTGGTCTGTTGTTGTGGTAGTTGGTTGGTTTGTTGTTGTGGTAGTTGTTTGGTCTGTTGTTGTGGTAGTTGGTTGGTCTGTTGTTGTGGTAGTTGTTCGGTCTGTTGTTGTGGTAGTTGGTTGGTCTGCTGTTGTGGTAGTTGGTTGGTCTGTTGTTGTGGTAGTTGGTTGGTCTGTTGTTGTGGTAGTTGGTTGGTCTGTTGTTGTGGTAGTTGTTTGGTCTGTTGTTGTGGTAGTTGTTCGGTCTGTTGTTGTGGTAGTTGGTTGGTCTGTTGTTGTGGTAGTTGTTCGGTCTGTTGTTGTGGGAGTTGGTTGGTCTGTTGTTGTGGTAGTTGGTTGGTCTGCTGTTGTGGTAGTGGGTTGGTCTGTTGTTGTGGTAGTTGGTTGGTCTGTTGTTGTGGTAGTTGGTTGGTCTACTGTTGTGGTAGTTGGTTGGTCTGTTGTTGTGGTAGTTGGTTGGTCTGTTGTTGTGGTAGTTTTTCGGCCTGTTGTTGTGGTAGTTGGTTGGTCTGTTGTTGTGGTAGTTGTTTCGTCTGTTGTTGTGGTAGTGGGTTGGTCTGTTGTTGTGGGAGTGGGTTGGTCTGTTGTTGTGGTAGTTGTTCGGTCTGTTGTTGTGGTAGTTGGTTGGTCTGTTGTTGTGGTAGTTGTTCGGTCTGTTGTTGTGGTAGTTGGTTGGTCTGCTGTTGTGGTAGTTGGTTGGTCTGTTGTTGTGGTAGTTGGTTGGTCTGTTGTTGTGGGAGTTGGTTGGTCTGTTGTTGTGGTAGTTGGTTGGTCTGTTGTTGTGGTAGTTGTTCGGTCTGTTGTTGTGGTAGTTGGTTGGTTTGTTGTTGTGGTAGTTGATCGGTCTGTTGTTGTGGTAGTTGGTTGGTCTGTTGTTGTGGTAGTTGGTTGGTCTGTTGTTGTGGTAGTTGTTTGGTCTGTTGTTGTGGTAGTGGGTTGGTCTGTTGTTGTGGGAGTTGGTTGGTCTGTTGTTGTGGTAGTTGGTTGGTCTGTTGTTGTGGTAGTTGGTTGGTCTGTTGTTGTGGTAGTTGGTTGGTCTGTTGTTGTGGTAGTTGGTTGGTCTGTTGTTGTGGTAGTTGGTTGGTCTGTTGTTGTGGTAGTTGGTTGGTCTGTTGTTGTGGTAGTTGGTTGGTGTGTTGTTGTGGTAGTTGGTTGGTCTGTTGTTGTGGTAGTTGGTTGGTCTGTTGTTGTGGTAGTTGGTTGGTCTGTTGTTGTGGTAGTTGTTCGGTCTGTTGTTGTGGTAGTTGGTTGGTCTGTTGTTGTGGTAGTTGGTTGGTCTGCTGTTGTGGTAGTGGGTTGGTCTGTTGTTGTGGTAGTTGGTTGGTCTGTTGTTGTGGTAGTTGTTCGGTCTGCTGTTGTGGTAGTTGGTTGGTCTGTTGTTGTGGTAGTTGTTCGGTCTGTTGTTGTGGTAGTTGGTTGGTCTGTATGTTCCATCCTTGGATATAAATGAATCTTTTATCATTTGAGTAATTAGATGCACCATGATCCAAAAATCATAACATATATATATACTTTTTTTTTTTTTTTTTTTTTTTTTTTTTAAATACATGATTGTTTAACTTAAAATATGTTACATCTTGGTAGTTCTTGAGTAGTGGTTACCCAGCAGGCTTTCCTTTAGTAATGTATATCATGACAGAACCTTTCTCCTTATTGCTTCATAGTTACCTTTGCCTGAGTGTTTGAGGATGTAAAATCATTCCTAACATTCCCCACTATCTTTAAATTATTAAAACTGCCGGAAGAAACAATCATCTCAAAGCTGCAGGAGATGCTGAAGTCGAAGTGGAGCGGACGTAAAGTGGTGGCTTCTCTGTGTAGAGTGTAATGAGGTGGAAGCAGACGCAGCCTCGGAGGAGCAGCAGCAGCCGCTCGAGCTCCCTTTGACCTCCACCTCTTCGCCTTCGCCAGGGGCACAGCGGGCAACATGTGGGGCTTTGTGACGCAGCATTTCTATGTAAAAGCTGCGGTACCTGTTTCAATTAACCCAGGTTGTTTGTCCCAACAGAAAGAGTTCAAATGTTAGAAATTAAGAAATGAGAGCAATTTTAGATCTGCTTTTAAGAGGTCAAAAAGTTCATCCATGTGAGAATTAGAGATGGGGATAGACTTTATTCATTGTTGTTGTTTGTGGATTGAAAGTTGGATACCACAGCTTTAAATCAAGATGAAATGTGGTGTCTGGCCTCCTGCTGGGACTCTGAGGAACACAGGGACTGGCCTCCTGCTGGGACTCTGAGGAGCACAGGGACTGGCCTCCTGCTGGGACTCTGAGGAGCACAGGGACTGACCTCCTGCCGTGACTCTGAGGAGCACAGGGACTGACCTCCTGCTGTGACTCTGAGGAGCACAGGGACTGGCCTCCTGCTGGGACTCTGAGGAGCACAGGGACTGGCCTCCTGCTGGGACTCTGAGGAGCACAGGGACTGGCCTCCTGCTGGGACTCTGAGGAGCACAGGGACTGGACTCCTGCTGGGACTCTGAGGAGCACAGGGACTGGCCTCCTGCTGGGACTCTGAGGAGCACAGGGACTGGCCTCCTGCTGGGACTCTGAGGAGCAAAGGGAGGTTGCATTTCCGATCTACGCAGCTAAATTCTGAAGCAGTCTTTCTGATAAAAGTGAGACAGGCTTCTATTGATTCTTCTTTCTAAGGATTATATCTTCACTCCTTTCACTGAACTGTGATGTGAATGTGTCTTCTCTTGTTCTGTTCAGCATGTATGGTCTGTGCTATACAAATAAACCTGCCATTCCTGACCTTGCCTCAAAGATTGGTAAAAAGGTGATATTATTTATGTGGTAGTAAATCTGGGCTAACCAGCTTCAATCCACAAATATCCATTAGTTCTCACTTAAACAATTTGCCTCAGGTACTTTTGGTGCAGGTGCTTGGGTGACAGTGGCTCAGTTGGTAGAGCGTTGGCCTTAGAGCCTGAAGGTTGTCGACTCCCACTGATGACTGCTGTTGTTGTGTCCTTGGGCAAGACACTTAACCCCACTTTGCCTGAAGCCCCCGCTGAAAGATCAAGGCTGTGCTCACACTGACAGAGCAGCCATCCTCCTGTGGACTCACTGCCTGCAGGAGGATCAGTGAGGGGCTGGTGCTCTGACTGCCACCCCCCCGACCCAGAAATGGATTAAGGGGAAGAAAATGGATGGATGGACTTTTGGTGCACATGTTGTCATGGTGTGGATATTTTGTTTTTCTGTACTTGTATATCCTTGTTATATTTTGACTTTGGTTCCCTGTGGTTTCGTTTTTGTTGCTGGTCTATTGTATTGTCCGTCCGTCCGTTTTCTTCCCCTTAATCCATTTCTGGGTTTGGGGACATTGTATTGTCTTGTCTGTGATCTTGGTTCTGTGTTCTTTGTGCATTTATATTTTGAGTTTGTTTTTATTTCATTATCATTAAACCCTTTTCCTTTTCTTTGGGTCCTCATTCACTTCCCACACGACACATTTGACTCAAACACATCCTCACTTTCGTATTTTCAAGATTGATATAGTAAATACGTAAGCTTGTTTATTCGGTCATACACATTTTGACCGAAGGTTCCAAAAACAATTTATCTTATGTTAGTTCATGTATATACTTTGACATAAACAAACGCATTTGTGACCGAAGGGATGAGGCGTCTGCGGAAAGGTAGGACTGTGATCTGTAGTAATAAGGTTACATACCTTATATATATTATTTTCAGATGGTGAAGCCAGAAGCTCAAAACTGGTCAAATTCTTGCATTATCCATTCGTTCACACACAGTTGAAGACGCCACAGTCCCCAGAGTTTCTCCATCGTGTCCCAGGAAGCACATGCAGACTTCAATCAGAGAAAAAAAACTCCTCACTGAGATCTACCCGGCACATGTGCAATCACAAATACAGCCGCTCACATTCTCTCCCGTTGGGAAGACCCTCTGTGCTGAGCTCCTGGACTGATTGGTTTTTCAAATCTGCTTTTTCAGTGAAACAAACGTATACTGAAAGGATCATCAGAAATAGAAATGTGTGTATTACCATTGTACAAGAGTGAGCGACAAACATGAAGCTTAAACACAAGCTCAGACTGAAAGACCAAGGAGACGCCTGCCACACTCACTCCTCCCCCTCTACACTCACTCCTCCCCCTCTACACTGACTCCTCCCGATTTACACTGACTCCTCCTCTTGTACCCTGACTCCTCCCTCTTTACACTGACTCCTCCCCCTCTACACTGACTCATCCCTTTTTACCCTGACTCCTCCCTCTTAACACTGAACTCCTCCCCTCTACACTGACTCCTCCCCCTCTACACTGACTCCTCCTCCCCTACACTGACTCCTCCTACTCTACACTGACTCCTCCCCTACACTAATTTTTCCCTCGACACAGACTCCTCCTCCCCTACACTGACTCCTACCCCTCTACACTGACTCATCCCTTTTTACCCTGACTCCTCCCTCTTAACACTGACTCCTCCCCCTCTACACCGATTCCTCCTCCTCTACACTGACTCTTCCTCCTGTGCACTGACTCCTCCCTCTTTACACTGACTCATCCTCCTCTACACTGACTCCTCCCTCTTTATACTGACCCCTCCTCTTCTACACTGACTCCTCCTCTTCTACACTGACTCCTCCCCCTCTACCCTGACTCCTCCCCCTCTACCCTGACTCTTCCCTCTTTACACTGACTCCTCCTCTACACTGACTCCTCCCTCTTTACACTGACTCCTCCTCTACACTGACTCCTCCTTCTTTACACTGACCCTCTTTACACTGACTCCTCCTCCTCTACACTGACTCCTCCTCCTGTACCCTGACTCCTCCTCTTCTACCCTGACTCCTCCCCCTCTACCCTGACTCCTCCCTCTTTACGCTGACTCCTCCTCTACACTGACTCCTCCTTCTTTACACTGACCCCTCCCTCTTTACACTGACTCCTCCTCTACACTGACTCTTCCCCCTCTATCCCCCTCTACATTGACTCCTCCCCCTACACTGACCCCTCCCTCTTTATACTGAACCCTCCTCTTCTATCCTGACTCCTCCCTCTTTTTACTGACTCCTCCTCTTCTACACTGACTCCTCCCCCTCTACCCTGACTCCTTTACTATGTACAAGGGAACTTGTTACGGCCTTGGGCCTGTAGGAGCAGCGGTGCACCTGGCCCATCCAGCTTCCCCACCTGGAGTCACTCTCTTAAGGCCACACACCACACCTGTCCGGGGCTGCCAGCCTGTGTGTGGCTGGTATGCCAAATAGTCCTCATGATGTCTGAACTTATTTTTTCCATTTACATTCAGCTATTTATTAACTGAGTTGGGACAATGCACATTTATCAACACTGATGCTTTGAGCGTCAGTGTAAATGCGCCAGACTTAGCAAAACTTCTAACTGCTAACTTTCAGCAGTAGTCCCAAGCGAAGTTAGCTAACATACGCACACACAAAAGAATTAAAAACCTCACTCGACAATGAATAAATACCAAACAGAACTCAGAGAACTATCTGAGCTCAGTCCAATCCTCTGCTCAGTGGTTTTAGCGCTCTCTTTGATGCAAAGGTTTGTGCCGCGACGAACGGCAACCAATGAGAGAGCAGCAAAGTGGTCACATGGACAAAAGGTCAGAGCAAGAAGAGGAAGACATATACAAACAGGCCAAACAAGAGCTTGAGTAGGACTTAACCAGGACTAACTAAGGACTAAACCAGGACTAACCAAGGACTTCACCAGGACTAAACCAGGACTTCACCAGGACTAAACCCAGACTTAACCAGGACTAAACCAGGACTTCATAGGAATATATTAGTAACTAATGCAATCCTTTTCTCGAGTCTTTTCAGAATCCTTTTTTATTGCCATGTGAGTAAGAAGAAGTCAGGAACGAGGAAATGTCTTTGGCTCTCGTGCAAACAAGTTAAACCAGAATAAAAACAAGAAGGCATGCGTACATAATAATCACACACACTTCTTCAGTTTACTACATACAAGTGAACTTGTTACAGCCTTGGGCCTGTAGGAGCAGCGGTGCACCTGGCCCATCCAGCTTCCCCACCTGGAGTCACTCTCTTAAGGCCACACACCACACCTGTCCGGGGCTGCCAGCCTGTGTGTGGCTGGTATGCCAAATAGTGGTGACAATGACGTAAAGACAGTCCTTATGGTCCTTATAGCTTTTATTTGGTTTGTCTCTTTTTATTTGTCACTTTGAGGTTTTGTTTTTGTGACACTTTGTCTTATTTGAGACAACAGTCAGTTTAGTGTTTAGTGTAGCTTTTTTCTTGGTAACGTTGAGTTACCCCATTATGTCCTGTAGGTCAGAGGTGTCCAAACTGGTCCAGAAAGGGCCACTGTGGCTGCAGGTTGTCTATCAGAGCCAACAGGATCCGAGCAGACTCCGCCCATTTCCTCAAATCTTCAGGTTAAGACTGAACTCTCTTGAGGAAATGGTTGGAGTCTGCTCTCCTCCTGTTGGGTCTGATAGACCGGTTTGGACACACCTGCTGTAGTGTGTGCTTTGATTTTTGTCTACTTATCATTTACATTTCTTTTATTAAATACTTGCTTTACCATTTTAACATCTTGGTTCTTTTTGCTACCTCCCTTACCCTAGCCAAGCTGGGTCGTAACATAGGTGTACATGATAGACCTATAAGAGTGCTGCAGTGACGGTCATAGGTCAGAGGTCAGAGTTGGATTATGAAGTGTTCATGAGTCCAACAGCAGAGGGGAAGATTGAAGATGTCAGAATTTTTCTACATTTGATGATAACTTTTGGTTCTAAATTTGGGGAAATACTACATATGAAAAAGTTTTCCTACAGAAAACCGTTGTGGTAATTAGATAGCTATAAAGTGATCTGGCCTTAGGACAACGACCCGATTGTGTATCTGCGATGATTGTGTGTCCGTGTTCTGTTCTTTCGATGTCTTGTTATGTTCTGATTGTTCTCTTGATATAACACGAAGGCTTATCCATGTATGACGTATGTGTGACGTAAACGTTGACTATAAAAACCATATCCTGATTATATTCTGTCTGAAAAAAAAACAACTGAAAAAACTGACCAAACTGAATGAATAAACAACCACGCCATGATGCACAGGATCCCGTTTGGTCTGAGTCTGATTTTCGACACCGTTTTAAAGGAGACAGATCCTTCCAGACACTTGCTCCTCATCTTTGGGACAAACTTCCCCAGTGTCTGCTCATGTTCGAGTCTGTTGATGATTTCAAGTCCTGATTTAAGACTCTTAAGCCCTTCTTATAACTTCCCACTTCCACTGTAGGGTTTTGACAGAAGCGGCAGAGGAAGTGTTTTGCACCTGACATTAGCACAACAAAAACCCCATTAGACAATCTCACAGCCTTTCTCTCCATCATGATTGTAATCCACGAACAAATGGTCAAACGTGAAAGCCTTGGTTTTGTGACCGAACCATTTAGTGTGAGGGCAGTGCTTAGACCTCCACCAAAGTCCACTGTGCTAAAGTCCAACCATCAAACTCTCAGATTCTGACCCGCGCTGGTATTTACCCTGGTTTACTCAGCATCAATGGCCCTCAGTCTCCATTTCACTGCACAAGAGCCCTTAATGTAGAGCCACGCAGCGTTGTTGGTGCTTGAATGAGGTTAAGGCAAGGCAAGGCAAGTTTATTTATATAGCACAATTCATACACAAGGCAATTCAAAGTGCTGAACAAAACAAGAAAGCATTAAAATCATAAATTATCACAGAACATTAAAAAGAAAGATAAAAATATAAAATCCCTCAGTTGTATGCACAGTTAAACAGAACTGTCTTTAACCTGGTTTTAAACATTGTCAGAGAGGAGGCCTGTCTCACATCTTCAGGAAGATTGTTCCAGATTTTAGCAGCATGAATCTGAAAAGCAGCCTCCCCATGTTTAGTTCTGACTCTGGGCACTAACAGGAGTCCAGTCCCTGTGCTCCTCAGAGTCCCAGCAGGAGTCCAGTCCCTGTGCTCCTCAGAGTCCGGGCTGGTTCATATGGGACTAACATGTCACTAATATATTTTGGTGCGAGGCCATGGAGAGACTTGTAACAAGCAGAGCTGTTTTAAAGTCTATTCTCTGAGCCACAGGAAGCCAGTGCAGAGACCTGAGGACTGGACTAATGTGGTCGTACTTCCTGGTTCTAGTCAGGACTCGAGCTGCTGCATTTTGAATGTACTGCAGCTGTTTTACAGCCTGTTTGGACAGACCTGTGAGCAGGCCATTGCAGTAGTCTAACCTACTGGAGACAAATGCATGGATAAGAATCTCCAGGTCTGCTTTAGACACTATGTTTTTGATCCTGGCAATGTTTTTTAGATGGTAAAAAGCTGCTGATGTTACTGATTTGATGTGGCTATTAAAATTTAAGTCTTAGTCCAGTATTACCCCTAGATTTCTGACCTTGTTTGAAGGTTTTAGGGAGAGAAACTGTAGGTGACAGATGACGCTCTCTCTTTGTTTCTGGGGACCAAAGACAATCATTTCAGTTTTGTCTACGTTTAGCTGAAGGAAGTTGTTTTGCATCCACTCACTGATCTGTTGGATACAGTGAAGGAGTGAGTCCACTGGTCCATGTTCTCCTGCAGTCAGTGAGACATAGATCTGAGTGTCGTCTGCATAGTTGTGATAGGACACTTTGTTTCTGCGTATTAACTGACCTAACGGCAGCATGTAGAGATTGAACAGAAGAGGTCCCAGGATCGACCCCTGTGGGACTCCACAGGTCAGGGCCATATGATCTGAGACACAGTTTCCAATCTCCACAAAGTACTTCCTGTCCTCAAGGTAAGACCTAAACCAACTTAGGGCGGTGCCAGCGACGCCAACCCAGTCATCTAGTCTCTGTAAGAGGATCTCATGGTCGACAGTGTCAAAGGCAGCACTTAGATCTAACAAGATTAAGATTGAGACTTTGCCTGCGTCAGTGTTCAGCCGGATATCGTTTGTAACCTTAACGAGAGCAGTCTCAGTGCTGTGGTGGGGTCTAAAGCCGGACTGAAACATATCAATTGAGTTGTTAATTATAAGAAATCTAGTAAGCTGTAGGTAGACAACTTTCTCAAGGACTTTCCCCATAAATGGCAGATTTGAGATGGGACGATAGTTGTTAAGTACCGTAGCATCCAGACTGCTCTTTTTTAGCAGGGGCCTGATGACTGCAGTTTTCAGGGCCTTTGGGAATATTCTAGAATGAAGGGACATGTTTACTATGTGTGAGTGAAAGTAACAGACTGCTCAGAACAGACTTCAGAAATCTAGTGGGTAGTACATCCAGGCTGCATGTGGAGGAGCTCAAACTGGAGATTATCTCTTGGACAGTTTTATCATTTACAGGTGCAAAGTGAGTTAGCTCAGAGAGCCTTTTTGGCTGTTGGATTGTTATCTGTGGATTGGAGACAATGGCGTTTTTGATGCCTTGAACCTTGTCATTGAAAAAATTAGCAAACTCATTGCATTTACGTTTGGAAGTAAGCTCTAATGGCATTTGAACAGGGGGGTTTGTTAATCTATTAACTGTTGAGAACAGAACACGCAGATTGTTGCTGCAGCCTTCAATCATTTCAGAAAAATACCTTTCTCTCGTACTACGTAGCACCCGGTTAAACTCGCACAACTTATCTTTGAAGATCTCGTAATCAACCTGGAGGTTGGACTTGCGCCACTTCCGCTCGGCCCTCCGGCACTTTCTCTTTTGTGCCCTGACCGAGTCTGCTTTAGCCCACGGCGCCTTCTGCTTATTTTTCACTATTTTAACCGTCACAGGGGCAACGGTATCCAGAACATTCAAAACACTAGAGGTGACAGAGTTAAACAGTTCATCTACAGTAGAATACGATGCATTCTCAAAGTTTATCATTCCCATAAATAGTTCACTCGTATTTTCATTTATGTGTCTTCTTCGAACAGTTGCAGAGTCCAATGGTGGTTTGTTAGTGAAACACATGTCAAAAAAAACACAGAAATGATCCGAAAGAGCAACATCGACCACGCTTATATTTGAAATATTCACCCCCTTAGTAACTAACAGATCTAGAGTGTGCCCTCTGCTGTGGGTGGGGCCACTTACGTGCTGAGTGAGATCAAAGGATTCAAGTACAGAACTCAGCTCATTTGCATTTCTGTCATCAACATTATCCACATGAATATTAAAATCACCTGTAATAACCAAACTATCAAAATCTGTGCATACAACTGAAAGCAACTCGGTAAAATTATCAATAAAACTGTGACATGACTGCGGTGGCTTGTATAGGACAATGAAGAGTATTGGAGGAGATTGTTTTTGTTGTATTTTAAAAGACACATATTCAAATGACGGAAACTTCCCAAGAGACATTCAATGGGAGACAAAGTGGTCTCTAAAAATGGCAGCTAAGCCTCCTCCTTTTTTGTTTTCCCGTATTTCAGATTCAAACTTGAAATTTGGTGGTGATGCTTCTATTAAAACTGCATTTCCTGAATTTTGGTCAAGCCAAGTTTCAGACATGAACATAAGATCAAGATTATGAGAACAAATAAAATTATTGATTAAAAAAGACTTGTTACAAAGAGATCTGACATTTAGCATAGCAAGTTTCAAAGTTTCAGTATCAGCGGTTGTGGTCGGCTGATTCTTACACGGAACAAGAATTAGATTTTCCAGATTAGACTGATTAACTCCAGATGTTTTTCTGTAATGTATTCTTTGTGTTATCACTAAGGGAATGGCACAGGTGGCTTCATGACAGGGCCCCAGCCGGGTCTCTCCTCTAACTAGACTGCCAGTGGCTGCGAAGCAGAGACCCTGTGCATCCTAGTGTTTAGAGAAAAGAGGGGAAGGGGAAGGCGGGGGAGGAGGATGGAGAGGTGGGTGGCTTTTGGGTGTTGAACGAGGGAGGCAGGGAGGTGGAGGGGTTTTAGGTGATGGGTTAGGGCCGGGGTGGGCTGAGGCAGAGGTTTTGGATGTTGAACGAGGGGGAAGTGGGGGTGGAATGGTCATGAGGTTAGGGGAGGGACTGGCTGAGGTGGTTTTTGTAGGTGAATTGGAAACCCTAGGTGGTAATGGAGGTACATATGGGGAGTGGTTTAGAATGTTGGACAGGACTCTAGATCTAGCTAATATGGGTGTGAGAGGAATAGTCTTCATCGCCGATTTTATTAGCCCTGCAGAGTGTTCAGGTAGGTCTAACAGTGAAGGCGGGGATGAAAAACAAAGGGAGGTGTCCCCATTCTCTCTTGATGGAGTGGACGTGGCAGGGGGGACCCAAGACAGGTCCATGGGAGGTGGCGAGGGAGTCTTTGATGGAGGGGCAGGTGGTTGAGGAAACCCCAGCACAGGCCTGTCTGCTGTAGGCTGGGGTGAGGATGGGGGCTTCAGAGGCGCTGTAGATGAAGAAGGCGTGGCTGCTTTGGAGCAGGCTGGGGATGAGGATGTTGGTCGTGGTCGTGCAGCTGGTGCTGCTGCTGGTGATGATGCAGCTGCTGCTGGTGATGATGCAGCTGCTTCTGATGACAGTGGTGGTGTTGAGATCCTTCGAGGTGGTGGAGGTGTTGAGATCCTTCGAGGTGGTGGTGGTGTTGAGATCCTTCGAGGTGGTGGAGGTGTTGAGATCCTTCGAGGTGGTGGAGGTGTTGAGATCCTTCGAGGTGGTGGAGGTGTTGAGATCCTTCGAGGTGGTGGTGGTGTTGAGATCCTTCGAGGTGGTGGAGGTGTTGAGATCCTTCGAGATGGTGGAGGTGCAGAGACTTTTGGAGTTGGCTTCCTCCCTTTCGATGGCTGCACGCGCTGCGCAGGCTGAGGTCTCAGGGCAAAAGAAAGGTTATCCATTAACACTTTTACTCCGTAAGTTTTCAGATGTGGCCCTTTCCCTTCAAAAAGCTCATGCCTATTCCAGAACAGATTAAAATTCTCAATGAAGGCAAGTCCTCTGCGTGAACATTTGTTGAGTAGGAAAGTATTTAGCTGATACAGACGACTGAATTTCATTTGCTTCCCGTCCACATTTGGGAGTGGGCCACTGATAACGATTGTTGTGTCCATTTTAGCAAGGTCGTCCAATAAGAGAGAGTAATCCCGTTTCAACTTTTCACTTGTGTTGTCATAGACGTCTACTGCCCCCACGTGGATCAACAATCTTTTTACCCCGCCGGTCTCAGACAGAAGCCTCGGAGCCAACCGCCTTAACGTCATGAGAGAGGAGCGTAGACTGTGTGTAGATGAACAGGCTCAACCCAATGAATCCCAATGGAGAAGTGCTCATGGGAGGAGTTTGGCTTCGACTCGCTCTGACTTCTATTGACTTACATTGACTCCTCCTTATTTACACTGACTCCTCCTTCTTTACACTGACTCCTCCTTCTTTACACCGACTCCTCCTCCTCTACACTGACTCCTCCCTCTTTATACTGACCCCTCCTCTTCTACACTTACTCCTCCCCCTTTACCCTGACTCCTCCCTCTTTACACTGACTCCTCCCTCTACACACCTCAACATCAGCCTCAGCTTCAGTAACTCATCATCACTTCCTGGCTACATTTAATCCATGCCTCTCAGTTCTGTACAACTCAAGCTGTTGTTCGAGCAGCAACCCTCCTCCTCCCCATCACCGCCTCTTCAGTAGAATATCATGTCATGGGTTCGGCTCAGCCTCTTTGGCACCAGGGTCTAGGCCCCGGGGGGTTTGCAAGCACTTGTATTAAACTCCCTTCTGCAGACCTCATGCAGTTTTCCTGCCAGGCTCTAATCGGCAATATATGCAATTACTAAATAAATATATTAGTAATTAATGCAATCCTTGTCTCGAGTCTTTTCAGAATCCTTTTTTACTGCCATGTGAGTAAGAGGAAGTCAGGAACGAGGAAATGTCTTTGGCTCTCGTGCAAACAAGTTAAACCAGAATAAAAACAAGAAGGCATGCGTACATAATAATCACACACACTTCTTCAGTTTACTACATACAAGTGAACTTGTTACAGCCTTGGGCCTGTAGGAGCAGCGGTGCACCTGGCCCATCCAGCTTCCCCACCTGGAGTCACTCTCTTAAGGCCACACACCACACCTGTCCGGGGCTGCCAGCCTGTGTGTGGCTGGTATGCCAAATAGTCCTCATGATGTCTGAACTTATTTTTTCCATTTACATTCAGCTCTTTATTAACTGAGTTGGGACAATGCACATTTATCAACACTGATGCTTTGAGCGTCAGTGTAAATGCGCCAGACTTAGCAAAACTTCTAACTGCTAACTTTCAGCAGTAGTCCCAAGCGAAGTTAGCTAACATACGCACACACAAAAGAATTAAAAACCTCACTCGACAATGAATAAATACCAAACAGAACTCAGAGAACTATCTGAGCTCAGTCCAATCCTCTGCTCAGTGGTTTTAGCGCTCTCTTTGATGCAAGGGTTTGTGCCGCGACGAACGGCAACCAATGAGAGAGCAGCAAAGTGGTCACATGGACAAAAGGTCAGAGCAAGAAGAGGAAGACATATACAAACAGGCCAAACAAGAGCTTGAGTAGGACTTAACCAGGACTAACTAAGGACTAAACCAGGACTAACCAAGGACTTCACCAGGACTAAACCAGGACTTCACCAGGACTAAACCAGGACTAAAGAAGGACTTCAACAGGACTAAACCAGGACTAAACCAGGGCTAAACCAGGACTAAACAAGGACTTCATCAGGAATAAACCAGGATTAAACCCAGACTTAACCAGGACTTAACCAGGACTAAACCAGGACTAAACCAGGACTTCACCAGGACTAAACCAGGACTAAACCAGGATTAAACCCAGACTTAACAAGGACTAAACCAGGACTAAACCAGGACTAAACCAGGGCTAAACCAGGACTAAACAAGGACTTCACCAGGACTAAACCAGGACTAAACAAGGACTTCACCAGGACTAAACCAGGACTAAACCAGGATTAAACCCAGACTTAACCAGGACAAAGCCAGGACAAAGCCAGGGCTAAACCAGGACTAAACAAGGACTTCATCAGGAATAAACCAGGATTAAACCCGGACTTAACCAGGACTAAACTTTTTCCAGGACTAAACTAGGACTGAGCCATGATTAAACCAGACTTAACCAGGACTAAACCATGACTAAACCAGGACTAAACTAGGACTAAATCAGGACTGACAATGGGGGACACACAGTTCTCATTCTCCCGCGCCGCTAACGTGTTCTCCGATACAGAAGCAGTGGTTTATAACATGCTCGTCCTCGTCCTTCGGGAGCGGGATGTCCACTGTCCATAAATGTGGATAAATGTGGATAAACGTGGATAAATGTCTCGGATGATTGCTGCCCTTAGACCCACGGTTGTCCAGTGTGTTCCCTACATGAGGCTCAGACGAAGAAGGTTAAAAACGACTCGATACAACAGAGTAAGAAGAGTGTGGTTCTTAGTTTGGGCTTTGGGACCGGAGTGTGAAGCGTGTTCTGACTCTTCGGTTATCTGAGGTCATCTGAGGTTATCTGAGGTTATCTGAGGTCATCTGAGGTCATCTGAGGTTATCTGAGGTTATCTGAGGTTATCTGAGGTCATCTGAGGTTATCTGAGGTTATCTGAGGTTATCTGAGGTTATCTGAGGTTATCTGAGGTTATCTGAGGTTATCTGAGGTCATCTGAGGTTATCTGAGGTTATCTGAGGTTATCTGAGGTTATCTGAGGTCATCTGAGGTTATCTGAGGTTATCTGAGGTTATCTGAGGTTATCTGAGGTTATCTGAGGTTATCTGAGGTTATCTGAGGTCATCTGAGGTTATCTGAGGTTATCTGAGGTCATCTGAGGTTATCTGAGGTTATCTGAGGTTATCTGAGGTCATCTGAGGTTATCTGAGGTTATCTGAGGTCATCACGGCGCTGTGTCAGTCCTGTGTATTTATGATCCTGCAGTGAGGAGTGATGATGTTTTCCTGATCAATATTTAAAAGAAAGCTCCGTGACATCTGCTCGGTGTCACTTTGAATGCCGCACTGTTCCCGTCAAGACTCCCAAACGCCAGAAATCAAAAGCAGGAAAAAACACCCGACGTTATCTCACTACATCATTCTGAAACGGAGAATACAATTCATTTTCCCAAACTGACTGTATGTGACTTTATGAGCGACAACGATGGCATCAGGGGAAAAAGATGAAACTGCAAATAACTTCTGGATTTGTGGAAAATGAAATATACATGAATGAATGAATGAATACTTTATTTCGAGCCATGGAAGACAAGAACAACAACAAAACAACAGAGTAGAAAAAAATATACAGAATTTTTTTGTATAATTAACAAAAAGTCTGCTTATAAAGGAGTGGGAAGAAGTTAAGCCTTTAAACTCTCACCCCATATGTATTATTCTAATTTAAATGAACTTTAATAATGTTGCTACAGCTCTGCTTAGTCCATGGTATATTTACAGTTATGAAACAGTGACAAATATTAGAATGTATTTATCGCCTGCTTTGAAATACTGGAACTATTGATAAAGTTAATTTGCTCCTAAAATAAAACAAAAATTGACCTTTAAAAACTTCTGTTGGTTTGGTCAAAGGCAATAATTCACTTCATAATTGCCATTTGAAGCCACATCATTATTTTTTCGGCGACAAACCTGAATAATGTTATAGTTTGAACCTGAATTCTATACAATGTGAAATTATGTGATTTAAATATATAAAACACACAGATCCATTTCTCAAACACACTTCCTGGGTCTGGATCACCTCCTGAATGTTATAACTGTGACTTAGTTTCTATCTTATAAATCCTGGTCGAAACAGGGCCTTTCTGAGTGGAGTTTGCATGTTCTCCCTGTGTCTGCGTATGTCCTCTGGGTGCTCCGGTTTCCCCTACCACTAAAACATGTACAACAGGTCTGTGCCTCCTGTACTGGCCCCTCCCATCTCTGTGTGGAGTGGGAGAGAAATGCACACAATTGTAAACCGCTTTGACTCTGGTCTGTGAAAGGAGATATATAAATAAAGATTGGGAGGGTCGGGAATGTGCAATCACAGCCATCTAGTGGTGGAACCGGCAAATTACATCCTGCTTTTATAATTTATAACAAATTAAAGTGGCACACTCAAACAGAGACGTTCTCAAAAACACACGTTATTGTTTTTAAAAGCAGAAAATCCTTCTTTTTTTTTTCCTTGACGTCATTGAGTCAAAAAGTAAAAATGAGAGAATAAAGCACGACGCAGGACGTGTTTGTGCTGCTCTGTGGCAGAAGTTTGTAATCTCAGCCTGAAAGGAGCAAAACACTTTTCTGATGAATGAATGAACATTTCTTTTCATGACAGTGGTCGTCCCGCCCTGAGCACCTGTGTGTTTGTTATTACTGCATTTCCTGTGTTCCAACTGTTTTTTCTCCTGATCTGTTGTTGAAGAATTGACATCTTTATAAAGAACTCAGAGACGACTGTTGTTGTAATTTAGAGCTACACAAAAATGTATTCAAATGAACTCGCTCAAACCAGAGGGACGGTCCCGGCTCCAAAAGGTCCATGAGTGTGTGCGCTGACGTGCTGCAATCTCCCTCTGGGCCGGTGGGGGTGTACCCGGAAGGAGAATAACCCAATGATTTTGTACAGTGTCTTCTGTCCTCTCGAAAGCGTCTTTACAGTATGGTCCAATACGTTCCAGAAGCTGTCGATGCTGAGGGGAGGATTTGTTTTTGGACCAGTCTAGTTTTGCCGCTGTGGACTTTTGAATGCAATCCTTAAATGAATGGGGCTAGTGCAACTAACAGATGCGCAAATGTGTTGTTTCACATTTTCCAGCCCTGCATCCATTTTGAAAAAGCCCACAGAAGGGAAAAGTGGTGGCACATAGGTTTCAACGACGGATATAGGCGTCCGTTATTATTTACAGTCTACGGCTCAAACATGTGGTTTTTTTGCACCTTTTTTTGCCTATTTAAGTAATTTAGCGCTGCTTAAACTGATCTATTCTTAAATGTTAATCAAACTAATGACACATGGCTACATTACAGAGTTCATTAAAAGCCAGAGCGCTGCTGGAACAAAGGGCCTCCTCAGTCATTTAGTAAAACAATCTTCTGTCTTCCGTTGTCACGCGGTAAACGTGCTGCTCACTAAAAGCTCGGGTTGTGCAGTTCGCCCGCGGCTAAACGACAGCTACGTGTTGGCGAGAGAAACCCAAGACCCACTTTTATTGATCTCATCCAAATCTAATAGGCTGAGTCTGCTCCCTACACTCTGCTCTATGCATTTACTGTCAGAGGAATGATAGAAGAGAGAGAGAGAGGAGCGAGAGGAGAGAGGTGCAAGAGAACGAGACCAGCGAGAGAGAGCAGCGAGAGAGAGCAGCGAGAGAGAGCAGCGAGAGAGAGACCAGCGAGAGAGAGCAGCGAGAGAGAGCAGCGAGAGAGAGACCAGCGAGAGAGAGACCAGCGAGAGAGAGCAGCGAGAGAGAGCAGCGAGAGAGAGCAGCGAGAGAGAGCAGCGAGAGAGCAGCGAGAGAGACAGCGAGAGAGAGACCAGCGAGAGAGAGCAGCGAGAGAGAGCAGCGAGAGAGAGAGAGAGAGAGAAGCGAGAGAGAGACCAGCGAGAGAGAGAGCAGCGAGAGAGAGCAGCGAGAGAGAGCAGCGAGAGAGAGCAGCGAGAGAGAGCAGCGAGAGAGAGCAGCGAGAGAGCAGAGAGAGAGAGAAGCGAGAGAGAGCAGCGAGAGAGAGAGCAGCGAGAGAGCAGCGAGAGAGAGAGAAGCGAGAGAGAGCAGCGAGAGAGAGAGCAGAGAGAGAGAGAGCAGAGAGAGAGAGCAGAGAGAGAGAGAGCAGAGAGAGAGAGCAGGAGAGAGAGAGAGAGAGAGAGCAGAGAGAGAGAGCAGCAGAGAGAGAGAGAGCAGAGAGAGAGCGAGAGAGAGAGCAGAGAGAGAGAGAGCGAGAGAGAGAGCAGCGAGAGAGAGCAGCGAGAGAGAGCAGCGAGCGAGAGCAGCGAGCGAGAGCAGCGAGAGAGAGCAGCGAGCGAGAGCAGCGAGCGAGAGCAGCGAGCGAGAGCAGCGAGCGAGAGCAGCGAGCGAGAGCAGCGAGCGAGAGCGCGAGCGGAGCGAGCGAGCGAGAGAGCAGCGAGCGAGAGAGCAGCGAGCGAGAGAGCAGCGAGCGAGAGAGCAGCGAGCGAGAGAGCAGCGAGAGAGAGAGCGAGAGAGAGAGAGAGAGAGCAGCGAGCGAGAGCAGCGAGAGAGAGCAGCGAGAGAGAGAGCAGCGAGAGAGAGCAGCGAGAGAGAGCAGCGAGAGAGAGCAGCGAGAGAGAGCAGCGAGCAAGAGCAGCGAGAGAGAGCAGCGAGAGAGAGAGAGAGAGAGCAGCGAGAGAGAGAAGCGAGAGAGAGCAGCGAGAGAGAGCAGCGAGAGAGAGACCAGCGAGAGAGAGAAGCGAGAGAGAGAAGCGAGAGAGAGAAGCGAGAGAGAGAGCAGCGAGAGAGAGACCAGCGAGAGAGAGCAGCGAGAGAGAGAGCAGCGAGAGAGAGCAGCCTTCTCCAGGTTCCGCTGGAGTATATCCTACTTTATGTAAAAAGCTGTTTCCTTTCTTTGTAATCTCTGAAGAATAAATATGATTCAGCAAAGTGCACCTGGAAATAACCCGCTGTAAAGATAACGGGAACACAAACTCACATTGTTTCATCGATAAATACTGTGTATAGATATTTATGAACTGTATGAAAAAAAAGAATTGTCCACTCACTTTTCACCCTCCGTGGGCGGTTATCCCTCTCTAAGCTCGGGTCCTCTACCAGAGGCCTGGGAGCTTGAGGGTTCAGTATCTTTGCTGTTCCTAGCACTGCACATTTCTGGACCCAGATGTCCGAGGTTGTTCCAGGGATCCACTGTAACCTCTTCTAGCTTCAGGGTCACTGCCCCGAGTGCACCATCACCACGGGCACTACTGTGACCTTTACCCTCCAGGCCCTCTCACTACTGTGACCTTTACCCTCCAGGCCCTCTCACTACTGTGACCTTTACCCTCCAGGCCCTCTCACTACTGTGACCTTTACCCTCCAGGCCCTCTCACTACTGTGACCTTTACCCTCCAGGCCCTCTCACTACTGTGACCTTTACCCTCCAGGCCCTCTCCAGCTCCTCTCTGAGACCTTGGTATTTCTCAAGCTTTTCATGTTCTTTTTTCCAGATGCTACCATCGCTTGGAATTGCCACGTCCACCACCACGGCTGTCCTCTGCCCTTTGTCCACCACCACGGCTGTCCTCTGCCCTTTGTCCACCACCACGGCTGTCCTCTGCCCTTTGTCCACCACCACGGCTGTCCTCTGCCCTTTGGCCACCACCACGGCTGTCCTCTGCCCTTTGCCACCACACGCTGTCCTCTGCCCTTTGTCCACCACCACGGCTGTCCTCTGCCCTTTGTCCACCACCACGGCTGTCCTCTGCCCTTTGGCCACCACCACGGCTGTCCTCTATCCTCTGCCCTTTGTCCACCACCACGGCTGTCCTCTGCCCTTTGGCCACCACCACGGCTGTCCTCTGTCCTCTGCCCTTTGTCCACCACCACGGCTGTCTGCTGCCCTCTTGCCCTTGTCCACCACCACGGCTGTCCTCTGCCCTTTGTCCACCACCACGGCTGTCCTCTGTCCTTTGTCCACCACCACAGCTGTCCTCTGCCCTTTGTCCACCACCACGGCTGTCCTCTGCCCTTTGTCCACCACCACGGCTGTCCTCTGCCCTTTGTCCACCACCACGATGTCAGGTTGGTTCAATACCATTCGGTCGGTCTGTATCTGGAAGTCCCACAGGATCTTTGCACGCTCATTCTCCACCACCTTTGGAGGAGTTTCTTAGACCTTGGGGTTTCCAGCCCATACTCTGCACAGATGTTTCTGTACACTATGCAGCCACTTGGTTATGGCGTTCCATGTAGGCCTTCCCTGCAGCATCTTGCACCGTGCAGTTATGTGTTGGATCGTCTCAGGTGCCTCTTTGCACAACCGACACCTTGGGTCTTGTCTGGTGTGGTATATCTGGGCCTCTATCGCTCTGGTGCTCAGGGCCTGCTCCTGTGCAGCCATGATGAGTGCCTCTGTGCTGTCCTGTAGGCCAGCCCTTTCTAGCCATTATGAGCTCTCCTCCAGCACCTCCTCATCTCGCCACTGCCTGAGACATTCACTGAGTACGTCATCCGTTTTGGCCTTCTCCATGATGTAGTTATGGAGTTTGGATGTTTGGTCCTGGACAGTGGCTCTCACACTCACTAGTCCTCGGCCTCCTTCTTTACGGCTTACGTACAGTCTCAGGGTGCTGGATTTGGGATGGAACCCGCCATGCATGGTAAGGAGCTTTCGAGTTTTAACATCCGTGGTCTGAATCTCTTCCTTTGGCCACCTGATTATTCCTGCAGGGTATCTGATCACTGGCAGAGCGTAGCTGTTAATTGCCCGGGCCTTGTTCTTGCCATTGAGCTGGCTTCTTAGGACCTGCCTTACTCGCTGGAGGTATTTGGCAGTGGCCGCTTTCCTCGTCACCTGTTCGAGGTTGCCATTTGCCTGTGGTATACCGAGATCCTTGTAACTGTCCTCAACGTCTGCTATTGTTCCCTCTGGGAGGGAGATCCCTTCTGTGTGGACTACCTTGCCTCACCAGTCACCATCCTGCTACATTTCTCGAGTCCGAATGACATCCCGATATATATATATACATATACATATATATATATACATATACATATATATATATACATATACATATATATATATATATATATGATGTATACATATACATATATATATATACATATACATATATATATACACACATATAAAAATTGTCCACTCACCTTTGGCCCTCCGTGGGCGGTTATCCCTCTCTAAGCTCGGGTCCTCTACCAGAGGCCTGGGAGCTTGAGGGTTCTGCGCAGTATCTTTGCTGTCTTATATTGGCTTTTTATTCAGAGCAACTACTACAGAATCCAGATCAATACATTATTCTATGAAAGTTCTCTCCCTGTGGGATGCAGCAGCGTTCCAAGGATTGAAACGTAGATGTAATAAGAAAGAATTACTTTTTAAAAGAAATTTACACAAATTTGCCTGCTATAAAAATAAATATTTCCAAATATGAAAGAAAAGACTCAATCTCACTTTGCAAAAACAGATTTTTTCCTCTTGTCTACCCACGGAGAAAACACATGGTCTGGACTTTGTTTTGACTCACTCTCGTCTTCACCCTGCTGCGCGGCTGACACGAATCCAAACAACATGCCAACCTTTTCATCATTGATCCAGGTCGTTACAGCGTTTGAACCTCAGACCTCACAATGAAAACACATAACATGCTTAGATCAAGGCTCCTTTTGGAAAACTGTAAACAAAAAATGTGTAAAAAATTGCTCAAATTTGGTAAAATGTGAATTAATTTAAGCACATTGTGACGCCTTAAAAAAGATTTGCCGATGGGACAAACAAATATGTATTGTTTTCTCCCTAGGAATGAGAATATAATGCAGCTCTTGATAAAGACTAAATGGCTTTGTCAGAATGTATTTAAATCAAGAAAAAAACATATTTGAGCCACTTTTGCAGAGTTTATCCTTTTTTCAGGGGTGCGACAGTAGCTCAGTTGGTAGAGCATTGGCCTTTGGGCCTGGAGGTTGTGAGTTCGATTCCCACCATGGGACCTACTCCAACTGCTCGCACTGATGACTGCTGTCGTTGTGTCCTTGGGCAAGACACTTAACCCCATATTGCCTGAAGCTTGAAAGATCAAGGCTGTTTCACAATTGACAGAGCAGCCATCTTCCTGTGGACTCACCCCCTGCAGAGGATCAGAGGGACTGGTGCTATGAGCGTTGGGGGCAGCTCTCATTGCCACCCCCCCGACCCAGAAATGGACAAAGGGGTTGAAAATGAAATGAAATGAAATCCTTTTCTCACATCATCGTTGTTCTTCGACATTTACACAAAGAGCAAGAAGCCACTCAGGAATGTTGAAGTGAAGAATAATCTCTCACACTTCTCTGTGGACCGTTTTCACACGTCCTCGTTTCAAACCGGACGTGGAACGAAGTCCTTTCCGGTGGCTGTGCTTCGCCGTCACACACACAGCTTTGAGTTTGGCTCAATCTCGCAGCAGTTGTTTCTGTTCTCGTCCTGGTTGGGCTGGAAGAGCGAGAAAACATACCTTTCTTTCCACGCTTTCCCGACGGACCTGGACCAAAGGAGGCCGTGGATCCAAGCCCTCAGAGGAGACCATGGTCCCCAGTTCTCCATAAAGCCAGGGAGCACTTTGTATGCAGCCTTACAACAGCCTTAAGGCCCTAATTAGAAAAATAAATCAGTAACATAGATGGTAATAAGGCAGTTTATTATCCTGTATGACTTGGATCGTACGCGCGCTCTGATTGGTTGATTTGCGGTCTGATATTTTCCCATCCTGGACCGTTACCATGACAATTGGTCCACAGCGCGTATCACATTTGATATCTTTCCACGGTACAAAAAGAATGAGCGACGACTTCGAAGAGCCAGAGGAAGTAATAACTGCAAATAACGACGAAAACACAACTCCCAACAGTCAAGAAGTGATTGACAACTTCGTTACAGACCAGAAAGGTAAAAACAGGATTAGGAAAACCAAGTCGGAGATTGATATTTGCATAAATTAAAAATAGTCATATAATAAAACATTTATTAACCTCGCCTGCTCGGTCTGTACAAAAAGGCCGCGGTGATATTTCTCTGTCCAGACCTCGCGCTCGGTTAATAAGCCGTTAATCAGACTCAGTACTTGTACACCATATGATTTCATAATGATCTATAACATGTGTTCTGTGGTATGTTAAGTCTTTTTGTCCTGTCTTTGTAAAACACTGGAGGCTGAAACTCTTGAACGATTTCCTGGTTCCGTCCACGCAGCACCTGTCTTCCCTCAAGGACAGCCGTTGTTTATTCTTTAAATATGCAGAGAGGCCTAAGAAGTGTCTGTGGAGGCTGCTGCCAGAGCTGGAGGTGAACTAGAGACCGGTGCTGGCTCAGACCGGGGCCTGGATGATGGATGGAGCCAGGGGGGCCGAGCGAGCCGCCAGGGGGGCCGAGCGAGCCGCCAGGGGGGGCCGAGCGAGCCGCCACTGACGCCACACATGCCACGGAGACCAGGGAGACTGTAGACCAGGGAGACTGTAGACCAGGGAGACTGTAGACCAGGGAGACTGTAGACCAGGGAGACTGTAGACCAGGGAGTTGTAGACCTGGGAGACAGTAGACCAGGGAGACAGTAGACCAGGGAGACAGTAGACCAGGGAGACAGTAGACCAGGGGAGACAGTAGACCAGGGAGACAGTAGACCAGGGAGACAGTAGACCAGTGAGACTGTAGACCAGGGAGACAGTAGACCAGGGAGACTGTAGACCAGGGAGACTGTGAGACCTGTAGGGAGACTGTAGACCAGGGAGGTAGACCAGGGAGACAGTAGACCAGGGAGACTGTAGACCAGGGAGACAGTAGACCAGGGAGACAGTAGACCAGGGAGACTGTAGACCAGGGAGACTGTAGACCAGGGAGACTGTAGACCAGGGAGACTGTAGACCAGGGAGACTGTAGACCAGGGACACTGACCAGAACCTGCGGCTGTGTGTGTGTGACAGTACTGACCAGAACCTGCGGCTGTGTGTGTGTGTGACAGTACTGACCAGAACCTGCGGCTGTGTGTGTGTGACAGTACTTACCAGAACCTGTGGCTGTGTATGTGTGACAGTACTGACCAGAACCTGCGGCTGTGTGTGTGTGACAGTACTGACCAGAACCTGTGGCTGTGTGTGTGTGACAGTACTGACCAGAACCTGTGGCTGTGTGTGTGTGACAGTACTGACCAGAACCTGTGGCTGTGTGTGTGTGACAGTACTGACCAGAACCTGTGGCTGTGTGTGTGTGACAGTACTGACCAGAACCTGTGGCTGTGTGTGTGTGACAGTACTGACCAGAACCTGTGGCTGTGTGTGTGTGACAGTACTGACCAGAACCTGCGGCTGTGTGTGTGTGACAGTACTGACCAGAACCTGCGGCTGTGTGTGTGTGACAGTACTGACCAGAACCTGTGGCTGTGTGTGTGTGACAGTACTGACCAGAACCTGTGGCTGTGTGTGTGTGACAGTACTGACCAGAACCTGTGGCTGTGTGTGTGTGACAGTACTGACCAGAACCTGCGGCTGTGTGTGTGTGACAGTACTGACCAGAACCTTCCCTGCTCAGCTTCAGAGGTCTGGCTTTCACAAGTCTGGCCTAAAGACGGTTCCAATCAACAGTTCCATCTGGAGAGACTCAAACAGACTAAACATGTGCATTATTAGAATTGTACATTGGTTGATAGAAATCTGACACTACATAAACTACATATATGACTCTGAGGACAATATTTTCAAGGTTATATTTATTGTGCTGTACAGAATGTGGTTAGGATTTGAAGCTTAGACTCCAGCAGAGCACCGCACAATTGCAGAAGGGGTATGAGATTATGAGAGTAAATCCCCCGGGGCCTAGACCCTGATGGTGGGAGTGAGGAGAAGGATGAAGAAGATGGCCTAGAACGAGGGGGCGATGGGGAGGAGGAGGGTTGCAGCATGAATGAAGCTGCAGGTGAGGATTGGTTTGAGGCGCAGCAGCTGAGTGTGATGGACTGATGTTGTTGCCGTGAGCAACAGCAGGAGGACTTTGAGCGCTGTGAGATTAGCTCTTCCTGTCTTCATTCTGAATTTCAGCTTTGTTTGTGGTTGAAATGAATGCCTTAGTGCAGAAATAATGCAAGGCCTATCGTGGTAAAGTCACAGGTATTCTTCTGCAGGGGTTTGTTTTGTGGGATAGAATCTGTCCACGCCACAATGATCGTCTAATGATGTGTGAGATATTTCCTTATTCCATGAACGCCACATGAAGCTTCTGTCTCAAAGGTATTCACAAAATACAAGAGAGGGAAGGATGAGGAAGAGAACCTTCAACACGGACAATGTCAGGCAATATACAAACCAGACATGGGCAAACTGGGCCAGGAGAGTCAAAAAGATATCATTAACTATTTATATTAAAGACGATTTATGAATTTAATAAAGTTTGACCAGTGTAATGAAAGGAGACATAATAAAGCAATGGGTTTTAACATTAGCACACAACAGAAGATAAATCTCTAAAGCAAGTATACAATCTCTAGTTTTAGCATAATAAAGAAGAAAGTATAAAATCTCTGACTCTTGCATAAGAAGTAAGTTTATAGAAGAAACATTGTAACACCATTTTAACACCTCGCCTGGTCTGTCAGACGTCAAGGCTCTCGAAGGCCTAACACCAGAGCCTCGGTCAGTGGAGACTGTCTGGTTCCTCAGTCTAGAGCCTCGGTCAGTGGAGACTGTCTGGTTCCTCAGTCCAGAGCCTCGGTCAGTGGAGACTGTCTGGTTCCTAACACCAGAGCCTCGTCAGTGGAGACTGTCTGGTTCCTCAGTCCAGAGCCTCGGTCAGTGGGGACTGTCTGGTTCCTCAGTCTAGAGCCTCGGTCAGTGGAGACTGTCTGGTTCCTCAGTCCAGAGCCTCGGTCAGTGGAGACTGTCTGGTTCCTCAGTCCAGAGCCTCGGTCAGTGGGGACTGTCTGGTTCCTAACACCAGAGCCTCGTCAGTGGAGACTGTCTGGTTCCTCAGTCCAGAGCCTCGGTCAGTGGGGACTGTCTGGTTCCTCAGTCTAGAGCCTCGGTCAGTGGGGACTGTCTGGTTCCTAAGTCCAGAGCCTCGGTCAGTGGGGAGTGTCTGGTTCCTCAGTCCAGAGCCTCGGTCAGTGGAGACTGTCTGGTTCCTCAGTCCAGAGCCTCGGTCAGTGGGGACTGTCTGGTTCCTCAGTCCAGAGCCTCGGTCAGTGGGGACTGTCTGGTTCCTCAGTCCAGAGCCTCGGTCAGTGGGGACTGTCTAGTTCCTAACACCGGCGCCTCGGTCAGTGGGGACTGTCTGGTTCCTAACACCGGAGCCTCGGTCAGTGGGGACTGTCTGGTTCCTAACACCGGAGCCTCGGTCAGTGGGGACTGTCTGGTTCCTAACACCGGAGCCTCGGTCAGTGGAGACTGTCTGGTTCCTAACACCGGAGCCTCGGTCAGTGGGGACTGTCTGGTTCCTAACACCGGAGCCTTGGTCAGTGGGGACTGCCTGGTTCCTCAGTCTAGAGCCTCGGTCAGTGGGGACTGTCTGGTTCCTCAGTCTAGAGCCTCGGTCAGTGGAGACTGTCTGGTTCCTCAGTCCAGAGCCTCGGTCAGTGGGGACTGTCTGGTTCCTAACACCAGAGCCTCGGTCAGTGGGGACTGTCTGGTTCCTCAGTCCAGAGCCTCGGTCAGTGGGGACTATCTAGTTCCTCAGTCCAGAGCCTCGGTCTGTGGGGACTGTCTGGTTCCTCAGTCCAGAGCCTCGGTCAGTGGGGACTATCTAGTTCCTCAGTCCAGAGCCTCGGTCAGTGGGGACTGTCTGGTTCCTCAGTCCAGAGCCTCGGTCGGTGGGGACTGTCTGGTTCCTCAGTCCAGAGCCTCGGTCAGTGGGGACTGTCTGGTTCCTCAGTCCAGAGCCTCGGTCGGTGGGGACTGTCTGGTTCCTCAGTCCAGAGCCTCGGTCGGTGGGGACTGTCTGGTTCCTCAGTCCAGAACATCGTTGGGACAGTCCAGCTCTTCCTTCGATGGAGCCAAACTGTGGAACGCTCTTCCCACTGACCTACAACTACAAACAGACTTAAACATCTTCGTCAGACGTCTGAAACTGTGGCTGAAATTGGAGCAGCGTTGTTCACATGATTAATGAACTGTATATTTAATTACTTTTATACATTTTAAATGTGTGCATATGTGTCCTAAAAGCCACAAATGCAAAAGTGTTGAAAATTAAATAAATAAATAAATAAACAATCATGCAGAAACAGGTCTAAAAAGTAGCATTTCTCCACCTGTCCCGCCCTGGAAAATGAAAGAGGGTTCTGAGGGCTGGCAGAGTCCAGCTGGATGGTTCTGAGGGCTGGCAGAGTCCAGCTGGATGGTTCTGAGGGCTGGCAGAGTCCAGCTGGATGGTTCTGAGGGCTGGCAGAGTCCAGCTGGATGGTTCTGAGGGCTGGCAGAGTCCAGCTGGATGGTTCTGAGGGCTGGCAGAGTCCAGCTGGATGGTTCTGAGGGCTGGCAGAGTCCAGCTGGATGGTTCTGAGGGCTGGCAGAGTCCAGCTGGATGGTTCTGAGGGCTGGCAGAGTCCAGCTGGATGCTGCTGTGCTTGCGTGGCTTTCTCTTGCACTTTTCGCCACATGACCTGAACGGAAATGCTCAAGTTTTCATGGTTCCATTTTCAATTCAAAGTTGGGAAAGCAACAGGCCCCATAACAACAAAAGGCCTCACATAGACCTTTAGTCCAATTGTGCAGTGTGCTTCCGGTTCTCCTCAGGCTGTCTCCTTTCTCCAGTTTAATCACTGCTACATTTATAAGTTATAAAACTGAGCGGTGGGATGCATTTGAGTCTCTGACCACAGGAGTCAAGGACACAGTGTGCTCCGTTCTATAGTGTGTCACTTGCTTCGACAACCTTTTTGTTATATTTTTGCACGGCCAAGTTCTGGGAGAAAGACTTTTACTTGTGTAAGACTGGCTTTCTGTTCATGACATGGCTATATTATTTCAAACGTTATTAACGGGCACATGGCTTTTTTATTCACAGACAAAAGCCTTAAATCACAACAGCAGTCGTCTCAGAGTCCGATTCCTCGACAACAGATGAGAGAATCAAACAGTTTGAACACACAAGTACAAGATCCGTCAATGTCGACCAAAGTATTTGCCTACTCACTCATTTTCAACATACACCTTGACTGTCCATTAGCTTGCATGAATATGTCCGTCATTAGCTAGCATCGCCACGGAGACAAGGCCAGGCGCCGAGGTTGCGTGGTCAGCGTGACTCTGCTTCCTCCGGTGCCTGTGGCTGTAAACAGTGAAGGTCAACATTAAGAGGCCGCAGTCGTTACTTTCTTTGCTGTTCCGAGCGGTTCTCGCCGCGGTGGGTGGTCGTGCTAATGGTCAGTCGGCAGCCGCTCTGATTTATCACACCTTTTATTTGCTTGTTATTGACAGGATATGTTTAAACAACAAACCAGCGCCGCACTTTGTGTTGGTCAAACAAATGTACTTTTGTGAGTCAAACAGGTCTAAAAAGTAGAAATTCTCCACTTATGTTTCATTAGATCTGTCCGAAATCACTACAACAGTCAACAGGAGCGTCACAGAACTAAGAATCAGACAAATTGAAATAATATTAAATTCTATTCATTGTTGTAATTTCCTAAATCACATCAGAAGTTTTCTAGTAAGACTTTACAAAACTGACCATAAATGTTGATAGTCCATTAAATTAGAGGAGTGGCTTTGTGTCTCCTCTGGGTCCTGTGTCTCCTCTGGGTCCTGTGTCTCCTCTGGGTCCTGTGTCTCCTCTGGGTCCTGTGTCTCCTCTGGGTCCTGTGTCTCCTCTGGGTCCTGTGTCCCCTCTGGGTCCTGTGTCTCTTCTGGGTCCTGTGTCTCCTCTGGGTCCTGTGTCTCCTCTGGGTCCTGTGTCTCCTCTGGGTCCTGTGTCTCTTCTGGGTCCTGTGTCTCCTCTGGGTCCTGTGTCTCCTCTGGGTCCTGTGTCTCCTCTGGGTCCTGTGTCTCCTCTGGGTCCTGTGTCTCCTCTGGGTCCTGTGTCTCCTCTGGGTCCTGTGTCCCCTCTGGGTCCTGTGTCCCCTCTGGGTCCTGTGTCTCCTCTGGGTCCTGTGTCCCCTCTGCGTCCTGTGTCTCCTCTGGGTCCTGTGTCTCCTCTGGGTCCTGTGTCTCCTCTGGGTCCTGTGTCTCCTCTGGGTCCTGTGTCGTCCCTGTGGCTACAGGCGGCTCTCTGCTCCTGGTGCAGACTGCTCCTTGGATGACGCTTTTTCAGCTGGTTGCATCTGAACCCTGCCAAGTCTCTCTTCATGGTTTTACTGATTTATTGGTGTGTGTGTGTGTGAGTGTGTGTGAGTGTGCTCGTCTGTGTGTGTTTGTCTGTGGTTTGGGGTGGGTCTGTTGGGTGGTCGGGGTCATGGGCAGGATTGTTTTTAACCAAACTGTAAAACACTTTGTGTTGCATCTCTTGTATGAAAAGCGCTTTATAAAAAAAAATTGATTGATTGATTAAAATGTTGATAAAGTCCATGCATGTTGTGAGTGTTTGGATCCTCACCACTGTCCTTCAGACAAACCACAACACATCACCTTAGAGTCAACAAGATAACCAATGTCCATGAATGTTCTGCATCCTCACCTGTCCCGAGGCCCTTCTGAATGGACTCCTGTTAGTGCCCAGAGTCAGAACTAAACATGGGGAGGCTGCTTTTCAGATTCATGCTGCTAAAATCTGGAACAGTCTTCCTGAAGATGTGAGACAGGCCTCCTCTCTGACAATGTTTAAAACCAGGTTAAAGACAGTTCTGTTTAGCTGTGCTACAACTGAGGGATTTTATATTTTTATCTTTCTCTTTAATATTCTGTGATTATTTATGATTTTAATGCTATCTTGTTTTGTTCAGCACTTTGAGTTGCCTTGTGTATGAATTGTGCTATACAAATAAACTTGCCTTGCCTTACACACAGTAGAAGAGTGATTTCGTCAATATTGCAATGACCAAACCTTGAGAACGACTGATTGTAATTGATCTCAGAAGTGGATCGATTTGAAGAGACCATGAAACGGACTCGCTACACAAGTGGGCGGTGAGAAAATCATGGCTATTGTTCGAAATGCGTGAAAACCAACTGTTCAATTAAGGTTTCCCGAATCGATTTGTCCATTTCGATTGCTTGCCCCAGATAGCCGCTCCAACCCATTACTACTGGGACAACACTGGTAGAAGTGGGATAACAAACAACCAAGCTCTCTTAATTACGTTGAGCACCGTCGCAAATTAAAAGTACGTCCAGTGAAATCAGAAAAGGAAATGCGGCAGAACTCGTGACGCCTTATTATTATATAAGACATTCTGATTTTCTTTGATTTGAGAAGTGTCATGGTTTTGGTGTGTTTCCTGTTTGATTATGTAATGTGTGTGTCTTCCTCGGTCGTACGTCCTGTTGCCTGGTTACATGCCCCGCCCCCTCATGTGTCTGGTTAGTCTTGTATTTAAACCTTCACTCCCTTGTCATTCCTTGTCTGTTTTAGTTCTTGTCTTTAGTCCGTCTTTGGTTACCTTTTGTTTTTTCACTGGTTTTTCATTTGTATTTTATTTGATTCAATCCAGTATATTTGCAGTTCTGCGTTTTGGGTTATTTTCATTTTGCCTCTGAGACGGAACCTTCTGTCGCAGAGGCTTGTGAGTCTCTCTTCTCAGCAAGAATGTCCTGGGTTCCAATCCCAGTCGGAACAGGGTCTTTCTGAGTGGAGTTTGCATGTTTTCCCCGTGTCTGCGTAGGTTTCCTCCGGGTGCTCCGGTTTCCCCTACCACTAAAAACATGCACAATAGGTCTGAATGTAAATGAGAGAGTGAATGGATGGTGTTGGGTCAGAGGCTTTGATGGTCCAGTGTGTTCTGGACTCGCTTCTGTCATCACCGTGTGTGGAAGGATTGGAACAATATCTGAATACATTAACATTACTTAATTAAATACAAGATTAACGAGACACAGGTGATCAACATGAGGGCGGGGCAGGTAATCAGACAACAGGAAGTTCAACTAAACCAACAGGGATTTGAACTAATCACAAAATATAACAAGAAATAAACCTAAACCATGACAAGACCTCTTTTATTTTGTTTATTTGTATTTGACACAATGTCTGAAGTCTTTTGTTCTTGTATATATTGTTTTTGTCTTGTCTTTGGTCCTGTATCTTACACTTGTTACAGTCCGAGCTCATGTCTCACTCCGTCCCCACATTATTACTCATTCAACGTGATGTGGTTATTTTCACAACAAGAGGCTAGCATGACAATAATAGCAAGTAATAATGGGGCAATTCTACACAATTTCAGTACATGTAGCAGCATGGGACAAATCAGATCACTTCATCTCTTTTATGAATTTGTCAAAGAGAAAGTAACTCAAAATGTGCCTAAAAAGAATACGTTTTTGTCTCAAGGAGATCAGTAGTTTTTTGGGGGGACTCCTTCAGACTCCTTGGTTGATCTGCCTTAGACAAGCCGTTGGATGGATTCATATCTCTGTGTATTTCTCAAGGCGTGGACCTTAGAACATTTGGAAAATGCAATTGAAGTGTTCTTTATGCACAGCTGTATGTCTGTTAAGTTATTTGATTGACTTAACAATAGTAGCCTTTGCGTTTTTCTAACCTTTGGCGAAATTGGAGTTTTGATTCATTTCGATAAATCGTTCCACGCCACCCGTTTAGAACCATCGTGTGAGCTTTATGCAAACTCTTGGAACGTTTGTCTGAGTCCTTAGAAGCACGCTGGCCAAACCACAGGCTTGAAATGAGATTCAGTCAAGTGCATAATCCCTCAGTTCTGCTTGGCTATGATTAATTGACCAAATGTCTTTTCTATGTTGGTCCACAGAAGCAGCTCGCACAGTTAAAGACCACCCCAGACAGCCGGGCTAATGTTTAAAAATGGCCACACGACACCTGGCTCTCACAGTATAGACAGAGGCTTGCAAATGCACTGCTGATATTCTCATGTTTACAACCACAAAATTAAACTAAATACTTTGCATAGATGTTTTAAATATTATGTGTGTAGCGAATGGAAACATATCTAAACTCTGACCATTGCGCTTTAAGTGACCTTGGTAAAATGTGCTACATACATAACATTACTTTCTAGATCTGCTTATTTGTCATGGATAGCACTCTTGCATGGGTTTGAATCCTGGTCGTAACAGGGTCTTTCTTGTGTCTGTGTGGGTTTCCTCCTGGTGCTCCGGTTTCCCATATGAAACATATCCAATAGTTCTAGCATTCGCCTCCGGTACGGCGACCTTGCTCCCATCTGTGGAGTGAGACAAATGCCCACAATTGAATAAATATTACTTACTTGAATGGTTTGATTCTCTTAACAGTTGTTCGGGATTTCAGCGGTTTTGTTAAGTCATCTGTGATAACTTCTGCTATACAAGAATAAATGTAATTGAATTGAATAGAGTAGGATAAGTGGAAACAGGGCTTTTGTCCTAGATCTCGCTCAAAGTTAGAGTATAAGTACCCTGGAAGTACATTAACAGCATGGATACCTTCTCAGCAGAGCACCATCACTGTCCTTTTAATGAAACACATTTATTTTGAAAGATTGTCCTGCTAAAACTTGACCCTTAGACCATTTGTAATCTCCCTGTATCGTTAAAGGCATTTCAGTAATTAGCCCTTCTGGCCCAAATGATTTAGAGAGCTGTCATTCACCAACCATCAGGGAAACAGACATCAAGCCCGCGAAATGGACCCTGGGATCGATACTCAAATAACCCTTCTAGCACAGTGCGTCTGGAGAAAACGCCGCCGTTACACTGATACATCATGAGCTTATGTGGCCGCTGACATTAATAAACCATTGCTGGAGTCCACAAGCACCGGGCAGGTTAAGAGCTGCTTACCTCACTTTGCTCTGTCAAAGTTGCCTTGGGGGTGAAGAGTGCGCAAAGACATTGAGAAAATTGTTAGCGGTTTTTAGCCAATCCACAGCAGAAAAACAACATATTAATTAACACTAACATATCCCAACTAGTATACCGTTGCTTCACTTGGGGGAATATGCCATGTGTGGGTGGAAAACTACCAAACAAGTCAGCCTGTGTCCATGAGTGTCATGGTGTGGCTTTTATTTTTGTATTTTTGTTTTATTTTGACTTTGTTTCTCTGTGGTTTGGTTTTGACTTCTGTGCTGTTTCCCCTGTCCTGATTGTCTGCCCCGCCCCGATGTGTTTCACCTGTGCCCCTGTCTATAATTACCCTGTGCCCCTCTCCACATGTTGCTGGTCCATTGTTTTGTCAATGTCCTGTTTTCGTCGTGTCAAGTTCTGCCTCTGGTCCTGGTTCTGTATTCTTGGATTTTGAGTTTAGTTTTCACCTGGACTTTTATTTTATTAAATCCTTATTTTTTGCATTCCTGCATTTGAGTCCTCCATCATCCCACCGCGTGACAATGAGTCAAACCAGACCATCCAGACTTGGTCCAGTTAAGTTTTTCATGTTCACGCCTTGAAGTTTTTTTTTCTTTTTTCGTAGGAGCAGTAATAACACACATAATTGGTTTAAGTGTTTTTCATTTATAGGACTCTACCAAAAACGATGGATAAGAGATTAGCATAGATAGTGATATAGACGTGTCCCAATGAGGTAGATTTCAGTTCCAAGCTCCAAGTTGATATCCTGACTCAGAGTGATCCACCAAATGGTTGAACAATTAAAGGGTTAGAGTGAACGAGTGTGAACGAGGCCTAAGACCCTGTCAGACCTAATTGTTTTTACGTTATACGCCTGCACTACCCTGAAGTTACTACATTACCGGATTTCTTGCTTGCTATTATTTGCTATTCACCCGTTGTCCCATTGTCTGTTCCATGGTGCGACAACGGGACCTCTGGACCTGGCCTCCTCCATCTACACCTGCGGACTGCCCCGCCTGGGAGTGCTTCAGTCCTGCACCGGACCTGTCCACGTTCAGCGGCCACTGGTCCACGTCCTGTAGCTTAGGTCCTGGATCATTAGCCTGTCCGTCCGGAGGAGCGGATCCCTTTCTCAATATGTGGGTCTCCCAGAGGTTTCTCACTTTTTCCCACTGGGTTTTCTTATGAGTCTTTCCTCTGATGCAGGAGGGTCTGTTGGACAGTTAGTGTCCAACTAGAAGGACTGTGATGATCCAGGACACTTTAACATTCTACATGTATGACATTTATCAACATGTGTTCTATATTCTTTGTGTTTTAACTGTTGATTCTCTGATCTGTGTTGGTGATTTCAATGATTTTGTAATTCTCTGAGATGACTTCTGTTGTGGTTTAGGGCTATACAAGAATAAATTGTATTGTAACTATACTGCTAAGTAAGTAAGTATTTTTTGCCTTTCACAGACCAGAGTCAAAGCGGTTTACAATTGTGGGCATTTGTCTCTCACTCCACACAGAGATGGGAGTGGGGTCGTCATACAGGAGGTGCATGCCAGACCTATTGTACATGTTTTAAGTGGTAGGGGAAACCCGAGCACCCGGAGGAAACCTACACAGACACGGGGAGAACATGCAAACTCCACTCAGAAAGGCCCTGCTCCGACCGGCATTCGATCCCAGGACCTTCTAGCTGAGAAGCGAGAGTGCTAACCACTCAGCCGCTGTGCCGCCCCGCCCTACTGTTATTATTATTGTTAAAATATATGATAACACTAAACTATTCCATATCTGCACATAACACTTGAATAGAACTGTGATTGTGTTTTCATTCACACTTCCTGCCGCCTCGTCTCACCTCGCAGTCGTTACGCCCGAGCCCTAAAAGCGTTGTTCTCCACTGTACTTCCTTAGATAATTATGTTTTATATACTTACTACTCTATACTAATGACACCACACACAATACAACTCAGTTCACTTACATATTTGGCAATATTTTTTTCTGACAGTATGTGTTAAACAGACCACATACTGTGTGTTACACTTATTAATTGGTTCTAGGTTTGGCCGTGAAATGAGATACGACCTTACGGACTCATTCAACAGTTGTTAGTTGAAGTCCCTGAGTTAGAAATAGCTCGAACTGAAAATCCAGCTCCGACAAAAATGCTAAATAAAAACCCAGCGAGCATTCCCTAATATTTGTGTAGCCTCCCTGTGTTTTCTGAAATCCTGCATCATTACAATTAATCAAAATCCAACTGTTTTGCTGTCTTTCCCAGGCTGACTCTCAGGGCAAACACAGCGATGGGGGAACAAGGCATTTTCTTGGGATTAGAATCTGCTTTCGACGCAGCTCCTTCCAAAAGAACTGGGCTAAATCCTGTGTGTGTGTGTGTGTGTGTAAAAAATAGTCCACACGGGATCATAATCATCAGCGTTTATGATCGCTGAGAGATTTAGATCACCTCCGGGAGTCCCTTGTTTGTGTATGAAGAACAAGCTGTTTGAAAAAAGTATGTAAGTAATTAATTATTGATAAAGCACATTTTTAAAGACCTTGGTCGCCCAAAGCTTTACAAAGTTCAGAAATGCAACCCGCGGAAATTCAATTCTGGAAGACTGAACTGCTGCAGCCCGTCCCCTCCAGGCCTGCCTCACATCCTCGGCCTATGGCACAGCAAACGCCCATCTCCCGCCAACCAATGCCCGCCAGGTCAGTAACTTAAAAGGCGGAGACTCCCACTTCTCGGCCTTCTCAAGCCTCACAACCACCGCCTCCCCTCCTCCTCCTTCTTACCCTTCTTTGAGCGTGCACTTTTCCTGCTGCCCCAGTGCCACCACCAGTACCTAGGTTCCGGGGGTCTCATGTGCACACAAACAGGAGCCGCGCTTAACAGCGTCGCACCGGGGCCTAAGGTGCCAAACATTGTTTATTGAAATGCTTCAAATTACATTTTGTCTCATGAGTCTCTCCAGATTGAATCAAGATATTGTTCCATTCCCTCCACATCAAAGTCCATCCAACCAACATCATCCATTCAATCACTCGTTACATTCAGGCCTATTGTGCATGTTTTTAGCGGTAGGGAAAACCGGAGCACCCAGAGGAAACCATCGCAGACATGGATTCGAACCCAGGACCTTCTAGCTGAGAAGTGAGAGTGGTTACCGTTAAAAGAGGGACCGGCGCCAAGAGTTATAGGAGGTGACACGATCCTTCAATTTACCGTAACAATAGTTTGATAACAGAACATTCATAGTTTTAAAAGCAGACCCGAGACACACCTTTGTAGATCAGGTTTTGATTAGTATTTATTATCTATTATTGCATTTTGTGTTTTCCAGAGTGGCCAGAAGAGTCCTTGATTATTCTAAGAGCTTGGTTTAAGAGTCTGGATTCATAAAGAACCTCCATACCAAGCAGCTCAGATCAGAAAATCAAACTGTTCAAACACAATAAATGCAATGAAAAAAACAAACTCAAAGATCCATTGGTCCATAAACGTCGAGTGTCCTGGATCATCATAGTCCCTTTAATCCCGACTGACACGAAACAGCAGGCTTGTTTTATGGTTCATAAATTAGAAAGATACTTGATCCCTGTAGGAGAAATCAAGGTGTCCAATGGCAGAAAAAATAAAAAATAAAACAGATCATTCTCAAAAGCTAACAATCATAATAAGGAAATGCAACAGTCCTTCAGGTCACAGCAGCAGAGGTGGAGCCGCTTGGTTCAGACCATGTTCTCTGCTCTGCTCCAAAGTAAAAGCATTTAGCATTCCTCCTGTGGATTTTCTCCTGATCCACTTGGTGCGGACCATGAATCCTCTCTGCTCTGGTCTGGACCAGTGTAAAACCATGAATCCTCTCTGCTCTGGTCTGGACCAGTGTAAAACCATGAATCCTCTCTGCTCTGGTCTGGACCAGTGTAAAACCATGAATCCTCTCTGCTCTGGTCTGGACCAGTGTAAAACCATGAATCCTCTCTGCTCTGGTCTGGACCAGTGTAAAACCATGAATCCTCTCTGCTCTGGTCTGGACCAGTGTAAAACCATGAACACTAAACTGCAGCAACATCTCAGGCAGAAAAAAACAAGAAAAATAGAAAAAATGAAAAAACAAAACAACAACTGCTTCAGACACTTAGGACTTGTTTCACTGCATTCATTCAAGTGAAGTGCTCAAACCTGTTTTTTTCCTAAACAGTTACATAAAAAACAAGTTTCATGAAAGTCTCCATTGTTCCATAAGTATCAGCGCATTCATGTTTCTAAAACGCTGTCAAAACCATAATTTAAAAAGGCATTACCAGCACCTGGTTTGAGGCCACATTTGAACATGTTTATCAAAGGAACACAGGATGGAACAAACAAAGCCATTGATGTTTCAGGTTAATCTGAGTTTATCTTTATAAAAATGCAAATGGCCTCACGTCCGTCCACCATGTTATTTTCACTTTCCGCACTTTTCCTTGAACTGGCTGCAGCTTCAGTGGAGACAGCGACAGATTAGAGGCTCTCTTTGAAGTCTCATCGCGGCCGACCAGATTTAAACCATGAAAACACATCTGCATCGCTCCATCTGTCACAGCAAAACTAATGTCCAGCTCCGACTCACGCCCAAACGGCTCCAACTCACGGAAAGTCTTAACTCTGGCCCGAGAGCTGTTTCTCAATTATGTAAGAGAGCCAAAACAAAGCACGAGTCGAAAGAACTTTGATATATATGTGGGTGGAAGCAAACTTCTAAATCTGTGGGGCAAAGAAAGACCAGCTGACCACGGAGGATGGACCGATACCTAAAACACTTACTGCTGTTGTTGTCCATGGCAACAACAGCAGTAAACAGTTTAGTTAACAAAAAATCTATTATTTTCTCTGTTTTCACAAAGATAGAAATCCTGGTTTTATTCCTTGTTTTGTCGCGAATGATTTGAGAATCATAACGAGACCTTTTTTAGTTCTGGCGCCCGGATCACAGACTTTCTGATTGGTGAAATCAAATGAAATCATCATTTGTATGAACTAAAATAGTCAAAATGCTACATCTTTGTTTTCATTGTCAGAAGTCCTCTTTAACAACAATAAAACCATTTAAACATAAAACATGTGTTTTACAATAAGATAAATCCTCTCAGTATTTTAAGGCTGTAAAACCCTCACTTTGTTTCTAACCACCTGAACTCACCACTGATAAAGCACAATCACAGGCTGTGTCCAAAACGCTAGGCATCGGGCCGCGTAGGGTGGATATGTAGGCATCGTGACGTCACTTCCTCACGCGACGGCTTTTGCAGGGGTGTCCAAAACCACTTGGCGAGCTCGCCAAGCGTAGGCATCATGACTTCGTCTCTATGGAAACGGCCACTTTTGGAGCAGATATGAAGGATGCATCTGATGTATGCTTCGTTGCCTTCTTTTTGCCAAGTCACGGCCGCGCATGCGCAGAACTCCGTTCGGCATTAACATGTAAACAACAGCTCGGAGCTGCTGGAGCTAACATTATGGTAAGCACTGCTATACTTTACTGTGAAGTTATGTCTATAGTAAGCACTGCTATACTTTACTGTGAAGTTATGTCTATAGTAAGTACTGCTATACTTTACTGTTGAGTTATGAACACGACTGTTATGATAAAACACAGACATAAATTAGATCTGCCACAGATGTGTGTATTTAACCTTGTTATCTGCTGTAAATAAGCTCAGTCCCGAGAAGCTAATGCTACGAGGCTAGTTCATTCAGATTCGGTTTTTGAACAAGAAAAATCATGTTGTGTTTTATCTTTTAGGGAGAAACAAACCCACTGATTAAATATTAAAGCTACACTGAGGAAATAGTCACGTTTTCATGGAAAATCACTCTCAGCACAGCAGCTATAGTATGCTAACACATGTTTTCTGTATTCATATAAAATAGATTGTGCATATCGTTTTTAATCCCATACTGAGACTGGGAAAACTGTATATATTAGACATATGAAATTATAGAATAGGCCAAGAATAATTATAAAGCCCTTTTCATACAATAGTCTAATAAATAGTAAACACACATTATACAGAGGTTTCGTTTGTCATTAATAAGACATTTGCAGAGGACAAAGTCCCACTTCCACAAACACAGGTTTAAAGTGGTTAGCCATGCTTCTAACTTGATTATTTGTGTATATTTCTATCATATCATTCTTCTGTTTCCCCTGCTGTGAAGCTTGTACCTCTAATATTAAATACTGTAAGGATTTCTGTATTTTATTTTTAACCAGTTTTTTGCAAAGCCCCAAATAAATAGTATTAATTGAATATGAAGTGTAAAAAGAATCCTAAATGTGGGCTGTGTTTTAATGCATGATGTTTGTGTTCTTCTTTTTCAGAGACTTGTGGTGAAATTAAGGTCATAATTTCTCCAGCTTCACGTCCTGCTTCACCTCCATCACCTCCTGCTTCACCTCCATCACCTCCTGCTTCACCTCCATCACCTCCTGCTTCACCTCCTTCACCTCCTGCTTCACCTCCATCACCTCCTGCTTCACCTCCATCACCTCCTGCTTCACCTCCATCACCTCCTGCTTCACCTCCATCACCTCCTGCTTCACCTCCATCACCTCCATCACCTCCTGCTTCACCTCCTTCACCTCCATCACCTCCATCACCTCCTGCTTCACCTCCATCACCTCCTGCTTCACCGCCATCACCTCCTGCTTCACCTCCATCACCTCCATCACCACCTCCTTCACCTCCATCACCTCCATCACCTCCTGCTTCACCTCCATCACCTCCTGCTTCACCTCCATCACCTCCTGCTTCACCTCCATCACCTCCATCACCTCCTGCTTCACCTCCTTCACCTCCATCACCTCCATCACCTCCTGCTTCACCTCCATCACCTCCTGCTTCATCTCCATCACCTCCTGCTTCACCTCCATCACCTCCTGCTTCACCTCCATCACCTCCTGCTTCACCTCCATCACCTCCTGCTTCACCTCCATCACCTCCTGCTTCACCTCCATCACCTCCTGCTTCACTGCTGAAAACATTATGAACTACAACAAACTTGTATATAATATTTTCCTTTCTGTCAGTTATTATTATAGATAAATGGATGTTCCAGTTATTATTATTATAGATAAATGGATGTTCCAGTTATTATTATAGATAAATGGATGTTCCAGTTATTATTATAGATAAATGGATGTTCCAGTTATTATTAAAGATAAATGGATGTTCCAGTAATTATTATAGATAAATGGATGTGTCAGTTATTATTATAGATAAATGGATGTTTCTCTCTCATCAGCAAACACACGTTAATACATTTAGGTCTGATAAAATTACTTTTAAGTGATGCACAAACGAGGGCCATAGCAAATATGTAATCCTTATCTAATAATCATTTATTGCATATATGTGCATTGTTTACATAAAATATAACTTTGTAAAAACTAATGATTACTGCCAATACAATTGTTATAACAGAGAAAGTGTAACAACAAAAGCATCCTCTGTTTTTTCAGAATACGATTGTAAACATCCAGGGGGCTCTCATTACCTGAACCCGTGTTTAGACAGCCTGTTCTGGGCTTCAGCACTGCAGCTAACTGGGCTGTTAGCTTATAGCACCGGAGCTTCAGGCTGGAGGTAAAGTCCGAAAATTTTCGATTTTTATCTCCAAACAGACTTCTGATATGACAATAAAGGGGGATATTTCTCGCCTCAAATGATATTAGAATTAACTTTTATGTCCTAATTAAAGCGTATTTAGAACTTTTTACCGTCCATCATGGCCGCCGTGTCCTTCCGCTCCGCTCTGAGTTGTGTAGTCACGTGACGAAGGCAGAAGGCAGCTGCTGTCCAAATCCACATCACGTCTCGCCTCCTACCTCGCCTGTGGCTACGCGGCCTTCCCTCGATGCCTACATATCCACCCTACGCGGCCCGATGCCTAGCGTTTTGGACACAGCCACAGAGATTACTGCCTGCCTCAGGACAATCCATTCAATAAACCTGTTTGCAGACACATTGATTGATATGTACTGTCCTAAATTCAAATAAATAAAAGAAAAAGAAATGTATGTCAAACCCGTAGCACAATATTTCACCAGAGCTGGAGGAGTGTTTGTGGAAAGGCACGTCTGGGCTCTGACTCCTGCCCCTGCCACCTGGCAACGGATTAAGTGGAAGAAAGTGGATGGATGGAGACATTCCAACCATTCGCTCACATCTGGTCCTGCTCTACCCTCTGGTCCTGCTCTACCCTCTGGTCCTGCTCTACCCTCTGGTCCTGCTCTACCCTCTGGTCCTGCTCTACCCTCTGGTCCTGCTCTACCCTGTGGTCCTGCTCTACCCTCTGGTCCTGCTCTACCCTCTGGTCCTGCTCTACCCTCTGGTCCTGCTCTGCCCTCTGGTCCTGCTCTGCCCTCTGGTCCTGCTCTACCCTCTGGTCCTGCTCTACCCTCTGGTCCTGCTCTACCCTCTGGTCCTGCTCTACCCTCTGGTCCTGCTCTACCCTCTGGTCCTGCTCTACCCTCTGGTCCTGCTCTACCCTCTGGTCCTGCTCTACCCTCTGGTCCTGCTCTACCCTCTGGTCCTGCTCTGCCCTCTGGTCCTGCTCTACCCTCTGGTCCTGCTCTACCCTCTGGTCCTGCTCTACCCTCTGGTCCTGCTCTACCCTCTGGTCCTGCTCTACCCTCTGGTCCTGCTCTACCCTCTGGTCCTGCTCTACCCTCTGGTCCTGCTCTGCCCTCTGGTCCTGCTCTACCCTCTGGTCCTGCCCTACCCTCTGGTCCTGCTCTACCCTCTGGTCCTGCTCTACCCTCTGGTCCTGCTCTACCCTCTGCTGGACGGATTTATGTGACTCGCCTCGCTTCATTCTTTCTCTTCAAACACACTCGTAACTTACAGGACATACATAGATTAATATGAGAGGACTTCAGGACAGAGACCTGAGACCAGGACTAATGTGAGAGGACTTCAGGACAGAGACCTGGGACCAGGACTAATGTGAGAGGACTTCAGGACAGAGACCTGAGACCAGGACTAATGTGAGAGGACTTCAGGACAGACCTGAGACCGGGACTAATGTGAGAGGACTTCAGGACAGAGACCTGAGACCAGGACTAACGTGAGACCACCACAGCACTGAGACTGCTCTCGTTAAGGTTACAAACGATATCCGGCTGAACACTGACGCAGGCAAAGTCTCAATCTTAATCTTGTTAGATCTAAGTGCTGCCTTTGACACTGTCGACCATGAGATCCTCTTACAGAGACTAGAGGACTGGGTTGGCGTCGCTGGCTCCGCCCTAAGTTGGTTTAGGTCTTACCTTGAAGACAGGAAGTACTTTGTGGAGATTGGAAACTGTGTCTCAGATCATATGGCCCTGACCTGTGGAGTCCCACAGGGGTCGATCCTGGGACCTCTTCTGTTCAATCTCTACATGCTGCCGTTAGGTCAGTTAATACGCAGAAACAAAGTGTCCTATCATAACTATGCAGACGACACTCAGATCTATGTCTCACTGACTGCAGGAGAACATGGACCAGTGGACTCACTCCTTCACTGTATCCAACAGATCAGTGAGTGGATGCAAAACAACTTCCTTCAGCTAAACGCAGACAAAACTGAAATGATTGTCTTTGGTCCAGAAACAAAGAGAGAGCGTCATCTGTCATCTACAGTCTCTCTCCCTAAAACCTTCAAACAAGGTCAGAAATCTAGGGGTAATACTGGACTCAGACTTAAATTTTAATAGCCACATCAAATCAGTAACATCAGCAGCTTTTTACCATCTAAAAAACATTGCCAGGATCAAAAACATAGTGTCTAAAGCAGACCTGGAGATTCTTATCCATGCATTTGTCTCCAGTAGGTTAGACTACTGCAATGGCCTGCTCACAGGTCTGTCCAAACAGGCTGTAAAACAGCTGCAGTACATTCAAAATGCAGCAGCTCGAGTCCTGACAAGAACCAGGAAGTACGACCACATTAGTCCAGTTCTCAGGTCTCTGCACTGGCTTCCTGTGGCTCAGAGAATAGACTTTAAAACAGCTCTGCTTGTTACAAGTCTCTCCATGGCCTGGCACCAAAATATATTAGTGACATGTTAGTCCCATATGAACCAGCCCGGACTCTGGGGAGCACAGGGACTGGACTCCTGCTGGGACTCTGAGGAGCACAGGGACTGGACTCCTGCTGGGACTCTGAGGAGCACAGGGACTGGCCTCCTGCTGGGACTCTGAGGAGCACAGGGACTGGACTCCTGCTGGGACTCTGAGGAGCACAGGGACTGGCCTCCTGCTGGGACTCTGAGGAGCACAGGGACTGGACTCTGAGGAGCACAGGGACTGGACTCCTGTTAGTGCCCAGAGTCAGAACTAAACATGGGGAGGCTGCTTTTCAGATTCATGCTGCTAAAATCTGGAACAGTCTTCCTGAAGATGTGAGACAGGCCTCCTCTCTGACAATGTTTAAAACCAGGTTAAAAACAGTTCTGTTTAGCTGTGCTACAACTGAGGGATTTTATATTTGTATCTTTCTTTTTAATGTTCTGTGATTATTTATGTTTTTAATGCTTTCTTATTTTGTTCAGCACTTTGAGTTGCCTTGTGTATGAATTGTGTTATACAAATAAACTTGTCTTGCCAGGACTAATGTGAGAGGACCCAAGGACAGAGACCTGAGACCAGGACTAATACATTTGTATCTAACATGGTGCAATGTATTTGCCCTGGGTTAAAGTGAGGGACTTGTCCCAGACCGGTTTGTTCTGTCGTCACATGACAAAGACAAACAGGTTTCTGGGGGTTTAAATGCTTCGGATATTTGTTTCAGTTCCTGATGTCAGCAGAAGAGAAGCGGGTGAGTAAAAGCTCTTGGATTTTAACTTTTTTAAAACATATCACTGCAAAGGGACCAGCACACACTGGACACAGGATCTAGAACAGTTCTAACATTTATGAAAATATTGTCTTGATTTGACACAAGACCAGATTTAAAAAACAAACAATAAATGCTATGGTTTGTAAAACCAGCTCCAGACTGAGAAAGTTACAGACGCACAGAGAACACAAGAGCCAGAGTCCAAAGCTTCTCGTCCTAAAACAATATTCGTGTTTCATTAACTGCGCCCGCAAAACATGGAAGATGTCATTTGAAAAATTACAAGTCTTTTGAGGTTATGGCTGTTTTAGAGAGTTTGATCATTCTAAAGCCCTTGGCACCGCTGAGGGTGTGGCCCGCCAGGCTCCCGCTAAACTGGAATATTTAGTCGCAAGGGCAGTTTTGTTTCCTTGTGTAATTAAGCAGAAGGATCATTGTGCTGTAAGGACTTGCACCATGGATAAAAGGGTGAGTAGTCATCCATCCATTTTCTTTCAGTTCATCTGTTGCCATGTGGGCAGCAGACTAAGCAGACACACATTTCCTCTGTTCCTTCCTCTGGTCTCCTGCAGGAACCTCAGGGAGGCATCCCAAACAAATACCCGAGCCACCTCAACTGGCTCCTCTTCATGCGGAAAACAACAGCTCTACTCCGAGCTCCTCCAGAGTGACAGAGTTCCCCACCCAATCTGTACGGGAGCTCCACTCTGGAACAGACAATGTGGACGGCTTGTATCATGATCTTGTCCTTTCGGAACACTGAGGTCAAACGCTGAGGATACATTTGTGTTCCCTGTCAGAAATGATGGAATCTCTTGTATCTTACCAACTAAAAGAGTTTCTATACTCAAATGAACTTCTCTCCAAGTTACAATCAGGCTTCAGGAGAAAGCACAGCACCATCACTGCAGCGACAAAAGTCATAAATGATATACTTGTTGCTCTTGACAAAAAACAATATTATGCTTCACTTTTCATTGATCTGTCAAAAGCTTTTGACACGCTGGACCAGGCTTCTTTGTTTGGGACTGTCAGATCATGTAGTCTCTTGGTTCACAAATGATTTGAATGACAGGACTGCATAAAATGTGATGTTCAGTGTTCTGACTTTGTGACTGTCCACAAGGGGGTGCCACAGGGCTCAGTGTTAGGACCCCTCCTGTTCATTATGTATATGACTGAAATGGGACAAAATGTGTCAGATGCTAATTTACATTTTTATGCTGATGACACAATTATTTACAGTTTTGAAATGACTCCAGCCAAAGCTGTTGAATCTCTGCAGAAAGCATTTGAAATGGTTCAGCACACCCTTCTGCAGCTAAAACTTGTCCTCAATTCTGACAAGACAAAATTAATGTTGTTTTCAAACACCAAAGAAGGACCTGAATCTGTTCCTGGTAAGAATGTGATGATGGCTTCTCCCCAAGATGGTGGGGCTATGCCCTCTTTAAGAGTCCGTCTAAAAGGAGAGGCTTTAAAGTCCTTATGCAGGGTTTGTCCAATAATTTGTGGATATCAAAATTGCAAGACAGATAATCAATAAATGCCCATTTGAAATAGATTCCAGCAAAAATCATCCTTTATTTTATTGAAAAAATATGTTTTTAATGCATTTGCGTTGTCTGACCTTCACACCGTGTACCGCCCCCATTCAAAATGTACAGTAAATCCGACAGTGAATGAGAAACATAAGAAAAAACCTCGTCTATGAACTGAGTATCAACGGATGAAGAGAAGAAACGTCTTTACAGCATGCGGAGATGCGTTTTTGTCACATTCTCCAGCCCCAGCGGCCATTTTGAATCACTCCATGATCCGTTAACGGACGTAGTCTCCGCCGCTCTAACTAATGGGCCAAAAATTGGGCTTTCATGTCCTGTGGCAGTGAAAGTTTTCTTCAGCAATCCGTCCATGAACTGTAGCATCGACTCACTTTCTGATCCTTCTTTGACACTATTTACCCGAATTTTATTTCTTCTGGACCTCCCTTCAATGTCCGTCTGCTTACTTTGCACAATCATTTGGTTTGTCATCACATTTGTCAAGCATCTTTCATGGCTGTGGTCAGTATCTCCGCCTCCGTGATACGTGCCTCCAATTCAGCTAGCTTGATCTTGAGCATTAGCCTTCTCAGTATTTTCAGAAATACTTTTGTAAACTTCATCTCTCAGCGTCGCCAGCTCAGCTTTCATGTCGTTTCTCAGCTCCACTTTCATGTTCCAAAAGTCATTCCAGTTTTAAGCGAGGAAGTCTTGCAGATCCGTCATTATAGCTCTTAGCATCGAGCTAACACTTTCTGCTCCATCACCTTGTTCCGTTTCTGCCATCGGCTGCCCGTTCCGGTTCTCCTTTTCTACGACTTCTAGTCTTCACGTCCCCGCGCATTCCAGTCTAAATTCAAGTAACAAGGCACGGTGGTCTTGATCTGGGGGATTTACCAACTTTGCTATCGGGAGCGCTTAACTAGCCATCCATCGTGGTTGCTCGCTACCCGGAAGTGTCATAGAGACAGTGTTGGGCACATTACTTTGAAAAAGTAATTTGTTATAGTTACTAGTTACTTCTCCCAAAAAGTAACTGAGTTACTAACGGAGTTACTCCACTATAAAAGTAACTAGTTACCAGTAAAAGTAACTATTGTGTTACTTTTTTGTTTTGTTCTGGAACATAATGTGCACTCGAGGTGCACATGTTGACCTTTAACCTTTAACCTCAGTGAGTTTAAATAGTGCTGATATTTCCATCTAGAAAAGTCTGTTTTTCTGCTGAAGTCCTGTTCACTCTTCATCTGTCTCTGTGTAAGCACTAAACACCAACACGCTCCACTGTGAATGTGGAAACACCAAGCACTGACTTCAGCCCAATCAGATCAACATATATATATATATATATATATATATATATATCATATAAATCAATTTGTTTGGCTACAGCAGAATATGTTTCATGCATTGTTTGTTCAAACAAAACACAAAACTATGAGTTATGGGTCTTACCTTATAAATGACCTGCACAGTCCACTTCGGTTCAGACCAGTTCTGTGTTAAAGTCCAGATAATAGTTTGAGCGTAGATATGTAATCCTCCGTTTGGAAATGAGTCCAATGAGTTTTAAAAAGTAAAACAAACATAAACTCCTCTGTTTTGCTGCAGCCGGCTGCATCCAATTTCTAAAATCAACCGTCTTACACTTCACCTCTTTCTTATCATTCCTATAGTCATTGAAAAATTACCCTAAGTGCATTTTAAATCATCTTAAAATGTGTTATATGTATGTTAGCCAAACCTGCTGCTGTCCTTAGCAGATAAACCAGGAAGAGAAAGGAGCTTATCCATGGAATTGTATGCAGCCTTCTGCGCTCACATGAGCTCCTCTGAGGCCTCACGCTGATACAAGCCGTGGTAGAGTGTGATTAAGACCCATATTTGTTTCAAAAACACAGTTTATGACCGTCCTCTGAACTGTAGACATGTAGACTGTAAAGGAAATATGTTTTACATCAGCCAATAATATCTGAGAGGTTTTCTCATCCTTCTCTCATGACAACAGAGTCCTATCACGAAGTAAAAAGAGAAGTTCATTGTGCGTCTTGAGTAACGCGCAGTAACGGGATGTTGGAAATGATAATTCATAGTTACCTAATGTAACTTCAGTTCTACGAATAGGTGCGTAGTCCCTTAGGACTTCGCTAGTGGGATATCACTCGTGACCCCCAGGTCACACGCCAGAGAGATCAAAATAATTTGCTCCAATCACCAGCCACCGTCCTCTATAAATGCCCCTGCACAAGGCCGCACCCCCTCTTGAACTCTGCCAAGCCGGGCTGGCCTGATGGGCTCGTAGCTAAGGGACTACGCACCTATTCGTAGAACTTAAGTTACATTAGGTAACTATTAATTCTACGTCATGGTGCTACGTCCCTTAGGACTTCGCTAGTGGGACACAACGCGGAGGCCGTAGGAACATGTACTCCCAGCAGGCCAGCGAAGGGTGATTGGAGCTCCGCCCGAGCAAGACCCTCACACAGTGAGAGGACTCAGGGCAGAAGAAACAATGCGTGTTACAGGGCCACTCCTACCAAGGATACCCCCACGTAACACAGACCGTAGGTCATCCGTAGTCACAGGACGCCTCTCCCAAGAGCTCCTGACGTGGACTACCTGACCGACCAAACACACATATATGTACCGCACCTGTAGGATGCCTCTCCCAAGAGCTCCTGAACCAGGGCGGAAAGTAAACCGAAGGCCCCCTCAGAGGAGGGACCTAACGGTCCAACTCAGTCCGCTGCACTCAGCACGGAATGGGCCACCGACCGGTCCGACACATCCAAAAGATAAGACCGGACGAAAGAGGAGGACGACGCCCAAGAAGCCGCACGGCAGACGTCCTCGACCGACGCCCCCCTGAGAAGGGCCGTAGAGGCCGCCATCCCACGCGTGGAATGCGACCTGAAGCCCACTGGGGGGGCCAGACCCTGCGTCTGATACGCCCGCCGCACAGCCGTGGCGACCCAGTGCGCCAGCCGCTGAGCCAACAGCGGGGCGCCCCTGTTCTTGGGGCCCAGACACACAAACAGCTGACCACCCAACCTGAATGACGACGTCATGGCCAGGTAATGCCTCAGCATTCTGACAGGACACAGAAGGTGCCGCCGCTCCTCCTCGGGGGAGGCATGCGGTGGCGGATAGAAAGCCCTAATCCTGATGACTCTCGACCTAAAGGCCAACGTGATGACCTTGGGGAGAAAAGCCGGATTGGGCCACAATTCCACCATGCCGTCGCCCTTACCAAAGGACAGGCAAGACGCAAGGACAGAGAGCGCACACAAGTTGCCCGCCCTCTTAGCAGACGCCAACGCCAACAAGAGGGCCATCTTAAAAGCGACACACTCGGGACTCGCCTCCGCCGCCGGTTCAAAAGGCGGACCCGACAGCCCCCTAAGGACCACCCTGAGGTCCCAAACCGGGGGCGTTCTCTGGAGCGGGGGCCTCCTCCTGCGCGCCCCCCGCAGAAAACGTTTAACCAACGGATGAGAGCGGGCTGTGAACCCCCCGAATCCGTCGTGACCCGAAGTAATGGCTGCCGCGAACACCGCCAAGGTAGCGACAGCCCTCCCCTTGTCAAAGAGCTCCTGTAGGAATCCCAGGACCCCCTCCAGCGGGCAACGCCTGGGATCCCAGGAACGGGAACCGCACCAGACGCTGAAGAGCCTCCACCTCGTGGCGTAGGCCCTCACAGTGGACGGCGCCCTCGCCCCCTGAATGGTCTCCACCACCGCAGGGGCTGATTATCAGGCGTGAAAACAGGGCTCCTCCCCCCTGGACTAGAGCCCCCGGCTCGTCCGGGAGGGCCCAGGGCTCCATCACCGCCATGCCCCTCAGGAAGGGGAACCACCGGGCATGCGGACTGTCCGGAGCCACCAGGATCACCGACCTCCTCTCCTGTTCGATCCTCCGCAGCAGGACCGGCAGGAGACGCACTGGTGGGAAAGCGTACAGCAGGCCCCCTGGCCAGGGGTAATGAGCCAGAGCGTCCACGCCTAAGGGCGGCTCGTCCGCGGCCCTTAAGGCGAACCAGGACGGGCACTGTGCGTTCTCTGCACTGGCGAAAAGGTCGACCACTGGACGGCCGAACCTCCGCCAGATCTCCGCAGCTACCCGTGGGGCCAGGCCCCACTCGTCCTGGAGTGGGCCCCCCCTGGACATCCTGTCGGCCCCCACGTTCCGGACCCCCGGGACGTGGCGCGCCCTGAGAGACAGTAGGTGAAGCGCCGCCCACAGCAGCGTCACCGTCGCCATGCGATGGAGAGCGGGGGACCTGGTGCCCCCCTGCCTGTTCAGATAGGAGACCACTGTGGTGTTGTCTGAGCGCACCATCACGTGTCTCCCCTGCAGCTGAGGAGCAAAGTGCAGCAGTACCCTGTGCACTGCCTCCATCTCCAGCAGGTTGATGTGACGGGCTGAGTCCGACCAGCAGCCTCCTACAGAGCTCTGGCCGAGGACCCCGCCCCATCCTTCGAGCGACGCGTCCGTGAACACCTCCACGTGAGACACGGCGCAGGCCAGAGTCACTCCGTCCCGCAATAGACCCAGAGTGAGCCAGAACCTGATGTCCGATGCTGCCACTTGGGGAACCCAGATCAGCCTCCCCCCGTCCCGGGAGGGGTGAAGCCTGAGGCGCGAGAACCACCTCTGAAAATTCCTCATGTGGAGAAGGCCTAGCCGCACCACAGCATGAGCCGCCGCCATCATTCCCAGCAGGGACCTGAGGCGCCGAGCGGGGACTCTGGGGCCCGCCAGAACCTCCCGGGCCAGACGGGTAATGTTGATCCGTCTGTCCGCGGACAATGCAGCACGGAATGTCACCGAGTCTAACTGCAGACCGAGATAAATCATGCTTTGGGCTGGCTGCAGCTTGCTCTTCTCCCTGTTCACCACAAAGCCCAGACGCTGTATGTGGGACAGGACCCAGTGCGTGTGGCTCACGGCCACTTCCCTGGATGAGGCCAGAATTAACCAGTCGTCTATGTAGGTTAAAATTCTTACCCCTGGGACTTCCGGGTAGCGAGCGACCACGATGGATGACTAGTTAAGCGCTCCCGATAGCAAAGTTGGTAAAATCCCCCCCAATTCAAGACCACCGTGCCTTGTTACTCGAATTTAGACTGTAATGCGCGGGGGTGTGAAGACTAGAAGTCGTAGAAAACGAGAACCGCAACAAAACGGGCAGCCGATGGCAGAAACGGAACAAGGTGATGGAGCAGAAAGTGTTAGCTCGATGCTAAGAGCTATAAAGACGGATCTGCAAGAGTTCCGCGTTGAAAACAAGAATGACTTTCGGAACATGAAAGAGGAGCTGAGAAACGACATGAAAGCTGAGCTGGCGATGCTGAAAGATGAAGTTTATCAAAGTATATCTGAAAATACTGAGAAGGCTAACGCTCTCGAGATCAAGCTAGCTGAAGCGGAGGCACGTATCGCGGAGGCGGAGAAATTGAACGCAGCCATGAAGGATGCATTGACGAAAGTGATGAAAAACCAAATGATTGTGCAAAGTAAGCTGACGGACATTGAAGGGAGGTCAAGAAGAAATAACATTCGGATATATGGTGTCAAAGAAGGATCAGAAAGTGATTCGATGCTACAGTTCATGGACGGATTGCTGAAGAAAACACTTTCACTGCCACAGGACATGAATCTGCGAATGCAGCGAGCCCACAGAGCACTGACCCGAAAGCCAGAAGGAGATGCGCCACCCAGGTCAATAATCATAAACTTTCAGGAATACACACTCAAAGAAGATATCTTGAAAAGAGCCTGGGCACAAAGAATAATGCATGATGGGCAGCGCATATCATTCGACCACGATTACGCGACAGACGTGGTGCAGAAGCGCAGAGAATATGGAAACATTAAGCGGGCTTTGAAAGAGAAAAGCGTTCGTTTCCAAACGCCGCTGGATAAAATACGAATACACTGGGACACGGGAGCTCGTACTTACGGCAGCGCGCGGGAAGCGGCAATCGAGATGAGAAGAAGAGGATACGTGGTGCCGGTACCGGAGCGTAACCCAGCGGAGCTGAGTCCTGAACTGGAGCGTTTGTCTCAAGCTACGGAGTGGCAGAGAACCGGCATATAACAAGTTGAGAGGGCTGCGAAAGGGATGGATAAGGACGCTCCTTTCACGGTGAGAGAGGAGATTGTCTTCCTGCTCAATGGTGTTCTTGTTAAGATAACCGTGAATCTATTTAACCGACTTCAATCTATTCTAAATCACTTGCTGTGGGGTGAAGGTAACGTTACGTTGGACTCTGGATGCGTGAGACACGTCTCACATCCTGTGAGGGGCCCTCTGTGAAGAGATCTTCCCCTCAGCCTTCCAACGGGGACATGGGGTGTAAAGGATTCACCCCAATTTGGGAGTCCTATTTTTCCTTTTATTTTTATTTGACAGACTGTTTTTGGCCAAATGTTCAGGTCACTGTTACTTTTAGTTGTCTGGTAAGTTTAAAATTTCCACTGTGCAGATATTATGCCTTTTAACAATATAAAACTGGTTTATTTGAATGTAAATGGTTTAAATAATCCAATCAAACGAAGTAAAGTTTTGGCTAAATTAAGAAAAGAAAATGCTCAAATTATTTTCATGCAGGAGACTCACTTGCCTTCACACGAGCATGAAAAACTAAAGAGATTTGGCTACAAAAACATGTATTATAGCTCATATAAACAAAGTCAAAAAAGAGGAGTAGCCATTTTGATTGCAAACACAGTTCAGTTTGAAATGTATAAAGAGGTAGCGGATAAAGAGGGTAGGTATGTCAATCAATCAAATCAATCAAATTTTATTTATAAAGCGCTTTTCATACATAAGATAAAACACAAAGTGCTTTACAGATTGGTTAAAAACAATCCCGCCGGCCCAAGACCCCGCCCCCAGACCACCCAACAGACCCCCCCCAAACCACAGACAAACACACACACACGCGCTCATGAACACTCATACACACACACACACACACACACACACACACACACACACACACACACCAGTAAAACAATAAAAACATGATGAGAGACTTGGCAGGGTTCAGATGCAACCAGCTGAAAAAGCGTCATCCAAGGAGCCGTCTGCACCAGGAGCAGAGAGCCGCCCGTAGCCACAGGGGACGACACAGGACCCAGAGGAGACATGAAACCGAGGCCCCAGGCCCCCACCAGGTCCAAGAGTCCGACCCCCGCAGCCACACCGACCACTGCTCCCAGTGCAGAGGGCTCCTCCAGAGGAAACACTGGGTACACTAAAAACAATACAATAAGTAAAACACTAAAATGTGAGACTAAAAGGAACACACAATACATGAATAATAGCAATAGCAATATAATAAATAATAAATAATAAAAGATAAATAGAATGGAATAATAAAAACTAATCAAAAGCTACTCTAAAAAGGTGCGTCTTGAGCCTACTTTTAAAAATATGAACGTTCTCTGCGGCCCTGAGCTCCTCCTCAGACTGTTCCAGAGACGGGGGCCGTAGTGCTGGAAAGATGCCTCACCGTGAGTGTGTGTCCTGACTTTGGGGATGGTTAGGAGTCTGCTGCCGGAGGAGCGCAGGGGCCGGGAAGGTTCATAGGATAAAAGCAAATCTGAAAGATAAGAAGGCCCAAGACCATTAAGACATTTAAAAACCATTAAAAGAACCTTAAAATCGATTCTGAAACACACGGGGAGCCAATGCAGCGATTTTAAAACCGGTGTAATGTGGTCCCGCCCCCTGGTCTTAGTCAGGACACGTGCGGCCGAGTTTTGGAGTAATTGAAGACTTGCAATGTTCTTTTTGGGAAGACCAGAGAGCAGGGCATTACAATAGTCAATGCGACTGGTGATAAAAGCATGCATCAGCGTCTCCGTGTTGCCCCGAGAGAGAATGGGGCGGACTCTGGCGATGTTCTTTAGATGATAAAAACCTATTTTTGTGATACTCTTGATGTGAGGAATAAAAGTCAGCTCAGAGTCAAAGATTACGCCCAGATTTTTCACTTGTGATGATGGATTAAAAGAGTGTGATTGGAGTTTTGATAAAAGTTTCTCTCTCTGGGCCTCAGGACCGATGACTAAAACCTCAGTTTTGTCCTGGTTAAGCTGGAGAAAGTTTTCTGCCATCCAGGATTTCAGGTCTAAAATGCAGTTAAAAAGAGCATCCATTGGCCTGGTGTCATCAGGAGACATGGAGATGTACAGCTGAGTATCATCTGCATAACTGTGGAAGTTAATTCCATGTCTCCTGATGACACCGCCAAGAGGGAGCATGTACAGGTTAAAAAGGACTGGACCTAAAATGGAACCCTGGGGCACACCACATGTGATTTTATGGACCTGAGAGGAGCAGGATCCAAACTTACCATGAAGGATCTGTCTGTTAAATAAGAAGTGAACCATTTGTGGACAGCACCAGAGAGGCCGAGGTGTTGTAGGCGTGATAAAAGAATGGTGTGGTCTACTGTATCAAAGGCAGCGCTAAGATCCAGTAGAACCAACACAGTCACCTTTTTGAAATCATAACTTAGTCTAAGATCGTTTAAAATCTTTAAAAGAGCAGTCTCTGTGCTGTGGTTCACCCTAAATCCTGATTGAAATTTCTCTAAAATTTGCTGCTGATCTAAAAAGGCATTGAGCTGGGTAAAAACCAGTTTTTCTAAAATGTTGCTTAAAAATGGTAGGTTGGACACCGGTCTGTAGTTGTTAAAATCATTAAAATCTAAATTGCTCTTCTTCAGAAGGGGCCTCACCACAGCCGCTTTGAAGGCTGCAGGAAAGACCCCAGTCTGAAGAGAGCAATTCATCAGGTTTAAAAGCTCCTCTCTAAAAGATTCATAAAATGACTTAAAAAATGGATCGGGGACTGGATCTAAAAGACATGTGGTGGGCCTCACTGAGGAGAAAACTTTATCAAGCATCTCAGCATCAACCAGGACAAAACTGTCCAGTGTTTCCTCTGGCGAAGACAAACAATCAGATGTGTTAAAAACAGTAGTGCGGTTGGATAAAATGTTACATCTGATTGTATTTATCTTCCCCATGAAGTGGACTGCAAAATCCTCACAGAGGGAGTCTGTGGGGGTTAAAAGAGACATGCTAAAATCAGGGTTTAAAATGGTGTCGATGGTTGAAAAAAGGATTTTTGGATTATTTTTGTTCTGGCTGATTAGATTTGCAAAGTATTTGTTCTTATGATTTCTAATTGTGTAATTGTATGCTTTTTGATTGTTTTTATATATTTCGTAGTTGATTGTTGTTTTGTTCCTCCATCTTCGTTCTGCCACCCTGCACTCTTGTTTCATTTTGCGTACTTCTTCATTTCTTCATGGGGGTGCAGATTTTGTTTTTATGATTTTTGTTTTTAAAGGAGCCACCTGATCCAACGCAGAACTAAGTCTACTGTTTAAATCATTTGCTATAAAATCACAGGGGGCAGGTAAAACCAAGTGGGGAGTGTTGTTTAGAATGTCGATAAAATTTGCAGCCACTTCAGGGGTTAGATGTCGCTTCCTCACGGTTCTCAGAGGTCTCACGCTGTATAAAACCAGTGATGTTAAAAAACACACAGTAGTGGTCCGAGACAGCCAAGTCGACAACAGAGGACACATCCGCAGTCAGGCCATAGGTAATGACCAGGTCGAGGGTGCGTCCCCTGTTGTGTGTTGGCTGTCTGACGTGTTGGGTAAAATCCATGTAATTAAGAACATCTAAGAAATCTAGGGTAAAATTGTCAGAGGGATTGTCAATGTGTATGTTAAAATCACCGGTTAAAATTATCATATTGTAAGAATTGTGTAACTGTGATAAAAACGCTGAGAATTCAATAATAAAAAGGCTGCACTTTTTAGGTGGCCTATAAATAATTACTGATGTGATGATGTATGTGCTGATTAAAGGTAAATTGGAGAACAAACTCATCACATTGGTTAATATCTATGCTCCACCAGAAAGTAATTCAAGTTTTCTTAAAATGGTATTCAACATAGTTGCACGGGAGTCTGAAGGTTTGGTGTTGTGTGGAGGGGACTTCAGTGTCGTGTTGAACCGCAGTATTGATACAACTAGTATTAAAAAATCTAAACATCGTATGACAAATGTAATGAATACAATAATACAGGAATTGGGAATGATTGACATTTGGAGGACACTTAATCCGCATGTTAGAGACTACACACATTATTCTGCTGCCCATGCAGTTTACTCAAGAATTGACTACTTCATAATTAATGCAGAGGAAACTCACAATGTCACAGACTGCAGGATTGGTGTGACAGATGTTTCAGATCATAGTATGATTAGTTTGGAAATTAATCTAAATAACAGGAAAATAAATACAGCATGGAGGCTTAATGTGGGTATTTTGAACCGGGAGGAGTATGTTAAAAAGATTAAGGAGGAAATTCTGGAGTACATAGAACACAATGATACAGGGGACGTGAACCCAGTGATTCTTTGGGATGCTCTGAAGGCAGTATTACGAGGGAAACTAATTGCTCTCACAGCTGCACAAAAACGAGATAGGCTTGCTACCTATAAGAACAAGACCAAAATACTTAAAACCTTGGAGGAAGAACATAAACTAACTGGCAATCAAAGCATTTTACAAAAAATAATAAACATTAGGAAAGAAATAGATGAAATTCTTGGAGTAGAAGTAGAAAGGAAAGCAAGATTTACCAAACAAACCTATTATGAATCTGGCCCAAAAGCAGCTAAAATGTTAGCAAGACGTCTGCGTAAACAACAAGCATCAATGGCTATTAACAAAATAAGAAATATTAATAACAATAGATTACACAATACACCATACGAGATAGAAAATGAGTTCAAGAAATATTATGTAGGATTGTATTCTCAACCACCAGCTGCTGATAGTGAAACAATCAGGACCTTTCTTGAGTCGCTGGATCTGCCTTCAATTGGAGAAAACCAAAATAATACAATTACATCACAGATCACAGACAAAGAACTAGAGGTTGCTATTAGCAAGCAAAAAAATTGTAAGTCACCAGGTAGCGATGGTTTTCAGTCTGAATTTTATAAGGTGTTTAGAGAAGAATTAAAGCCTCTCCTTTTAGCATGTTTTAATTGGACTCTTAAAGGGGGCATAGCCCCACCATCTTGGGGAGAAGCCATCATCACAATCTTACCTAAAGAAGGGAAGGATAAGGAGCATTGCAAAAATTATAGACCTATTTCCCTTCTTAATGTTGACTATAAAATCTATGCCTCAATTATAAGCAAAAGATTGGAAACATTTGCACCAGACTTGATAGAAGTAGACCAAACTGGCTTCATAAAGGGGCGCCAGACGCAAGATAATATAAGAAGAGCCCTACACATTATTGATAATTCTCAAAAATCCAACCTTGGCACACTGATAATTAGTCTGGACCAGGAAAAAGCATTTGACAGTGTTAGTTGGCTATATCTGTATGAAGTATTAACCAAGTTTGGTTTCAATGACAAGGCCATCCAGTGTATTAAGGCGCTCTACCACAACCCCACAGCTAGAATAAAAGTAAACGGGAGCCTAACAGATAGAATAACATTACAAAGGGGAACCAGGGCTGCGTTCTCTCGCCAATTCTGTTTTCACTGTACGTGGAGCCCCTAGCACAAGCAGTGAGGCAAAGTCCAGATTTGGAGGGTGTCACACTTTCAGGACAGCGACACATTATTGGCCTTTTTGCTGATGATGTCATAATTTTCCTTCGGAACCCCGAATGTGGTCTTCCTAGTTTAATGCATTTATTCCAATCATATGAACACCTGTCAGGCTACAAAATAAATATAGCCAAGACACAAATTCTAGCATTTAACTACGTGCCTTCCCAAGATATTAGAGATCAATATAAATTAAAATGGAATTCAAACACTTTAAAATATTTAGGTATAATACTGACAAAGTCACTCTTAACGATGTTTGTAACGAACTATGGGAAAATAGAAGAGGAAATTAAAAAAGATTTAGACCGTTGGAGTACTTTGCCCACAAGTTTCTACTCTCGAATACAAATAATAAAGATGAACGTCCTACCACGATTGTTATACTTATTTCAGGCTCTCCCACTTCCTGTACCACCAAACAAATTCAAATTATGGGATCGAATTATCTCAAGATTTATATGGAATGGCAAAAAGCCGAGAATAAAGTACACAACATTGCAGCTCCCAAAATCGAAAGGAGGGATGGCTCTGCCCAACCTAAGAGAGTACTTTTATGCAGCCCAGCTCAGACCCCTGGCATGTTGGTGCAGACCAGACTATGAAGCAAGGTGGAAGGACATTGAAAAAGAAATTGAGGGTTACAAAGTCCAAATCTTTATTGCTGACAAAGGGCTAACATCAAGTCATAAGAATAAGATGAATCAAATAGTTAAATTTACTCTGGAAACATGGCACAGTTTAATAGAAAAATATAAATGTAAAGATGAATGCTTTCTACTTAAGTGGTTTAGGTATGACAAAAAGTTTAAACCAGGGCAACTTGATCAATCATTTCAACAATGGGAGCTTAAGGGGATTACTGCAATCTGCACCCTTTTGAAAAATGGAAAACTAATGAGTTTTGAACAGGTTAAGGGAAAATATGGCTTAGAAAATAAAGACTTTTTTAGGTATTTGCAAGTACGGGACTACTATACAAAACAATCTAGGCCCACAATATTTAATGAAACACTTGGCATAATTGGGGTGATAATGAGCTTCTATGGACAAAAAACAACAAATGCCATTTCTGCATTTTATAGTTCTCTGGGGGATGCTCGGAAAGATTCAACTCTATATATAAAAAAAAAATGGGAGGCCGAGTTGGGGATAGTTGTAGCAGATGATGACTGGTTCCGGATGTGTGAAATACACCACAGTACAACTAACTCGTTGATGTGGAGGGAGTTTTGCTGGAAGAATTTGACACGTTTTTTTATTACACCTCAAATTAAAAGCAGACAGATTTCCATCCCACAGGAATGTTGGAGATTGTGTGGAGAAATGGAGGCTAATCATTCACATATATTCTGGAATTGTACCAAATTGGGGAGATATTGGGATCAAATAAAAACAACCATAAAAGATATACTGGGCTATGAAATTCCAGGCGGTTGCCTTGTGCTATACCTAGGTAATATACAGAAGGTGGTAGGGAAAGAGGACATTTATTTGACAAGAATTATTCTTGCTGCAGCTAAAAAGGCAATTACAAAAGTTTGGCTACAGCCAGAACCACCTACACAACAAGACTGGATCCGGATCGTGGAAAGCATTTCCGTTATGGAAAAAATTACATATAATCTTAGGCTAGAGGGACAGAAGTACAATGAGCAATGGGAAAAATGGAAGGTGTTCAATGATGCCAGGTTAGTTTCATGAAAATGCATTATTGAATTAGGCTTGTATTTGGCACGTACTGTATGGTTATATACATTGTGACAGGGTTACCAGACTTTAAGTTCTTTTTGTTTTTTGTTTGTTTATGAACCAATTTCATTACCATGATTGCTTTCAATTCTTGAAACCTTTGTTTGTATGCTTTGTAAATGTTCTTGAAAAATGAAAATAAAGAGTATTAAAAAAAAAAAAAAAAAAAAAAATTCTTACCCCTGCGCGTCTGAGCGGCTCCAGTGCTGCCTCCACGCATTTGGAAAAAGTCCGAGGCGCGAGTGCGTAGCCGAAGGGGAGACGGCAGTACTCGTAATTCCTCTCTCCCACTGCGAAGCGCAGAAACCTCCTGTGTTCCGGCACTATGGGCACGTGGAAGTACGCATCTGTCAGGTCTATGGATGTCATCCAGTCTCCCTCCCTGACACACTCGAGGAGCTGCCTTGTGGACAGCATCCGAAACTGCCGTTTGGAAATGCACTCGTTCAACACGCGCAGATCCAGAATGGGACGCACCCCGCCTGACTTCTTTGGCACTAAGAAGTAAGGGGAGTACAGCCCCCTGGTGGCGTCCTGCGGGTCTACCTCCACTGCCGCGCCTCGACTCAGCAGAGAGGAGACCTCCGCTTGCAGTGCCTCTATCGATCCCCGTACCTGAGAGCGTGCTGCCCGTACGCCTCGGAATGGTGGTGGCTTTCTGGAGAATTGCAGCGCGTAACCCCTGCGCAACGTCTTCTCCAGCCATGGATTCGTCAGCAAACCCTGTCCCTCCAGATGCTGTAGAAGTCTGTGAGGGGCGGAACGGGAGCTGGAACACGAGACGTCACTGCCCCGCCCTCTCCTGGTGTTCCTAGCAGGGAGGGGGGGTGGACGAAAGGGCCGGGGGGCCCCCTGCGTCACACTGTGAGCGCCGGGGGCGGTCACGTGTCCTGCAGGCCCGACGTCATAAGTACGGGACTGCTCATACCACGTGACTCGGCTGCTGTGCCCCCCCCTGGCTCTAGCCTCATGGAGGGGGGGCGAGCCCCTGGAGTGGGAGACCCCGTGTTAGCCTTGTAGCTCAGAGATGCTAACACGCGTTCGGCCGAAGCACACACATCACTACTCACCAGATCCCTCCGCCTGACCTCTCTCTCTGAGGGCATAGCCTGAACCAGAGAACCGGAGCTCGTAGCTCGCGTAGCGCACTGCACACCCTGCTCTGGGGGCTGTAGGCCTAGCGAAGCAACGTTATGTGCTCGAGAAGTAACACAATCAGAATTCACATTATTTGACATGTTACATACCCCCAAATGAGACTCAGACAGCGAGTAATGACGAAATGCCGGTGGGCCTTTATTGAAAGAATTCTTCCCACCCCGACCTCTGCCATAGGGAGGTCGGCGGTGGGTGCGTTGGTCCCGCGAGCCTCCCCTGGGCCTGTCTGGACCCGGGGGCCTCGTCGAGGGGGGACGATAGGCCTCAGAGCGTGGATATGGGCCAGGGCGCCACCCGGGCAAACGCTCCCTGCCTCTGTCCCGGCTCCGCGCTGGTGGGCGGGCCCCGCTAGGTGCTGGGCTAGGCTAGCCGAGTCCTTGGCTGCGGTCTCCAGTCTAGCCACCAGGGTCTGCATGTCCGGGCCGAAGAGGGACGTCTGGGAAACAGGCAGGTCCAGCAGCTGCCTCTTCTCCGCCTCTCTGATGTTAGCAAGCCCAAGCCAAAGGTGCCTGGCCCCGACTTGAGCTGCTGCCATGGAGCGGCCGCCATCGACAGCTAGCGCCTGGCACACGCGCAGGATCGCCGCTGAGGTGGTCCTCGCCTGTGATAAGGTGTCTCCACTGAGCGCCTGGCCAGAAGAGAGCGACCTATCCAGGGCCCCCGTGATGAAGGCCATGTTGTTCGCCACAGCGACGACCTGTGCCGCATTGGCGTAACATCTGTCCAGCATAGCCAACGACGTCCTGTCCCGCTCGGAGGGAAGGAGAGGTCTGGTGCCGGGCCACAAGGATGCGGAGGGGTGCAGGGCCATGCAGACCGAATCCTCGATGTCCGGGACCCCGCCGTTCCAGGACCAGTCCTGCACGCTGCAGTACATGCCGTAGCCCAAAGCGGGCCTCTTGGCCGCTAGGGGCTTTGGCCACTCACGTGTCGCGTAATGGACGATCGGGTCCATCCGCGGGCACAACGTGGGCTGTATCCGCCTCCTCCCTCGAGTGGTGGCGTAACCAGAGGTGAAGTCCTCCACCCTCTGGGTCGGCTGCGGTGGCAGGGGGGCATCCATGATGGCCGCCGCAGAGGAGTAGAGCCCAGGCATGTGGTCCAGTGGGAAGCGGTCCGGCTCCGGGTTCGAGACCACCTCGTCCAGCGTGAGGAGGGAGCCGACCTCCGAAACCTCTCCGTCCTCACAGTCACCCCACTCCGCGGGCACGGGTGGAAGGTCGAGTGGGGCCCAGTCAGTCTCAGACTCCTCGTCCTGAGAGGAGTCCGGACGGGGCGCTGCAGCGGCGAGGAACGCACGCCTGCGTTCGCTCTCCTCCCTGGGGAGAGCGAGACACGAGGTGCAGGTGGCGCTCAACGCCGCATGGCCCGGGGTCAGGCACACGAAGCAGCTGGAGTGCTGGTCCGTGCGCTGGAGCCTGACTCGACACGTCGAGCAACGACGACGTCCGACGCCGGATGGCGAAGGGGAACTCGGACGAGCATCAGAAGACATCTTTTTTCTCTGGAAGTGAGTACTGTGGTAGATCTCAATCGGCGCCAGAGTTCAAGAGGGGGTGCGGCCTTGTGCAGGGGCATTTATAGAGGACGGTGGCTGGTGATTGGAGCAAATTATTTTGATCTCTCTGGCGTGTGACCTGGGGGTCACGAGTGATATCCCACTAGCCAAGTCCTAAGGGACGTAGCACCATGACGTAGAACGGTGTTATAGTTAGTCAAAGTAACTAGTTAGATTACTCGTTACTGAAAAAAGTAACGGTGTTAGTAACGCCGTTATTCCCATCACTGCATAGAGATTGTTCATTCGTACAAATACCTTGGTATCGTGCTTGATAACACCCTCACTTTCAAACCACATATTCAGAATCTTGCAAAGATCAAACTTAGATTGGGCTTCTTCTTCAGAAATAAATGTAGTTTTTCTTTTAATGTGAAAAAGCGGCTTGTTACTGCAACATTTTTAACTCTTATAAATTATGGAGACCTGATATATATGACTGCCTCAACTCAAAGTCTCCGTCAGATTGACACTGTATCATTCTTCTCTGAGGTTCATAACGAACTGCAAAGCCTTGACTCACCACTGTGTAAATGATGTTCTGGACTGGGATGGCCTTCATTGTCCACACTGGGGCTCTTTTGTTTAAAGGCCATGCTTGGTCTGCTGCCCTCTTACATCTGCCAGTTACTCACAGAGAGACATGTCCATATGGTTTGGATCATTTACTCACAGAGACATGTCCATATGGTTTGGATCATTTACTCACAGGGACATGTTCATATGGTTTGGATCATTTACTCACAGGGACATGTTCATATGGCCTGGTCGTACCACACCATAGTACAAATTACATTTCATACTAAGGTCTGGATTTGCTCCATTGACTTCGTTAACAGGTGGGAGGGGTTAACTCCTTTTGCAGATTGAAACAATTGGATCTGAGTTTACCGTGACGTATGTAATGAGCCCGAGTGAGTTGTTAGCATTTAGCCTAGCTTTTCGCCATCTCCTTTGCCGCTAACGGAGCCCGTGGGGAGTAGCGCCACAATCTTGACCAGCGATTACATTTGCTAAACATTCCTCTTGCTCCTGCTTCAGTTTCTTGATAGAACCAGACCGGATTACTTTACTATCACATTCTTCGCCAAACTACAACCTGCCCGTTTGGTGCAAACTCTTGACGTCACCGGCATCGACCTACAACACCCGCCTTCTGCGCTCTATGAGTAGCCGGTCGAAATACGACCGATTGTAATCGCAAACACAGGGACCAGACCCAGACGTTACATGCAGTGAAATGATGATTGAGCGGAGAGTACGGATGGATAAGGCCAGGGACATGTTCATATGGTTTGGATCATTTACTCACAGGGACATGTTCATATGGTTTGGATCATTTACTCACAGAGACATGTTCTTATTGTTTGGATCATTTACTCACAGGGACATGTTCATATGGTTTGGATCATTTACTCAGAGACATGTTCATATGGTTTGGATCATTTACTCAGAGACATGTTCATATGGTTTGGATCATTTACTCACAGAGACATGTTCATATGGTTTGGATCATTTACTCACAGAGACATGTTCATATGGTTTGGATCATTTACTCACAGAGACATGTTCTTATTGTTTGGATCATTTACTCACAGAGACATGTTCATATGGTTTGGATCATTTACTCACAGGGACATGTTCATATGGTTTGGATCATTTACTCAGAGACATGTTCATATGGTTTGGATCATTTACTCAGAGACATGTTCATATGGTTTGGATCATTTACTCACAGAGACATGTTCTTATTGTTTGGATCAAATTATCTTTTGTTTCTCTCTGTTCCTTTCGCACAGAACTGGGAAAAAAAACCTGTTGTATTTTCTGCTCCTTCTACATAGAACGTGTTGCAACTTATTTTGTTGAATGCTTTTAGATCCAGATTGAGAGCACTTGAGACATCCTCATTGAAATGTAACTTTTATAATCCGTAATTATATTAAATTGTAACTGACTGTTTTTAAAATATGTATGTAATTGTATGTAACTTTGGTCCAGGACTTGAAAAAGAGGTTCTTCATCTCAATGGGACTTTCCTGGTTAAATAAAGGTGTAATAAAAAAAACAAAAATAATCCCTTCGGCAACAATAAAACGTACATTAAGTTTATAAAGGCAGCAACAGACATCCTCACTGTTTTTATGTTCTATTTACATTGAACTGATGATTGTCCTTCTCTTTCCTCTGCACAGATCTCATGATGGCCTCTCACACCTCTCCTCTTCTCTCACTCCTGCTTCTTCTGCTCCTGCCTCGTCCTTCTCAGCTCTACTCTATGCACAACTGCAGTATGCACCTCGACAACCTATGGATAGTCAACTGTGATAGACGAGAGTTAACCATGCTGCCATCAGACATCCCCAGATCAGCTCAGTTCCTCTCTGCAGAGGCCAACAACATAAGAAGTCTCAGACGGATCGATTTATTCGGCTTTCACCAACTCCAAACTTTGAACCTTAATTTTAATCATATTGTGTCCATTGAATCTGGAGCGTTTTTGTATTCACCAACTTTGACAGAATTGAGTTTGATTAGTAACAGACTCACAAACCTGACTGAAGACATGTTTAAAGGTCTTTCCAGTTTAACACATCTGAGTTTAGGTGACAACTGGTTCCAAGTGATTCCAAAGAAGATGTTTGAACCTTTGACAAATCTGCAAGAGCTGCGTTTGTTCGGTAATAATCTCTACAGTATAAGTGACCTCGTGACCTCCCTGTTCTACTGTCCACATTTACAGGTCTTGGATTTGTGGTTTAACAAGTTCACTTCCTTTAAGTCCATGGATTTCCCATTTCCTTTAAACATTACAGACCTAGATCTGACATATAATCCTCTGGAGAACTTCACGCTTCATGCAAACGTTTTACCACGTTTAAAATCCCTCACTCTTTCCGATCTCCAATCTAATATTCAATGGGACGTATCAAACACAAGCTTTCTCCAAAATCTGAGGAGTCTTGATTTATCTTTTGAAAACCTTAATATTGAAACGTACAAAATGATTTTCCAAAGTGTGACTTCGATAGATAGTCTCAGGCTCAGTGATGTGCAGTATTTGTTGAACAGAGGTCTGTTGGATGTTGTCTGCTCAATTCCATCATTCCAAAACTTAGATCTACGTTCCAGTGGTTTATCAGTTCTTAACAGCTCTTGGTTCATACCATGCTCCAACATTACTGACCTAGACCTCTCACATAACTCATTATTGAACCTGCCTTCCCTCCACATGTTGAAGCATTTGTCCAAACTCGATATTGGATCTAATAAATTAGCCCAAGTCCCAGAAACCATTAGAAACATGTCCAGTCTCACAGTTTTGTCCCTTTCTACAGATAACATTATGCTCCTTGATTGTTCAGACTTTTCTGGTTTGTGGCGGTTGACAAAGCTCGATCTTAGCAATAATCATCTAACTGAACTGGACAGCTGTGTGTTCCACGATCTTCGGGGACTTCAAGAACTCAATATAGAACATAACCGTCTTAATAAATTGGATGATACTTTCAGTCTGGCTTTGCCAAATCTTTTAGTTCTAACAGCAGATGATTACATTGGCATTCTTGGCGGTGGGGTCTTTAAAAACATGTCAAATCTGAGAGAGATGACTATAAGCTTTCTAAGTCATAGTCGTGGGGTTTTTGATGGACTGATGAACCTGAGGTACTTGAATTACATACCCGTCTTTATTTGCATCCAAAAATCAGGTGCAGTTTCTGGAACGGCCTCTAGGGGACACCCTCTCTCCACACCTTTTAAGGATTTACATTCACTGCAAACTTTAATAATTTATGACTTTCCCTTGTTCTCTGATATAGTAGTATCACAAGATTTTCTCAAAGGTTTAGACAATTTAACCACGTTTTCATCCACTCGTTTACTTGCCCAACCTCACCCTGAAATGTTCACATACACACCACGATTAATGAATCTCAACTTCACACACAATAACAACTGGAATCTTCATGAACAGAATCTTTTAAAGCCGCTCAGTGAACTCCAACATCTGGACCTGACTGGAAACAGCCTTGAAACACTGCATGTTCTCTCAGGAAATCTGTCAAAACTGGAGCGACTGATCTTAGCTAAAAACGAGCTAAAGATCATAGACGAGTCAATTTTCAAGAGGCTTTCGTCACTGAAATATCTGGACTTATCGGACAATCCGTTTGTGTGTAACTGCTCCAACGCTGACTTCATTTCCTGGGTGCTGTATAACACACAGGTCTTTGTGGCCGATACGTTTCAGTACAAATGTGCGTATCCACTGTCTCAGAAAGACCAGCTGTTGCTCAGCTTCGATGTCCAGTCGTGTTGGGAGTCTGTGAGCTTCACCTGCTTCATGTCCAGCTCTGCTCTGGTCCTGGTCACTCTGCTCTCATCGTTCATCTACCACTTTCTCAGATGGCAGCTGGTCTATGGCTACTACCTCTTCAGAGCGTTTCTGTACGACGGGAGGAAGAGGAGACAGGGCTGTGCTCACGTTTACGACGCTTTTGTTTCGTACAACGTTCACGACGAGGAGTGGGTTTACCACCGACTGGTGCCAGAGCTGGAGGAGCAGCAGGGATGGAAGTTATGTCTGCACCATCGCGACTTCGAACCAGGTGAGTGCTGTTCCAAATATCTACTTTCTGTTTCATATTTTTTTTATTGGTGTACATGAGAAACATCTCTTTACATTTCTTAAAGGTTCCATGTTGCGATCTTCTTTACAGTCAATCCAATGTGTGATGATATTTTGAGTAATTCCCCATACAGCACTCAAAACTTGTGAGATTATGACCTGCTCTTGCAAACGGGTGATGTCCCCTCAACTCAAACGAGCTGATCCAGGCAGGAGTCTGCTCCACTGCCTTTGGGCTCACCAACACCCCCCCTCCCGGCCCCCGTGAGGACGTAGCCTCACGTTGAGTTGTTTATCTCCAAAGTAAACTCTTCGATTCGTTGGTATATATACATTTCTGAATTTCTCCCACGGGGAATCAATAAAATATCTATTGCTTGCTTGCAATCACGTGACGCATAAACTTCCGGTTGACGAAGTGGTGGTCAGGCCAGCAACAGTTGCTGCTGATATATGAAGAAAATGCGACTCTTTCGCATTTGGATAAGCTCCTTTCTCTTCCTGGTTTATCTGCTAAGGACAGCAGCAGGTTTGGCTAACATACATATAACACATTTTAAGATCATTTAAAATGCACTTAGGGTAATTTTTCAATGACTATAGGAATGATAAGAAAGAGGTGAAGTGTAAGACGGTTGGTTTTAGAAATTGGATGCAGCCGGCTGCAGCAAAACAGAGGAGTTTATGTTTGTTTTACTTTTTAAAACTCATTGGACTCATTTCCAAACGGAGGATTACATATCTACGCTCAAACTATTATCTGGACTTAAACACAGAACTGGTCTGAACCGAAGTGGACTGTGCAGGTCATTTATATATATATATATATATATATATATATATATAGAGCATTGGCCTTAAGCCCAGAAGATCGTGGGTTCAATTCCCACCTCTGCACCTTCTCCACCGACTCCCACTGATGACTGCTGTCGTTGTGTCCTTGGGCAAGACACTTAACCCCACTTTGCCCAAAGCCCCCACTGAAAGATCAAGGCTATGCTCACAGTCAGAGAGCAGCCTCCTGTGGACTCACCACCTGCAGAGGGTCAGTGAGGGGCTGGGGCATCTCTGACTGCCACCCCCCTGACCCAGAAATGGATTAAAGGGCAGAAAATGGATGGATGGATGGATGGATGGATATATATATATGATATATATCATATATATATAAATATCATATATATCATATCATATATATATATATATATATATATATATATATATATATATATATATATATATATAATGTTATATATGTTATGATATATATGTATGATATACATGTATGATATATATATATGATATATATATATATATATGATATATATGTTCATCTGATTGGGCTGAAGTCAGTGCTTGGTGTTTCCACATTCACAGTGGAGCGTGTTGGTGTTTAGTGCTTACACAGAGACAGATGAAAAGTGAACAGGACTTCAGCAGAAAAACAGACTTTTCTAGATGCAAATATCAGCACTATTTAAACTCACTGAGGTTAAATCCAATCCAATCCACTTTATTTATATAGCACATTTTATAAAACAAGTTTCCAAAGTGCTGCACAGAGATAAAATCAACACATTTAAATATGCTCAAAGTAAAAACAATAAAAATTTAATAAAAACAATAAAATACCAGTAAACTATAAACATGTGATAAAAACAATAAAATACTAGTTATCCAATTTAAAAACAATAAATAAATAAATAAAACAAAATAAAAATAGGACCACACAACTCACGCGGTGTTAAAAGCCAGAGAGAGTAAAAATGCGTCTTAAGACGAGACTTAAAACGTTCCAACGAGGGAGCAGTTCTGACGTGGGGGGGGGCAGAGCGTTCCAGAGCTTTGGTCCAGCCCCAGAGAAGGCCCTGTCCCCGGGTTTTAAGCCTCGACTTAGGCACCACGAGCTGGAGCTGGCCCTCGGACCTCAGCGCGTGGGGCGGGGGATACATTTGGATGAGGTCCGAGATGTAAGGAGGGGCCATTCCGTTCAAAGCTTTAAAAACAAACAATAAAATCTTAAAATCAATCAATTCTAAAATAAACAGGAAGCCAGTGCAAAGAAGCTAAAACCGGTGAAATGGGCTCACGTTTTTTGGTTCCTGTTAAAAGCCGTGCCGCGGAGTTCTGGACTAACTGTAAGCGGGAAAGTGCCTTCTGTGAAATCCCAGTGTAAAGTGCATTACAGTCGTTCCAGACGTGAAGAAGTAAAAAGCGTGCACGACTTGTTCAAAAAGTTTAAAAGGATAAAAAAGGCTTTACCTTAGATAAAAGAGGAAGGTGATAAAAGCCTGATTTCACGACTGTGCTGATCTGTCAAAGTTAAAATCACTGTCCATGGTGACGCCAAGGTTGGTGGCAAAGGGATGGACATTATCCCTGAGGGTGCCCAGGTCCAGTAGGGGATAAAGGTTAAAGGTCAACATGTGCACCTCGAGTGCACATTATGTTCCAGAACAAAACGAAAAAGTAACGCAATAGTTACTTTTACTGGTAACTAGTTACTTTTATAGTGGAGTAACTCCGTTAGTAACTCAGTTACTTTTTGGGAGAAGTAACTAGTAACTATAACTAATTACTTTTTCAAAGTAACGTGCCCTGACTGGCCAACAACAGCAAGCATGACAAGGACACATTTTGTTTTTTACAAGTTGTTTGTGTTTAGTTTTTGCAGATTTGAAATCCATCTCGCAAATTGGAATACAGGGCATTTGTTTGACATAGGTTGGCCTGACCCACTTGCTCTTCTCCTGGGTACAGGGAACTGAACCCTTAATCAGCACCATGGGTTCTACTGCAAACAGTGCTCCTACAAACAAGCTTCACTAAGGCCAGCCATGCAGCTGCAGTCTCAGCCACAAACCAAGTTTTCAATGGTGTTTCTCGTGCTCTCCGGGAAAGGTTGATCTACAAAGAATAAAACAACAATCAGCATTTGTAGATACAATATATAAAAGATTTTCCTTATTACTTACCCAAGCAAAAACAACTGACGTCAACACAAACTTGCTTTGTCTGAAGCTTGTTCACTCAGCCTGACACGAATAAGTTGAATGCTTCCACCGTAAGTCAAGTATATAATGTTTGTAATGTAAGTAGAAGTAAGAGTATATGGTCGTCGGTTGGTTCGTTGGGAAGAGATTCTCAAACAAATGAATATACACACAACAACTTTCAAGCACAAAACAGAAACATGTGAAAGAGCAAGATACAGGGTCAGCAGAAAGCAGGCTGGTCTCGAGTGACTCCAGTCTTAACTTGAAAATGTCATCGATCATTTTCAATGCAAACCTGACGCTTTTGAAGTTGAGTCCGGTGTGAACGCCCCTTTGTTGGCCAATCAGTGTAAGGCAGTCAGCTGATGTCACGTTATGTTGTAGCTTCGGCACGGTTGGAACCATGGACAAGTGGTACAAAAAATGTCCCTGATCCCAAGCCCAACCCGAGAGGAAATGCAAAATAACAGCGCCGTGCCATAACGTACCGTGACTATGGAAAAGCGGCATTAGTCGCTGACAAAAATAGAAAAACAGGTCCATGTGGTGTCCGCGGGACTGTATCACAGACATATGCTGGACTCGGGAGAATCATCATAGAAACAAAACAAACAGGCTTCTGCATATTCGTCAATGTTGAAAAAGTCACAAACGTGACGCGGGCGTTTCGCTGCCTCTCAAGCATGAAAGAGAAAGATCGCTCTCTAACTAAAGCTTGAAGGAATCATTGAGCATGTGCATGAGGGCAAAATAGCACTGAAATGTTTAAAGCAGAGAAAAGTCACAAAGCGCAATACGGCACCTTTAATAAAACAAAGACAATTAGAAAACTGTGCAAAAATAATTCCACTTCAACAGTTCAAACCTATTCGATGGAAAGTTTGATTTCCAGCGTTCGGTTTCGTCTCACAACCAAACATGTAAAAGACAAACCTCACTTTGAACAGATGTTTAGTTATTGCAGTCTTTAGGAAGTCCAAAAACAGCTATATTTTTAAAGTACCTTAGACATTGTGTCAAAATAAGTCAGACACTCCTTCAACATAGGAAGAGAAAAAACATGTGTGATAAGATACAGGGGGAGCCAGAGCATCTTTCTCAAATGTCTGCTGTCTCCGAAACAATCTGGGCCAGTTTTAGAGCAGTGACTCCACCACTGATCTTCAATAATCAAACCCAACTCATGAACACTCACTGTGCCATATACTTTAGATATTCAAGACCTCTGAGGGATTGAGTTGTAAACATGTGTCACATTCCTGATCCACCTGTAAACATGTGTTTCACACAAACTCCTAAAGCGAAAATATGGAAAAAGGTGAGAGGCTCTAATGAGATGCAGCCGTGGTGAGCACAGGTACGTTACTGAGCACAGGTACGTTACTGAGCACAGGTACATTACTGAGCACAGGTACGTTACTGAGCACAGGTACGTTACTGAGCACAGGTACGTTACTGAGCACAGGTACGTTACTGAGCACAGGTACGTTACTGAGCACAGGTACGTTACTGAGCACAGGTACATTACTGAGCACAGGTACGTTACTGAGCACAGGTACGTTACTGAGCACAGGTACGTTACTGAGCACAGGTACGTTACTGAGCACAGGTACGTTACTGAGCACAGGTACGTTACTGAGCACAGGTACATTACTGAGCACAGGTACATTACTGAGCACAGGTACGTTACTGAGCACAGGTACGTTACTGAGCAGCTGATGCTGATTGCTGTTGAGCTCAGTGCAGGTGTGTAGAGGAACGGTGTGGCAGCATGACGTGCCTTTGGTCCCAGTCTGAATGTGTCCTTAAAGAGCTTAAACACCTGTGACAGCCTCGGCCCACATGAACATTTGAAAATGTTCTCTGCAGAATGTTCTCTGCAGTCTGCGTAACAGACGCGCTGTAACCGAACATGGTCGCTCTCCGGCTCTTGGTGTAGGATTTAATGATGTATGTGCACGATAACAGGTTCTTTGCCCAGCTCAAACTCGCCTTTAAGTAAAGTTGATCCCCCTTTATAATCATTATATTACATTACATAATGCTTTTATTTAAGCATTTACTTAAATAAAAGCTACATATGAAACATTTTTCCCACTAATTCTGTGGTTGCATACAAATGCATACGTCACTTTTCATGACACAAAGACAGACGTCCAGGCACCTGCTGTTACTGCTGCTTATATGTCTTCAGAACATGCGAGATGCAGAGCCTAACTAACTATCCGTGACTTATAATTAAAAAACTAATGAAAATATTGGTCCTATGCTTGTTGTAGTTTGTATTGTCAGAATCAGAATCCTTTTTATTGCCATGTAACAGGAAGTCACAAACTAGGAAATTGCTTTGGAAACAAGGTAAAGCAGAATAAAAACAAGAAGGCATGCTTAAATATCTACATTTCTTCAGTTTACTATAAACAAGTGCACTAGGTGCACACAATACTGTTCATTGTAATGCGCAGAAGCTGGAGGTGATGGAGATAAAGCAGAAACCAGGATAAAGAAATGATGGATCATGTTTTTTGTGCAGTCTGGGAAAGAAAGTCACACAAAAATGGTGAATTAAAACAGACCCCGTCCTCCTGGAACAACAGATTCAATTAGTCTTAGCTACAATCAGACGTGTCAACACGTTCTACCATATGCTCATTGACATGAACTGTCCCAGTCAAATAAATAATTATACATAGTGGTAGAGTAGAAAACGTCTGAAGGCTGACGCTCTGAGGAGGAGCAGAAGTAGAATGCCTTTACACATACTGTATACACCTGCACACAATTCAATCATTTCACATATTTTATACCAACAGTAAATATATACATCATTCCCCATCTTTAACAAGAGGCTCGTAGTTTGGAATATACAACATTACTCAATTATACTAAAAAATACTCAATTAAAACTAGATCTATTCGTCTGATTCATCTCTGTACCTTTACACTTTAATCCGTGGGTTTGATTTCTCCCTGAAGATAAAACACAACATGAGTGGTGTTTTATCTGAATAGACCGAAAAGACTCAATTGCTTTGACTAAAGCGTTTGGAGAGAGCTGGCTCCTGGACAAGTCCATTGAACCAAAGTGGCTCTCTCACTAAAGAGTTGGGACTCCCCCGGTTTAAGACTGGAGCAAGACTCTTTTACTGGTGCTTTACCTCTGTTCATGTTTCAGGGAAAGCCATCGTGGAGAACATCACAGACGCCATCTACAGCAGCAGGAAGACTCTGTGTGTGATCAGCCGCCGTTACCTGCAGAGCGAGTGGTGCTCACGGGAGATCCAGATGGCCAGGTTTGCCTCCTCTTAGTCCTGCTCTAGTCCTGGTTCAGTCCTGCATTAGTCCTGGTTCAGTCCTGGTTCAGTCTTGGTTCTGTCTTGTTTTGTGTCCTCTGTAGCTTCCGTCTGTTTGATGAGCAGAAGGACGTCTTGATCATGTTGTTTCTGGAGGAGATCTCGTCTGTTGAGCTCAGTCCGTTCTACCGCATGAGGAAGTTGGTGAAGAGCCGCTCGTACCTGAGCTGGACCCAGACCCGGACCCACAGGGGCCTGTTCTGGGAGAGGGTCCAACAGGCCCTGGAGTCTGGGAACGATCCTACAGAGGCCCACAACCTGCTAACTGCTAATGTTTAGCTCATAGCACTCAGCAACATGCTAACTGCTAACGTTTAGCTCATAGCACTCAACAACATGCTAACTGCTAACGTTTAGCTCATAGCACTCAACAACATGCTAACTGCTAATGTTTAGCTTATAGCACTCAACAACATGCTAACTGCTAACGTTTAGCTCATAGCACTCAACAACATGCTAACTGCTAATGTTTAGCTTATAGCACTCAACAACATGCTAACTGCTAATGTTTAGCTTATAGCACTCAACAACATGCTAACTGCTAACGTTTAGCTTATAGGACTCAACAACATGCTAACTGCTAACGATTAGCTCATAGGACTCAACAACATGCTAACTGCTCAACTCCATTCTTGAATATGGGTATTACTTCTGATGTTTTCATTTTATTTGGAAAAATGCCTTTGATAAAATATTGATATACATAAAATATTGATATACATAAAATATTGATATACATAAAATATTGATATACATAAAATATTGATATACATAAAATATTGCAGATACATGTGAGAGGTTTGGCTAAAGTCAATCATCTGCTTCACCAAATCCACATCGTAACTGTCAGACGACCATTTATCCTTAAAGTTGTTTATCATTTTAATTATTTCATTTTCTTTTACACTTCTAACTAAGAAAAAAAGAGTTTATATTACTTATTACTAATACTTCTTTCAAATACAGTAGCATCAGACGGTGGAATAATGTCCTGAGCAGGAGTAGGCCCAACATTTACAAAGAATTGATTAAATGCCATCCATCCATCCATTTTCTACCCTTTAATCCATTTCTGGGTCAGGGGGGTGGCAGTCAGAGATGCCACCCAAGTCTCATAGCACCAGCCCCTCACTGACCCTCTGCAGGTGGTGAGTCCACAGGAGGCTGCTCTCTGAGTGTGAGCATAGCCTTGATCTTTCAGTGGGGGCTTTGGGCAAAGTGGGGTTAAGTGTCTTGCCCAAGGACACAACGACAGCAGTCATCAGTGGGAGTCAGAGAAGGTGTGGAGGTTGGAATTGAACCCACATCCTTCAGGCCTGAAGGCCAATGCTCTACCAACTGAGCTACTGTCGCCCCTCCTTAGATGTTAGATGTAAAGATATTTGATGGTGGTTTTTGGCTGTACCCTTCGTGATCCGAGGTTCTGCTTCTTTGAAACATTTGTCTGGATCTGGATAAAGCTCAGATGTGT
>OZ035843.1:1575318-1662818 GCA_964034765.1 Knipowitschia caucasica
TGGTTTAGTCCTGGTTTAGTCCTGTTGAAGTCCTTCTTTAGTCCTGGTTTAGTCCTGGTTTAGGTCCTGGTGGAAGCTGAGGCTGATGTTGAGGTGTGTAGAGGGAGGAGTCAGTGTAGAGGAGGAGTCAGTATAAAGAGGGAGGAGTCAGTGTAGAGGGGGAGGAGTCAGTGTAAGTCAATAGAAGTCAGAGCGAGTCGAAGCAAATCTCCTCCCATGAGCACTTCTCCATTGGGATTCATTGGGTTGAGCCGTGTTCATCTACACACAGTCTACGCTCCTCTCTCATGACGTTAACTTCATTCAAGCACCAACAACGCTGCGTGGCTCTACATTAAGGGCTCTTGTGCAGTGAAATGGAGACTGAGGGCCATTGATGCTGAGTAAACCAGGGTAAATACCAGCGCGGGTCAGAATCTGAGAGTTTGATGGTTGGACTTTAGCACAGTGGACTTTGGTGGAGGTCTAAGCACTGCCCTCACACTAAATGGTTCGGTCACAAAACCATGGCTTTCTTTCACGTTTGACCATTTGTGCGTGGATTACAATCATGATGGAGAGATGTTAAAATGATAAAGCAAGTATTTAATCAAAGAAATGTAAATGATAAGTAGACAAAAATCAAAGCACACACTACAGCAGGTGTGTCCAAACCGGTCTATCAGACCCAACAGGAGGAGAGCAGACTCCAACCATTTCCTCAAGAGAGTTCAGTCTTAACCTGAAGATTTGAGGAAATGGGCGGAGTCTGCTCGGCTCCTGTTGGGTCTGATAGACAACCTGCAGCCACAGTGGCCCTTTCTGGACCGGTTTGGACACCTCTGACCTACAGGACATAATGGGGTAACTCAACGTTACCAAGAGAAAAGCTACACTAAACACTAAACTGACTGTTGTCTCAAATAAGACAAAGTGTCACAAAAACAAAACCTCAAAGTGACAAATAAAAAGAGACAAACCAAATAAAAGCTATAAGGACCATAAGGACTGTCTTTAAGTCATTGTCACCACTATTTGGCATAACAGCCACACACAGGCTGGCAGCCCCGGACAGGTGTGGTGTGTGGCCTTAAGAGAGTGACTCCAGGTGGGGAAGCTCCAGGTGCACCGCTGCTCCTACAGGCCCAAGGCTGTAACAAGTTCACTTGTACATAGTAAACTGAAGAAGTGTGCGTGATTATTATGTACTGTACGCTTGCCTTCGTGTTTTTATTCTGGTTTAACTTGTTTGCACGAGAGCCAAAGACATTTCCTCGTTCCTGACTTCTTCTTACTCACATGGCAATAAAAAAGGATTCTGAAAAGACTCGAGACAAGGATTGCATTAGTTACTAATATATTCCTATGAAGTCCTGGTTTAGTCCTGGTTAAGTCTGGGTTTAGTCCTGGTGAAGTCCTGGTTTAGTCCTGGTGATGTCCTGGTTTAGTCCTGGTGAAGTCCTTGGTTAGTCCTGGTGAAGTCCTTGGTTAGTCCTGGTTTAGTCCTTAGTTAGTCCTGGTTAAGTCCTACTCAAGCTCTTGTTTGGCCTGTTTGTATATGTCTTCCTCTTCTTGCTCTGACCTTTTGTCCATGTGACCACTTTGCTGCTCTCTCATTGGTTGCCGTTCGTCGCGGCACAAACTCTTGCATCAAAGAGAGCGCTAAAACCACTGAGCAGAGGATTGGACTGAGCTCAGATAGTTCTCTGAGTTCTGTTTGGTATTTATTCATTGTCGAGTGAGGTTTTTAATTCTTTTGTGTGTGCGTATGTTAGCTAACTTCGCTTGGGACTACTGCTGAAAGTTAGCAGTTAGAAGTTTTGCTAAGTCTGGCGCATTTACACTGACGCTCAAAGCATCAGTGTTGATAAATGTGCATTGTCCCAACTCAATTAATAAATAGCTGAATGTAAATGGAAAAATAAGTTCAGACATCATGAGGACTATTTGGCATACCAGCAACACACAGGCTGGCAGCCCCGGACAGGTGTGGTGTGTGGCCTTAAGAGAGTGACTCCAGGTGGGGAAGCTCCAGGTGCACCGCTGCTCCTACAGGCCCAAGGCCGTAACAAGTTCACTTGTACATAGTAAACTGAAGAAGTGTGCGTGATTTCTATGTACGCATGCCTTCTTGTTTTTATTCTGGTTTAACTTGTTTGCACGAGAGCCAAAGACATTTCCTCGTTCCTGACTTCCTCTTACTCACATGGCAGTAAAAAAGGATTCTGAAAAGACTCGAGACAAGGATTGCATTAGTTACTAATATATTTATTACGTAAGAATATATACAGTAATTGCATATATTGCCGATTAGAGCCTGGCAGGAAAACTGCATGAGGTCTGCAGAAGGGAGTTTAATACAAGTGCTTGCAAACCCCCCGGGGCCTAGACCCTGGTGCCAAAGAAGCTGAGCCGAACCCATGACATGATATTCTACTGAAGAGGCGGTGATGGGGAGGAGGAGGGTTGCTGCTCGAACAACAGCTTGAGTTGTACAGAACTGAGGGGCACGGATTAAATGTAGCCAGGAAGTGATGATGAGTTATTGAAGCTGAGGCTGATGTTGAGGTGTGTAGAGGGAGGAGTCAGGGTAAAAGAGGAGGGGTCAGTATAAAGAGGGAGGAGTCAGTGTAGAGGAGGAGGAGTCAGTGTAAAGAAGGAGGAGTCGGTGTAGAGGAGGAGGCGTCAGTGTAAAGAGGGAGGAGTCAGTGTAGAAGAGGAGGGGTCAGTGTAAAGAGGGAGGAGTCAGTGTAGAGGAGGAGTCAGTGTAAAGAAGGAGGAGTCAGTGTAGAGGAGGAGGAGTCGGTGTAGAGGAGGAGAAGGAGGAGTCGGTGTAAAGAAGGAGGAGTCAGTGTAGAGGAGGAGTCAGTGTAAGTCAATAGAAGTCAGAGCGAGTCGAAGCAAAACTCCTCCCATGAGCACTTCTCCATTGGGATTCATTGGGTTGAGCCGTGTTCATCTACACACAGTCTACGCTCCTCTCTCATGACGTTAACCTCATTCAAGCACCAACAACGCTGCGTGGCTCTACATTAAGGGCTCTTGTGCAGTGAAATGGAGACTGAGGGCCATTGATGCTGAGTAAACCAGGGTAAATACCAGCGCGGGTCAGAATCTGAGAGTTTGATGGTTGGACTTTAGCACAGTGGACTTTGGTGGAGGTCTAAGCACTGCCCTCACACTAAATGGTTCGGTCACAAAACCATGGCTTTCTTTCACGTTTGACCATTTGTGCGTGGATTACAATCATGATGGAGAGATGTTAAAATGATAAAGCAAGTATTTAATAAAAGAAATGTAAATGATAAGTAGACAAAAATCAAAGCACACACTACAGCAGGTGTGTCCAAACCGGTCTATCAGACCCAACAGGAGGAGAGCAGACTCCAACCATTTCCTCGAGAGTTCAGTCTTAACCTGAAGATTTGAGGAAATGGGCGGAGTCTGCTCGGCTCCTGTTGGGTCTGATAGACAACCTGCAGCCACAGTGGCCCTTTCTGGACCGGTTTGGACACCTCTGACCTACAGGACATAATGGGGTAACTCAACGTTACCAAGAGAAAAGCTACACTAAACACTAAACTGACTGTTGTCTCAAATAAGACAAAGTGTCACAAAAACAAAACCTCAAAGTGACAAATAAAAAGAGACAAACCAAATAAAAGCTATAAGGACCATAAGGACTGTCTTTAAGTCATTGTCACCACTATTTGGCATAACAGCCACACACAGGCTGGCAGCCCCGGACAGGTGTGGTGTGTGGCCTTAAGAGAGTGACTCCAGGTGGGGAAGCTCCAGGTGCACCGCTGCTCCTACAGGCCCAAGGCCGTAACAAGTTCACTTGTACATAGTAAACTGAAGAAGTGTGCGTGATTATTATGTACTGTACGCTTGCCTTCGTGTTTTTATTCTGGTTTAACTTGTTTGCACGAGAGCCAAAGACATTTCCTCGTTCCTGACTTCTTCTTACTCACATGGCAATAAAAAAGGATTCTGAAAGACTCGAGACAAGTATTGCTTGTCTTCAATACAAGTGCTTGCAAACCCCCCGGGGCCTAGACCCTGGTGCCAAAGAAGCTGAGCCGAACCCATGACATGATATTCTACTGAAGAGGCGGTGATGGGGAGGAGGAGGGTTGCTGCTCGAACAACAGCTTGAGTTGTACAGAACTGAGGGGCACGGATTAAATGTAGCCAGGAAGTGATGATGAGTTATTGAAGCTGAGGCTGATGTTGAGGTGTGTAGAGGGAGGAGTCAGTGTAGAGGAGGAGTCAGTATAAAGAGGGAGGAGTCAGTGTAGAAGAGGAGGAGTCAGTGTAGAGGGGGAGGAGTCAGTGTAAAGAGGGAGGAGTCAGGATAGAAGAGGAGGGGTCAGTATAAAGAGGGAGGGGTCAGTGTAGAGGGAGGAGTCAATGTAGAGGAGGAGTCAGTGTAAAGAGGGAGGGGTCAGTGTAAAGGAGGAGTCAGTGTAGAGGAGGAGTCAGCGTAAAGAGGGAGGAGTCAGGGTAGAGGGGGAGGAGTCAGGGTAGAAGAGGAGGAGTCAGGGTACAGGAGGAGGAGTCAGTGTAGAGGAGGAGGAGTCAGTGTAAAGAAGGAGGAGTCAGTGTAGAGGAGGAGTCAGTGTAAAGAGGGAGGAGTCAGTGTAGAGGAGGAGTCAGTGTAAAGAGGGAGGAGTCAGTGTAGATGGGGAGGAGTCAGTGTAGAGGAGGATGAGTCAGTGTAAAGAGGGAGGAGTCAGTGTTAAGAGGGAGGAGTCAGTGTAAAGAGGGAGGAGTCAGTGTAGATGAGGAGGAGTCCGTGTAAAGAGGGAGGAGTCAGTGCACAGGAGGAGGAGTCAGTGTAGAGGAGGAGGAGTCAGTGAAGGGGAGGAGGAGTCAGTGTAGAGGGGGAGGAGTCAGTGTTAAGAGGGAGGAGTCAGGGTAAAAAGGGATGAGTCAGTGTAGAGGGGGAGGAGTCAGTGTAGGGGAGGAGGAGTCAGTGTAGAGGGGGAGGAGTCAGTGTTAAGAGGGAGGAGTCAGGGTAAAAAGGGATGAGTCAGTGTAGAGGGGGAGGAGTCAGTGTAAAGAGGGAGGAGTCAGGGTACAGGAGGAGGAGTCAGTGTAGAGGGGGAGGAGTCAGTGTAAATGGGGAGGAGTCAGTGTAGAGGGGGAGGAGTCAGTGTGGCAGGCGTCTCCTTGGTCTTATCTCTCTCAATGTTTACATAACTCTCTCTCAAAGTTGATAAGGCTTGTGCATATTTTATTTTTGTTATTTTGTAATATTTGGACACGCAATTGAAAACTAGTTGTCACTGTAGCAAAATACATGTGGGTCGTATTTTGGGCTGAAGACACTTTTTTTATTCATATTATATTACGTATGTGTTGTACTAATGACATGTCTTTGTTGTGTTTGTGGCAGATCTACAAAGTCCATCTAAAGAATGGGGGTCACCTGTGATCAGTGTGGAAAGACCTGCAGCTCTGCTTCTGAACTAAAGAGACACTACACAACTCACACTGGAGAAAACCCATACGTGTGTGATCTGTGTGGAACAGGCTTTAATAGAAAAGAACATCTCAAGGTCCACAGCAGAATCCACACTGGAGAAAAACCCTTCAGCTGTGACGTTTGTGGTCAGAGTTTTAGACGAGAGGATACTCTCAAAGATCATCAGAGGATCCACACAGGAGAGAAACCATTTGAGTGTGACGAGTGTGGAAAAACATTTAGGAAAAAATACCTGCTCTCAGTACATCAGCATGTCCACACAGGAGAGGGACCTCACCAATGTGACCAGTGTGAGAAGACTTTTACACAATTATCTCACCTCACTGTGCACCACAGAATCCACACTGGAGAAAAGCCATTTGTCTGTGGAGACTGTGGGAAGGAGTTTACTCAGTTTTCAAACTACAAAAGTCATGAGAGAATTCACACTGGAGAAAAACCATTTGCATGTGCCCTCTGCAGTAAAACTTTTAGAACTGCAGCAGAGCGCACAGATCACCATCGGAGCCACACTGGAGAGAAGCCGCATAAGTGTGATCAGTGTGGAACATGTTTTTCCACAAAAGGAAGTCTCAAGACCCACAGCAGAATCCACACTGGAGAAAAACCCTTCAGCTGTGACGTTTGTGATCAGAGTTTTTCTCAGAGTAGTTCTCTCAAAGATCATCAGAGGATCCACACTGGAGAGAAACCATTTGTCTGTGAAAAGTGTGGAAAGTCTTTTACTCGTGGGTCATCTCTTCGTGGACACATTAAAACCTGTGAGAAGCAGGTGTGAAGACGCAGCATCTGGAACAAAGTGAAGGAGACAGAGCTGAGGCTGCATCATGTGAACCCAGAGTCAGACTCTACAGAATCACACTTCAGTCTTAACCCTGTGCTGCAGCTGCTGAGCTTTACAGACCAAACACTTATTGTAGATTTGAACATCTTTACTTTGTGTCTGGAGACTCGGATACATCATGTTTTTGTCTGAAAGGAAAATCTTATGGTTCCTTTAAAGCTGCATCAAGTCTAAGATTCAAACTGACATGTGATGAAGAAGGAGACAGAGTGGGGACATTATTATTCTGAACTAAACTGCAGAGAAAATCTATACTATACTTACTAGTATAGTATTTTCCATAGTTTTATGCGTTTTAGTATATTTTCAGTTTCAATGTTTGTACAAATGTATTCGTGTTTCCAAGTGGTGGGCTCTAAATGGAGAAAGAAGTAAAAAGGTGCAGCCTCCCCATGAACATACAGAGCATATATATTAAACATGTGTTTCTTCTGCCGCTTTAGGACAAAGGATGCATTTTAGATTTTGTGCTAATTCCAGCATCTTGATGTTGAAGCTGTTTCTGACACATTCATATGTACTGCCCTCATTCAAAGAAATGAACTGATGAATACAAATATGTCGTCTGTTTGGGACCATGAAGGAAGATCAAAGGAGGAAAACTAGTCCAGACAATAATGCAAGTTCAGTTGATTTGTCCTTTCTAAATCCATATTGATTGTTAGGATGTTGTGTTTTTCAATAAATGACTTCTATTTACAAAGAGCGTTTCCAGTATCCCAGTACTTCCTTGTTTCCTCCAATAGCTAACAGTAATGTTGTTTATGTCACGTCCTGATCCTAAAGTCACAGATTATTACACCACTCTCCATCTCTTCCACACTGGTGAATATATTGTGGATTAATGTTTGTCCTTTCACAGTGGGCCTGGTTCTGTTGGATAAAGAGAGAAAAGGTTTTAATGTTTCAGACATGGATGGAACTTGATTTTTAATAAATCAAAGTTCAAATCTCTGCAGATAAAGATGTAATGTATCAATATGTTCAGTGTTCAGTGTTTGACCTGGAGGTCTGTATAAACCGATTAATACAATATTCTTCTTGTTATCGATTCCTATTTCACACAGAACACATTCCATTTTGTCTTTCACAACAAAAGTCATATTTTTTACTATTTGAGCAGAGTTTATTTATGTACAGAGCCATCATTCTGACTGTCCCTGTTCTGTCTGAACATATCATTCTGACGCTGCAGGAAGGCCTTATTATTCTCAAAGTGAGATTTAAGATACTTCCATTTAAAAGCAGAGTTTACACTGACTCTACATCAGTCTGAATAAAGACGATATTTGATGTTCTCTAATATTTGCAGTCATTATTTATGTTTGTATAAAAGTTCAGCTCTGGGTCGATGTCTGTCGTTACGTCATGCAAACTTATACTTACTAATCCTTACAAACTGATCCAGTTTAGATCATTGAGTGTCGTCCTTAAGGACGTCTCTTCACGTGTTCTCATCTGTTTAATGTAGATTCTGCAGTTTGTGGCCCACGTAGACTGGATCCTGACTTGTTTACTTAAAGATTAAGAGATCCTTTATTTGTCCCACAGTGGGGAAATTTCAGTGTTGCATCACAAGTTATAGAACAGTAGGAAAGAGCACACCGCACACGTTACCTGAACAATAGCTATACTAATTAAAATAAAACAAACTCTCTAACTCTATCTTGAAAATAATAAATGTAAAGATTTAACATTATGTGACAGACCGAGGGTATGTAGGAATGTCTTACATTAAAAATAAAACAAACTATAAGGACACAGATAAGGGGGATTGAGGGAGGACAAAAGGGTTCCATTTAAGCACATTTTTTTTATTTTTTTTACTGTGAGTAGTTTTCACTCATTATTCCAAATCCGTTGTAGTACAGCATTCAACAACATTTAGTCTTTTGAGTAAAACAGGAAAGAGCGTCTACAGAGAGTAAAAGACATCGTAAAAATAGACAAGACAGCGGTGGTTGTGCTGTGCGCCCGGCTCTCTCAGGCTGTTCTTCAGGTGAGACATACTCTCAGGAGTTCTCACTGGGGGGGGATTGACCCCCAGCTTCAGAGGACCACCGGGGACCACACACCCCCGGTCTACAGAGAAGCGCCACCAGCTGCGCGTTGAAAGCGCCTCCAGAGCCATCAGCTACCTGCTACGCGTTTTACGCGTCGTACACACTCCCAAACACGCACACGCACTCCGAGCGACCAGCTCGGGGTACAAGGTCCAATATCAATGAATATGGACGCTTGTACTGCCTAAGAACAGTTGAGGTCAACAATGACTATGATGAGTGCAATGGATGTCATGTTGAAACTTGGCACAGAATTCTTGGCCACTGTAATTATGAAGATTTGTCCAAACTAGAAACTGTTACTGAGGGTACAAGATTGTAAAGTGTGTGTTAAAGGGAAGTTTATCCAAACCAGAAATAGAGCCTGACCAGAGAGCAAAAGCAGCGTTAGAGCTGGAGCACACTGACTCAGCTCGACCGATCGACCCTGAGGCAGAAAACGGGTTCAGATACTCAAAAGCTTTTACTGACGACTATTCAGGTACAACTTTTGTTTATTTCTTGAAAGCTAAAAGTGACACTGTAGAAGCGACTGAGACATTTCTAGCAGATGTCGCCCCCTATGGGAAAGTGAAAAGAGTCAGGTCAGACAACGGCACAGAGTTTACTTCCAGAGAGTTTCAATCATTGCTGAGAGAGAACGCAATAAGACATGAAACCTCTGCACCGTACTCACCCCATCAGAACGGAACAGCACAGAGAAATTGGAGAACACTTTTTGAGATGGCACATTGTATGTTGCTTGAGAGTAATTTACCTAAAAGACTATGGACTTATGCTGTAATGACTGCTGCAGTAATTCACAACAGATGTTACAACAGACGCACAGGACAGACCCCTCACTATTTGTTGACAGGGAGAAAGCCGAACATGTCCATGTTTTGGGTCAGTTTGTTACAGTTATCGACAAAACAAAACGAAGCTAGACGCAAAGTGTGACGAAGGAGTTTTTGTGGGATACGATAAAAACAGTCCGTCAGATCTAGTCTTTTATCCAGAAACAGGTCGAGTTCTCAAACACAGATTGGTTAAGTTCCTTACTACAAGTGGAGATGAGTCCAGAACGAGACCACTCTGGATGAAGATGAATTTCAACCAGTTGGAACATACTGTAAAAGATTGGACAAGACAATCAATAAAAGTCTGAAAGAGACAATAGAGCCGGACACTGAAACACAGGACAATGTGACACGTGACGATGAAATCTGAACAAAAACCTGAGAAACAGAGTGAAAACACTGAAGAAGGACAATATCCGAGACGAAAGAGAAAGACTCCACATTATTTGAAAGACTATGTTTCTGCTGATGACCAAACTTTGATGAACATTTACTATTGTTACAGGTCGATGTACGGCGTACCAAAGACATTTGATGAGGCTGTGCACTCCCCAGAGTCCGAGTGCTGGTCTAATGTCATGAGGACAAAATGAGATTGTTAAATGAAATTACACTTTTACCCTGGCCACATTGCCAAAAGGGGGGGTGTATACAAAGGAGAGCCCAGACCGATCTGAGACATTAAAAGCCAGATATGTCGCTAAAGGCTACATCCAAGTCACTGGCATTGACTTTAAGGAAACTTTTTCGCCGACTGCAGACATGATGTCTGTGCGTTGTTTAATGCAGATGGCAGCACAGTACGACTTAAAACTTCACCAAATGGATGTAAAAACTGCTTACTTGTTCTCGCCTATTCATTGTGAATTGCTTATGGAGCAACCAGAAGGTTACGAAGTTAAGTCAAAGACTGGTATGAAGCTAGTTTATAAGTTGAATAAATCACCATATGGTTTAAAACAATCTGGGAGAAACTGGAATAAAATGTTACATGATCATTTGTGTGAACATGGTTATGATCTAATGGTTGTGAGCTAAAACATTTCTTGGGGATTGACTGTACACAAGACCAACTAGGAATAAAACTAAATCAAACAAGGTCTATAACAAAAACACTGGAAAGATTTAACATGACAGACTGTAAGCCACGTTCTACTCCTTGTGAGCTGAAACAAAACTTTGAAGTAGAAGGTGAACTAGTAGATTCTGGTAGATACAGAGAACTAGTGGGCAGCCTGATTTATTTAATGACATGTACAAGACCAGATTAAAGTTGGATAGTGAGTAAACTGTCACAATACTGGTCTGCACCAAAAGAACATCACTGGACAGCAGCAAAACATGTGAGTTATGTTATAGAAAGACATAGGGTAATCTCAGTCTTATAGCAGACAGTGATGCAGATGACACAGATTTGTGTGACAGGAGAAGAACGACAGGGACTGTTTTACACTCTCTGAGAGTGGGCCTATTATATGATGGAAAAGTAGAAAGTACTCTACAGTAGCTTTGTCAACGTGTGAGGCACAGTACATGGCGATGGCCGCCACAGTACATGTTTATACCTCTCACAACTACTCAAAGGGTTGGACTCTGAGAAACAATATTTACCCGTTACCATGTATGCAGATAACCAGGGTGCAATAGCATTGTCTAAAAACCCTATTAACCGACAAAGATGTAAACATATTGATATTCGATTCCATTTCATTCATTCTGCACTAAAAGAGAATACATTAAATGTTGTATATTGTGCAACAGCAGACATGGCAGCTGATGTAATGACTAACTCAGTGAGCAAAGTTAGAAGTTCTCACATTTTCTATGTATGTAAATGTAGATGTGATGTGAATGTAAATATGCCTGTGATTTTTTTTTTGCAGTGCTAAGAGCAAGTGGGGGTGTTGCCTTGAAGGTGTCTGTATATGTTTGTATGCTCTTACACTGAAGGGTCAAACCGGAAGTGCATTGTGTTTTACTGCATAAATCACGCGGTGCGCTTGATGCGTGTGTTTGAGTCAAAGAGACTGATGTGTTGTGTTTGTTTTTCTCGTGAATGGTTCGTGTTGCACGGTTATCCTGCTCTTACAATGCTGCGACCAACAAGCTGAAGGAGCTAACAGGAGAGAGCTAACAAGAGAGGGCTGAGAGCTAATAAAGCTAAAAAGAGACGGCATTATCACCACAGGCTAACAGGAACTAACGGGAGCTAACAGGAGCTAACAGGAGCTAACCCAGTGGAACATGGCAGAAGTGAAACTGGAGGAAGACTCTGAGCTCAGGGACATAAAGGAGGAACCACAGGACCCTGAGTAAGACACACACACACACACACACACACACACACACACACACACACACACACACACACACACACACACACACACACCACACACACACACACGTTTTTGTTACCTGGTGGGTCCCTTTGACAGGGCCGTTCAGAATGGGACCCATAGACATAATCTTTTTTTACCAAGACTTTAAGTAATACAAAACAGTCAATAGAAACCAAACAACTATTTTAAAGGAATTTTATTTTAGATTTTGTTTTCGAATTGCAGTGATTCTATTTTTGACATAGAATTTAATGCCACTCCATGTCCGATGTCTAAGGTCATCTGGTGAGGCATTAATGCAGGCCAGGCAGTGAGACTTCCCAGGGACCTTTCCAGTCTGTATGAAAGGTGTCATGGTCTTCTCCACAGCCTTCACCTCAGATGCAGACCATGGCTTTCTTACACGTTCTAGGGAGAGAAATAAAAATATATTAGCAATATACACTCCCAGGGTGAGGACCAAGCAGCCTGGCTGTAATCCCCCACCTGGTACACTTACCAGAAGGGGCACTGCCACTACCATGGGGTGCATCTGGATGAATGGTTGAAGGTTCTCCGCTTGAAGTTTCTTTTAGCCCGTCCGTTTGTGAGAGGATCTCTACTGCTCTCCCTGTCGCACAGAAAATAAAAATACAAGTGGCCTTTAGGGGAAAAAAATCATACATATTTTAATAATATCAAGAATTACCTTCAGGCTCAATTTGTATCTGGTCGAGGCTCTTTCCTTCGAATTCCGTCACTCTTCCCTGCTCCATGGCCATCAACACTTTGCTGATTTTGGCCAGCTCCAGTGTCCCCTCTGGTAGTCTGTAATATTGCCTGTGGATGCGAATGTCATGGCCGAGGAAGTTGGCAAGTATGTCCATCTCATTCTCTTTCATATTGAGAACTGTAGACATAGTAGCTATGTGCTTTCTAAGTTTGGTTGAGGATAGCATCTCTGGATGCACCGCACCACATTCTTTGGCTACCTGGCGTAGGGAGTCTGATCCCCTGATGTGGGTGTCTGCGCCCGGGCGGGAAAAGAAGTATGGGTTATGGTCAGAGATGGAACAGGCCCTTCTGTTCTCCACCAGCACCTCCATCGAAGCAATCATTTCAGGAGTCAAAAGAACCGGCACTTTCCGACTTCTTTTCCCTTTAATTTCAATGCGTTGAAAATGCTGACACAGCTTTTTCTCAAGTTGGGACAGTCCCAGAGCAATGTCAGAATGGATCCCAGTCTTACTTCTTAAGGTAAAGGCTGTCAGTGGCATCTTTGAAACCTCACCTTCCCTTCTTCGATTGAAAATGATGACCTCACAAAGAGTCAAAACTGCCAGTTTAGACCAATGCTTAGACGTTGGCTCACTTATTAGGGTTTGCACATATTCAGGTCGACATACCTCAATATGTGCATGCATGGCTCTAACGTCCTCAGTCAGAGGGAGCAGGTCCGGAGTGTTCCACTTGGCTTGCCGGAGGGTCTGTAGGGCAGCAGAAGAAACACAGACGTCCCACCTCTTCTCAAAAAGCAGCCGGCTTCGTTGGAGGTTTTTAATAAATAGTTCATCAACACAATGCTCCATTTTTGAGTCACATTCAAGAATATCTGCTAGCTTTCTGAGGCTATGGCCGAGTTTGAGGGCCAAGGATGGAGTCTTGTATTGATTTGTTTCCTCATCATATCCAGCCACAGACCTGACTGCATCAATCACATGGTTAAAGTTGGAAGGAATAAAGAAATCCTTAATTGTTTTCAGTTTCCCTGCGGTTTTTGCTTCGTTAATTAACCTACCGACTTCTCTCATTTTCTGCCTAATGTAATCATGCTTTGTCTTATCATGCCCGTGTTTTAAGTACAGGTGCTCTCCGAGTCTCAGAATCCCCTTTTCTGCTTTGACAACACCCGTGACCTCATCCTGATGCATTGCCGAAATTAAAGACCACAGCTTTTTGCTGATGCCCTCCGGTACAGGCTGGGCTAGGGAGCAGAGGGACTGGACCCTACTTCTACCTGGTTTAGCCTGGGCATCTTTCTGTGAAAGCCGGCACCTGGCCACATGCCTCCACAGCGACTTTCGCTTAAGCAATGCCCCACAGTCTATACAGTGCAAAAACTCACTGGATTTAACTGGGCAATTTGGCTGTTTAGCTGGGACTAAAGTTCCAATGCCGGCCTTTAAAACCTCAAAATTGTGCTCACGGTTTCCACTATTCCTGATCAAATCAAACTGAAGTTTACGTGCTTTAGATTTCACAGGTAGAGCCAATGCTCTGGCTACGTCACTTTCATTTCCATGTTTTCTAGTCAAATGACGGGACATTTTGTGGCAGGACATTGAACAGTAGAGGCAGAAGTGTCTCTTGCTGTATACTCGCCCCCCATTTTTCTTCTTTTGCAGCTGCATGATAACAATCTTATTTGCCTTTGGTTCGTCACTTTCCGAGTCTTGAAGAAAAGTGTTTTTGATTTTTCTTTTTCCATACTTTTTTACAGGTTTCTTCTTGACAGTTAAATCGTCAGAATCTGAGTCGACTTCATCAATTAGGGACTCTTGACTAAGCTGCACAAACAACAAATAATTTGTAATCATTCTATATAACAATTTGAAGTCATGACTTGTAGTCAGCACTTACCAGTGGTTTGTAAGCGTGCGCTTCAGTGTGCTCCTCCATGATTTCTTGCAGCCTAATGAACCACACACTTGCACCTTTTTCTAGCCTGACACCTGATTTCCTCTGTTGTGCTGCTCCATGATTGGCTCCAGCCTGCTGGACTGAAATTGCCCCAGTGTGCCCCTCCTTGATATCCCGCAACCCACCACCAGGGTTCCGACACATAACACACTTTTTTCAGGAAAGTAAACCTCCAGGGGTCCTTTCCATATTTTTACAGAGACTGCATAAGGACCGTTAGAAAAGCATTACCCATTGATTATTAAGCTTGGACCAGTGGGGTCCGGTGTTCGGGCCCCACCACGTAAAACCAGTCCCCATGACGTGAGTGGAATCTCAGGTTATGGAACCCACCAGGAGTTGAAAACAAGTGCACACACACACACACACACACACACACACACACACACATATACATATACACAAGTATAAAGTCATATCAGGTAAAATAGGTAAAACAATAAAAAGACATGGGGCTGGGAGCAGATGTAACCGGCTGAAGAAGCGTCATCCAAGGAGCCATCTGCACCAGGAGCAGAGAGCCGGCTGCAGCCACAGGCAACGACACAGGACCCAGAGGAGAGAGGGGCCCCAGACCCCACCAGGCCCAGGACTCAGACCCCATAGGACCCAGAGGAGCGAGGAGGCCCCAGACCCCCACCGGATCCAAGAGCCAGACCCCCGAAGCCACAGCAGACCCCAGCTCTCAGTGCAGAGGGCTCCTCCAGAGGAAACACTGGGGACACTAAAACAATACAATAGAAAGTAGAACAATAAAATGTGACAATAAAAAGAAAAATGGCAGCTGCCTAATATTGATAATAACAATAGTAAATGGGTAGATACAATAAATAATTAAAAATAGTAAATAATAAAAATAAATAAAAATAGAATGTGTCTAAAAACATAAATAGATGTACTAAAAAGCAATAATAAATAATAAATACTAATCAAAAGCTACTCTAAAAAGGTGCGTCTTGAGCCTACTCTTAAAAATATGAACGTTCTCTGCGGCCCTGAGCTCCTCCGGCAGACTGTTCCAGAGACGGGGGCCGTAGTGTTGGAAAGATGCCTCGCCGTGAGTGTGTGTCCTGACTTTGGGGATGGTTAGGAGTCTGCTGCCGGAGGAGCGCAGGGGCCGGGAAGGCTCATAGGATAAAAGCAAATCTGAAAGATAAGAAGGCCCAAGACCATTAAGACATTTAAAAACCATTAAAAGAACCTTAAAATCGATCCTGAAACACACGGGGAGCCAATGCAGCGATTTTAAAAACGGTGTAATGTGGTCCCGCCCCCTGGTCTTAGTCAGGACACGCCCCCTGGTCTTAGTCAGGACACGCCCCCTGGTCTTAGTCAGGACCCGCCCCCTGGTCTTAGTCAGGACACGCCCCCTGGTCTTAGTCAGGACACGCCCCCTGGTCTTAGTCAGGACACGTGCGGCCGAGTTTTGGAGTAATTGAAGACTTGCAATGTTCTTTTTGGGAAGACCAGAGAGCAGGGCATTACAGTAGTCAATGCGACTGGTGATAAAAGCATCAGCGTCTCCGTGTTGCCCCGAGAGAGAATGGGGCGGACTCTGGCGATGTTCTTTAAATGATAAAAACCTATTTTTGTGATGTTCTTGATGTGAGGAATAAAAGTCAGCTCAGAGTCAAAGATTACGCCCATGTTTCTCACTTGTGATGATGGATTAAAAGAGTGTGATTGGAGTTTTGATAAAAGTTTCTCTCTCTGGGCCTCAGGACCGATGACTAAAACCTCAGTTTTGTCCTGGTTGAGCTGGAGAAAGTTTTCTGCCATCCAGGATTTCAGGTCTAAAATGCAGTTAAAAAGAGCATCCATTGGCCTGGTGTCATCAGGAGACATGGAGATGTACAGCTGTGTATCATCTGCATAACTGTGGAAGTTAATTCCATGTCTCCTGATGACACCGCCAAGAGGGAGCATGTACAGGTTAAAAAGGACTGGACCTAAAATGGAACCCTGGGGCACACCACATGTGATTTTATGGACCTGAGAGGAGCAGGTATCCAAACTCACCATGAAGGATCTGTCTGTTAAATAAGAAGTGAACCATTTGTGGACAGCACCAGAGAGGCCGAGGTGTTGTAGGCGTGATAAAAGAATGGTGTGGTCTACTGTGTCGAAGGCAGCGCTAAGATCCAGTAGAACCAACACAGTCACCTTTTTAGAATCATAATTTAGTCTATCATCATCAATCATTTAAATCAATCATTTAAAATCTTTAAAAGAGCCGTCTCTGTGCTGTGGTTCACCCTAAAACCTGATTGAAATGTCTCTAAAATTTGTTGCTGATCTAAAAAGGCATTGAGCTGGGTAAAAACAAGTTTTTCTAAAATTTTGCTTAAAAATGGTAGGTTGGACACCGGTCTGTAGTTGTTAAAATCATTAAAATCCAAATTGCTCTTCTTCAGAAGGGGCCTCACCACAGTCGCTTTGAAGGCTGCAGGAAAGACCCCAGTCTGAAGAGAGCAATTCATCAGGTTTAAAAGCTCCTCTCTAAAAGATTCATAAAATGACTTAAAAAATGGAGTGGGGACTGGATCTAAAAGACATGTGGTGGCCCTCACTGAGGAGAAAACTTTATCAAGCATCTCAGCATCAACCAGGACAAAACTGTCCAGTGTTTCCTCTGGCGAAGACAAACAATCAGATGTGTTAAAAACAGTTGTGCGGTTGGATAAAATGTTACATCTGATTGTATTTATCTTCCCCATGAAGTGGACTGCAAAGTCCTCACAGAGGGAGTCTTTGGGGGTTAAAAGAGACATGCTAAAATCAGGGTTTAAAATGGTGTCGATGGTTGAAAAGAGGATTTTTGGATTATTTTTGTTCTGGCTGATTAGTTTTGCAAAGTAATTGTTCCTGTTTTTCCTGATTGTGTTGTTGTAAATTTGCTGTTGGTTTTTATATATTTCGTGATTGATTGTCGTTTTATTTTTTCTCCATCTTCGCTCTGCCACTCTGCACTCTCTTTTCATACTCCTTGCTTCCTCATTTTTCCAAGGGGCTATAGATTTTTGTTGAATGGTTACAATTTTTAATGGAGCAACCTGATCCAGTGTAGTTCTTAGTCTACTGTTAAAATCATCTGCTATAAAATCACAGGGGGCAGGTAAAACCAACTGAGGAGTGTTATTTAGAATGTCAATAAAATTTGCAGCCACTTCAGGGGTTAGACGTCGTTTCTTCACAGTTCTCACAGAGGTCTCCTGTTTAACAAAACCAGTGATTTTAAAAAACACACAAAGATAGCCAGGTCAACAACAGAGGACACCCCCGCACTCAGGCCATAAGTAATGACCAGGTCGAGGGTGTGCCCTCTGTTGTGCGTCGGCTGTGTGACATGTTGAGTAAAATCCATGTAGTTTAAAATACTTACAAACTTGCAGGTAAAATGGTCTGATGGGTTGTCAAAGTGGATGTTAAAATCACCGGTTAAAACAATCCTATTATAGGAATTGTATAAAAGAGATAAAAACTCTGAAAATTCATTGATAAAGCGGCTGCACCTTTTTGACCAGTGGACTCACTCCTTCACTGTATCCAACAGATCAGTGAGTGGATGCAAAACAACTTCCTTCAGCTAAACGCAGACAAAACTGAAATGATTGTCTTTGGTCCCCAGAAACAAAGAGAGAGCGTCATCTGTCACCTACAGTCTCTCTCCCTAAAACCTTCAAACAAGGTCAGAAATCTAGGGGTAATACTGGACTCAGACTTAAATTTTAATAGCCACATCAAATCAGTAACATCAGCAGCTTTTTACCATCTAAAAAACATTGCCAGGATCAAAAACATAGTGTCTAAAGCAGACTTGGAGATTCTTATCCATGCATTTGTCTCCAGTAGGTTAGACTACTGCAATGGCCTGCTCACAGGTCTGTCCAAACAGGCTGTAAAACAGCTGCAGTACATTCAAAATGCAGCAGCTCGAGTCCTGACTAGAACCAGGAAGTACGACCACATTTGTCCTGACTAGAACCAGGAAGTACGACCACATTAGTCCTGACTAGAACCAGGAAGTACGACCACATTAGTCCTGACTAGAACCAGGAAGTACGACCATATTAGTCCAGTCCTCAGGTCTCTGCACTGGCTTCCTGTGGCTCAGAGAATAGACTTTAAAACAGCTCTGCTTGTTACAAGTCTCTCCATGGCCTCGCACCAAAATATATTAGTGACATGTTAGTCCCATATGAACCAGCCCGGACTCTGAGGAGCACAGGGACTGGACTCCTGCTGGGACTCTGAGAAGCACAGGGACTGGACTCCTGCTGGGACTCTGAGAAGCACAGGGACTGGACTCCTGCTGGGACTCTGAGGAGCACAGGGACTGGACTCCTGCTGGGACTCTGAGAAGCACAGGGACTGGACTCCTGCTGGTACTCTGAGGAGCACAGGGACTGGACTCCTGCTGGGACTCTGAGGAGCACAGGGACTGGCCTCCTACTGGGACTCTGAGGAGCACAGGGACTGGCCTCCTGCTGGGACTCTGAGGAGCACAGGGACTGGACTCCTGCTGGTTCCAGAGTCAGGGAGACGCAGCATTTCAGATTTATGCCGCTAAAATCTGGAACAGTTTTCCTGAAAAGGTAACATTATTTTTGTTAATCTGTGCATACAACCAAAGAACAGTATCTTTACTCTTAATAATGTAATGTGAATATTTATGATTTTAATGCCTTTTCTGATGTTTGCAGGAAAAGCGCTCTCAAAACAAAGATTGATTCGATGGTTAATGAATCACTGAATTGATAATAATTGCTTGACTTGTTCTTTTGATTAATATTTCCTTCTGTGGCTCACATTTACTTTAGGATGGTCTGGAGAGTTCTCAGTTTCCTCAAGCTCAGTCCTGTCTTTCCAGAAGCTTTCACCGAGGTCTGATTGATCGTGACACCCGCAGCATTCAGCCACGTCCGTAGTCTTTTATCACATCTGGTTTTTCTGCTTTTTCAAAAGTGTGATACGTTTTGCTTATCCAGCTGCATCTCTCACTCCACGGTCATATGTGCATGAGCTCCTGCAGCTAATCTTCGCTGGCAGATCTGGGGATTATAGATCTATGGGATTATAGATCGGGCCTTTCCTCGACAGGTAATCCCCCCCGTGTGTCTATGTGCACAGGTCAATCCCAATGGTCTCCAGGGCTAAACATGTCCGCCAGCCAGCCCCCGCCACGGACGACCAGGGGGAACCGGGGATAAGCCTCTGTCTTTACAAGCTCACATGAGAGCACATTCTCCATGAGGGCTTCACTACAGAACTCACCACAGGGAGAACAGATGTATGAAAAGTGTCTTCAAAAGTGGATTATTGTGATCGGACATGAGTGCATTTAAAGCTGCTAATTATTCTAGTAAAAGGATGTAAATGATAAATGAGTTTCCTCTGCAGAGTAGCTGGACGCTCCCTTCAATGTGCACAGCAGGATTTTCTCAAATTTTAGTAAAGAACCGCCCTCTCTACCTTTTGAACAAGACTTTCTGCTCTTATTGGACGAGCATGTGACACTAAAATGATTGACAATTAGCAGGACCAATAGGCTTGATGAGTAGAAAATCCTCCTATATACCTTTAAGCTGTGTTCATGGACACGCATTCACTAAATTTGCTGGGCTGCGATGGGGCAGAATGTGTGATGGGCGGGCTTTAATGCGAGCAGGGGGTAACAACAATACTTCCGTATCGGCAAACTCGTCAGCTATACAATACAATACAATGTATTGTTGTATAGCCCTAGGTCACAACAGAAGTCATCTCAGAGACTTAACAAAACCATTGAAATCACCAACACAGGTCAGAGAATCAACAGTTAAAACACATGAAGAATATAAAGCACACACAGAAGAAAATGTCCATACATGTTGTAGAATGCTAAAGTGTCCTGATCATCACCAATCCTTTCTGTTGGACACTAACTGTCCAACAAGACCCTCCTGCATCGACAAGGAACAACTCTTAAAAAAAAAAAAAAAAAATTGCACTATTGTCTACAGTCACAGTAGAATGAACTTCTAACGCTCATTGTCAGCCCTGGTTTAGCTCACGGGTCGTCATATTCCTGTTTTTGACCGCCTTGTGACCACTTTGCTGCTCTCTGATTGGTTGTTCCGTGAATCTCATCTCCAGACTTTCCCAGCTGGATTGGGAACGCCTGGAGATTCCCCTGGATGAGCTGGAGAGGGTATGTGTGGAGAGGGAAGTTGAGGCCCCCAAGACCCAGCAACGGATGAATGGAGGATGTAAATTGACACTCTCTTGACAAGTTCTTCCCATAAGGCGCAAGTAAGTCATCTTTTACATGTTTTTAACTGTGAAAAAAGGAGCCTAAACTGATGAAGGAGGTTAAGTGTCTTGGGAGTGATTCCTGACTTTGCTCTTGCATCCAAGACTTATCTCAATAAAATCATATGAACTGTCAACTCTGGAGAGCAGCTTCAGTGACAGACTGCTCCACCCTCACCGTGTGAACGAGGGCTACTGCACAACGAGAAATTCTGAGCCTGAATGTATATATTCGTCCCACGATGGGGAAATTTCTGTTTGATGCACACACATATACTGTACATACACATGATATACACACACACACATCAAGGCAAGCAGCGAACATCACATCCACACTCCTTATAAGTGTCTTGCCCAAGGACACAACGACAGCAGACATCAGTGGGAGTCGTGGTGGGCTGAACTGAGCCACTGTCGCCCCTAAAATGAACCATCTGTAAATGTGAAACCACCAGACGGATTACTACAGTGTATAAACTGTACTTATTTTTGACCCAAGTGCAATTATAGCTCATGAGTTTATATCTGAAGATGTGGAACCGTGCGACACATATTGCTAAATGTGGATTGACCCAGGATTTACAGAGAAACTAGCTCGTAACTAAAACGAAAAGCCCAATTGTGACAGTTACTATAGTTACCAGGAATTGTTCTTGAGCTGCCCTCCACCACAACGTTAGACTATGGCTCTTTTGAATAGTGGGACGTCACATGAACATAACCTACATTTTGTCTACGGGCAAATAAATCCTGTACAAGGAGAAAAGGATGTATGGACACCAGTGTAAAGTCACCTTTGGAGCATATACTTTATTATTCATTCATTTATTTGACGGGGACATTGCAAGTCAACACAGAACAAAACAAGCTTGCAACTGATGCGATGCAAAAGGAGTTTATAGCTATTGCTAATTGTCTACACTACATTAACATTTTCAATATTATCTCAAAAACGTACCTATACACACTTCACACACACCCAGTTTCAATATAGCTCTCCAGTCTCCATAACTAGCCCTGTCTCACGGCTCCTGTCCACATGCTGATATCCTGAGGCTCCATAATAATCCCACACTGTATGTTTTGTGGGCATTCCGGGATAATCCTCAGGGAATTGCACAAATCCACCATAAGTGCTTTACTCACAAGAGCTGTAAACATTTAATAGCATGTAATCAATGCTGGAGTTTATGAGGTCGAGTGCTGGCCTTTCCCACCCGCTCCTCGCTCCTCGGCTCTCTCGCCACTTTGAGCTGTCAGAAATAAATAAAGAAATGAACGTGTGTGCAGCCAAGGGTCATGGTGTGAGAGCGATGGATCATAAAAAAGCAACAAGCTGCGTGCCAGCTCAGAGGACGGGCCCTAAGTACACATCGACAAGCAGTATGTCTTTGGTCAGGTCTCCATTTTGTTCTGTATTAGCTTCCACTGCTGATGTTTTTGAGAATATCCAGAGTAAAATACTAAAATAACATCAGATTACTGTAAAGTCTTAGTGTTGTGTGAAAGACCTGATCATTTCTGTATTTATGAACTGCATTTTGTTGCATTGTTCTGCCATTGTAAAGTGATACAGTTGAATATAAACTAATCTAATTATGCATCGAGGATGGAAGAAGTCATTAAAGCTCGGGTACTTGACTTGTTCGCTCTAATAACACATTTAGTCAACACCAACATGCTGTCTTCATCCGAATTGAAAAACTTGTTATATTTTAAGACTATTTTCATTATTTGACTGGGCTGAGAGCTGATTGGCTGGGGAGGGTGGTCCTTAATTTTTCACTTCTCCATCTAATCTTCAGATATGACAGAGGCCACGAAACACGTGTGGAAACAGGCGACATGTTTGTAATCCATCCATCCATCTTCTTCCCCTTAATCCATTTCTGGGTTGGGGGTGGCAGTCAGAGCACCAGCCCCTCACTGATCCTCCTGCAGGTGCTGAGATCTTTCAGTGGGGGCTTCAGGCAAAGTGGGGTTAAGTGTCTTGCCCAAGGACACAACGACAGCAGTCGAGGAGTAGGTCTTGTGGTGACTTTCAGGCTCTAAGGCCAATGCTCTACCAACTGAGCCACTGTCGCCCATGTTTATAATATATTTGGTTTATGCAGACTGTAGTATATGTATATACACTGACATTATAATATGCTTCTATATATCCAACTTTATCTTACAGAATATTGAGGGTCTATAAAAGCGTAGCACGTTTTAAAACCTTTTATTTGGACAGATAGGCAACTCTTTTGTTCTAAAAGGTCCTGCTTCGTGTGGATGCGGCTAAAATTATGCAGAATGTTTTGATAAGAACAACTATCAAAGGTTACACAGACATACTGTACATGGGCAAAGAGTGTAGAGAAGAAAGTACTGCTCTAATACTTGACATGAGTTTACATTTGAGTTTTATTTGAAGTTCATTGTATATCAAACGTTAATTATCAAATGTCACAACATAGAATTTTCTCTGTTTTCTATATTATTAATTTACAGCCACAATTACAATCGTGTACATTCTTCAAACTCAAAAAGGAGTGGAAGGAAGATATTGTATATTATTATTATTATTATGATTAATCTTTATTAAGGACACAATACAACACGGTCCATAGTTAAGAAACTATCCAATACACACAGTATAGTGCATATTGTGTACAGGAAAACCAAACAAAGAGAACATTCCAGCTGCTGTACAGTGTAAAGACATGACCTCCAGTGAGTCCATAGTTTGGAGGTGAACAGCAGTGAACAGAACTCGGACCAGAGTCTTAACAATTACATTTTTAGAGTTCCTCAAACGACACATGAATCTGAACTGGACATTATGAAGAGATGCAGAACAAGAGCACCACAGAAGGCAAACATCTCACTCTGAGCCGAGGAACCTTTAGCCTCAAGGAGTTGTTAAAGGCCACAGTGAGTCTCTGCAAACTGGACTTTTTAAAACTCTTACAAAGGTGAAGATTTAAATAAAGTCATCTTAACCTCAGGAGAGCACATACTAAACTTATGTAGCAGCATATTTGATTTATATAAATTCCCAGTCTGAAAATCATATTTATATCTGTGGGTTCAGAGTCAGGAGCAAAACATGACGGAAACCAGCAGCACAGTTACATTTATATCGTACATTGCTCTACAAATAAACATTATTTATTTACTTACTTACATCTGTATGAGTTAAAGGTATATGAGGATTGTCTACTTCTGTGTGGATCATCAAGACTATTGGTCGTCCTAATTGTCAATCATTCTGGTGATACGTGCTCGTCCAATAAGACCAGAGAGTTTTTTCAAAAGAGGAGAGGGCACTTCTTTCATAGTATTTGGGACAATCCTTCTTTAAACCTTTAAGTGTTTTACTTTTGAATGCGCTGGAAACGGCAGAAAGTCCAAACTGTCTCTGAAACTGTTTTACAATTGTTGTCTTTCTCTTTTTTTTTCTGCCTGAGATGTTGCTGCAGTAAAGTGTTCATGGTTTTACACTGGTCCAGACCAGAGCAGAGAGGATTCATGGTTTTACACTGGTCCAGACCAGAGCAGAGAGGATTCATGGTTTTACACTGGTCCAGACCAGAGCAGAGAGGATTCATGGTTTTACACTGGTCCAGACCAGAGCAGAGAACATGGTCAGACCAAAGCGTCTGCTCCATTTCTGCTGCTGTGACCTGAAGGACTGGATTATTACTATTGTTAGCTTTTGAGAATGATTGATTTTGTTTGTTTTGTTTGTTTGGATGGATGTGTTTTTGCTACAACTAGACATACCTGAATTTCCGCTGCAGGGATCCATAAAGTAATCATCTGTCTATCTTTATATCTATCTATCTATCTATGTTTCCTTCTCTAAATTCCTGACAAGCTGCAGCAGAGCCCAGCGTTCTCAGACGTGCTCTGCCTGACTCTTTGCTCTGTGATTCCTGCAGCTTTTTCCTCCGGTTGGTTTTAGAGGCAGATCAATAAACATCCCACCCAGAGCCGCCCTCCGTGTCACGACGCTGCTCCACTATAGCAGCTTCCTGACCCTGAGGAGGAGTCGCCTATACCTTCTAATAAACCTGCTCTCAGGCTGCCTTCATCACCAAACCTCCCCACTCTGCTGTGGGGGCCCAGAGAAGGAGCCACGCCTGTACGCTTTGGACTTATGGGAACTGGAACTACATTTTTAACAGTTTTTTATTGTATGTAGTATTTCTTATCTGTTTGTGATTCAGAAGAACACTTTAGATTATACAGTTTTAGGCCCAGTCCCATTTCTCTAACTTGTTCTGAGAACACTCGCTATGAGTTCCCTCCACAGTAGAGTCCCCTCAATGAGGGAAGTGCAAGTGAAGAATTTCCCCTAAGAATTGGGACATCACTAGTTTCAAAATTTCACCCCAGTCCAGTAGATGGCGGTAATACACATTGCCTGTACACCTCAGTAACGTCACGTGTTCTCCTGTGTCATGCATAAACAAGAGTCACAAGCAGCGGTGTATTTTCATCGAGTGTTTGTACAGGTTTGGAAATGCCGGCTCCAGTAGTTATTTTACCCATTGCGTGGGCGTTGATGACCTTTCTTCGTGTGGCCAACAAACAGAGAAGAAATGGGCAAAACCGAAGACGACTTCGCCGCTATTTTGCCCTGATTAATCTGTTTACGGTACGTGGACTCATTTATTATGACGCTATCCGTATGCTGCTAGCGTACTACCTGTTATTGGTTTCGATAAAACGCCAACTTACTTATAATGTATGTTAATTTTTTCACAAATGGGTACAGCCTTTGGGTCATTAACCGGTTACGCGATGAGAAAGTAAACAAACAAACAGGAGAAAATTCCACCTCACACCTGAAGCTTACAAAACGTTCCCTGTATCCCCAAAACCCCATTTTTTTGTTTTTTTGAAGGAATGCCAACTCGCAGTTATGATCATATTTAAAAAAGAAAAAGACAACTGTGATGTATAATTGTCAGGATGCATAAAAAAACAGTAAAAGCTGTCTTTTATTTACTATGTTTATGTCTAAATGCTTGTTTTTTACCTATTGTGTTCCAGAGTGGCCGTGCACTAACCTACTGTAGGATGGACAGGAATGTACCCATCCTGCGCTTGTGGTTTGACGTGGAGTTGGAACTCATCCGGGACTTCAGACTGAGTAGGAAGGCCATGCATGCCCTGCAGTGTCTGCTGAGGAGAGAACAGGACCACGGCTGGGGCCATGAGCTAGAAGTTCTAATCTACGTTTACTGGCTTGCCCATGGTCTGTCCTACCGTGTGGTGTCACATGTTTTTAATATTCCCAGGTCCACCATCCATAGAATAGTCCACAAGGTTGCACAGTTTATTTGGGACAATTTGAACAGGGCAATATCATTTCCAAGCCCGGCAAATCTTGACACCGTGGGTCATGGATTTGAGCAACTTTCTGGGACACCCATCCTCAAAAAAGCTGTTGGTGCCATTGATGGTTGCCACATTCGGATCAAGCCCCCATCACTCCATAGACTGGACTATTTTAATTACAAAGGGTTCTACTCAATAAACATGCAGACAATTTGTGACTCCTTGGGAAAGTTCCTTGATATTTTTGTGGGATATCCAGGGTCTGTTCATGACACACGCATTTTAAAGAGCAGCTCTTTTTACATTGCAAGAAGGTATCCTCCAACTGGGTACTTCATTCTGGGTGATGGAGGATACCCGTGTTTGGAAACCCCAGTCTGCCTCATTACTCCCTACAGGGAACCGGTGAATGGCAGAGCGCAACAGAGGTTCAACTACCACCAGTCAAAGGGGCGTTCAATTATTGAAAGAGCCTTTGGCATAATGAAAACTCGGTGGAGATCCACACTTTTCAAGGCCCTGGAAGTCAAGCCTACATTTGCACCCCAAGTAATAGCGTCCTGTGCCTTTCTGCATAATGTTTGCTTGGATAACGGAGACATCTTGGAGCCTGATCAGGATGTGGCCGGGGACAACATGGACCCAGAACTGCCGTTACAAGAACTCCCTGACCCAAATGTAACACCAGGGAATGCCACAAGGGACAGACTCGCTGGCCTGATTTGATAAACAAGGCCCTCACTGAAAAAAATCCTTGCAAAACTTGTAAATAGTTATGTTCAAGCACATATCTGACCTGTGTGTTATGTGGGTGTATATAGTTACTGTAAGTGTTGTATATTGTTGCTGTGGTTCATGTTTCTACATTTGATTAAACTTATTTTGTACAATACCTTGGTAGTTTGTTTTATAATGACGTGACATACTGTATGAATGTGTATGATGCCCGGTCAAAAAACAACCACCAAGCACTTTGATTTATATAAATATTTGTATTCAGAAAGATGAACTCACATTTGACATAACTAAAACAATGTATAGAAAAATATCACAAATATAGAACAATATTTGAATTAAATAAAAAAAACATCAAAATAAGCTTAAAAGAAACGTATTGCACATGAACATGAACGAGGGAAAACCACCACAACTCTCACTGCTCAGGCATTTTCTCCACAAGCTTTTCGAACAAACTGAGGAACCTCTCTGTTTTGGACTCAGTTTCCTCGTGCCTTTTTTGCTCCTTCACAGACTCTTGTTTGAAGAACTCAAGGACAGCATTATTGACTCTTCTAGCCCTTTTTTTGGGAGATGGGGTGGTGGGTGCTTTAGGACCTGGTGGGGAAGAAGTAGACGGGCCTGCCCGTGTGGCTGGCATCGGTGTTGGCGGGGCTGTGTCTGCAGTAGTGGAAGATGGATCCGGCTCCTCCATGGGAGGTTCAACAATGGCCTAGAGATTTGAATAACAAAAATAAATTAATGCATGCTGAAGTCACAGCACAACAACAACTTTGTATAGACCTTTATGCTCTGTGATATACTAGTGTATTTTAAGAAAGTTATTGGTCAATTCAATTCCTCCTCCTGTAAACTTACCATTAGTAATTCTGTCGGACCAGGTTGGGTAAATGAAGCTACCAATACTGGTGGGTCAATAGATGGCCTGCCCCCCAGAACTGCATGCATGTCCTCGTAGAACTTCCAGTTGGATGCCGTTTGCTCCCCATCTGCTGTGCCTGATCCTGTCTTGGGCAATTTCAGCATCTGCAATAACAACCACCCCAAACACACACAAACACAGTTATTAATTAATTATGTGACATCTGACGGGATGGGTTATTTAGCCTAGATGATGAAAATGATAACATGGGACATGGGATAACATTACCTTGTACTTCGTTTTCAAGTTTTCCCACTTTTTTGCTGCTTGTTGGCCATTGATTTTACCCGTCAGGCCGATCTCAATGACTGCTGTCCTATAGGGATGAACATAAGGGTGGGTTAATGCATTATCAGAATGTGACTGTTAAACAGCAGGTTAGGCTACTCACTCCCAGAGTTGCTTTGTGGTATACTTCTTTTTTGTGAACTGCTCTTCATTGTCAGCCCTGAACTTAATTAGGGCTTTGGTCTGCTCCACAGTCCCTGAAACATTAGCCCACATGACCACATTAGACACAAGTTGCTTGCCAATAGGTTGCATTCATGTGCTAGAATTCTTTTTCAGGTGGAGGGCAGGGGCCAATTGGGAGACAGACAGTTTTTGAAGGAAATTTCCAAAAAGAAAATTTGCAAATTTAAATTACTTGTGAATTATTTGATAGTGAATGGATGCACAAACCTCACATATTATTCTAATGGCTGTAAGAGCTTTCTGTTGGCCAGCATCACACATATGCTTTTGAATACTGTCTCCACTTATTTATGAGAAGATAATTATAGCTTATTTCATATGTGCTGACACATGACATAAGACATTGGACTTTTCACTATATAACAATATTGCTCATGAAACAAGCTGAAAAATCATGCCTTTTGACAATAGTCAGCACGGAATGCTACCTTCCCTCCACCTCAATTGATAGGCTTGTCCACAATCTATTGTGAATATTACAGGACGAAACAGTGTGCAGTAAACAAGCACGATGACAATTATGCATCCCAGCTATGCTAGTGACTGCGGATATAAACGCATGACTCCTTAAGATAGAAATGGGGATAATTTTGTTAAAAGCTGTCATGCATAATCATCCTACTTTACGTGTCTAGAAATAAAAATAGCTGTCTCGGTAGATTTGTGCAATGTGAAAATTAGCGATTTTGCAAAATTCATGTTTTAACACAGCGGTACAGAATTCAATTGTATTTACGTCTAACTAATATATCCCAACATATTTTTTGGAAAACGTGTGCTTAATTGTAAAACTATACTTACATTTGTGCGATTCTTTGCCACCGCCTGCCGCCATCTTTCTTTTCGCCGTATGAGTTTGCAAAGAATTCTGGGAAGCCACTTCGTCCCAAGTCAGGTCCGGACCTCCCTCCGTCTGAAGGGATCATTTCAAGGGTTGAAGTGCACTTCTCCCTAGGTCTTCAAAGTATTGGGACACACTACCCTTAAACGTGAACGCGCATAACCGAGTGCTAGGGTCTAAAACGAGTGCAAGTGAGAGAAATGGGACGGGGCCTTACTCTGTCGCTTTGGTGCAAGCGACAGAACAGTTAGTGCAAACGGCAAAACCTCGTGGAAAACCTGCAAAAGTCACCTTCAACTGTCTGTGTCTCAGAACGTCCTAACAACAGTGAGTATGAACAACAGTCACATGACTTGTTTTCATTGTGAAAGTTTCCTCTCTCTGTGTTTTCAGTGTAAAAAAGTCAGATCTCTGTGACACTTGAGCACGACTATGAACCCACTACACACGACCTTTACAGACATTTACAGTAAAGACTACAGTAAAGTTACACAAAGACTGTATTTACAGAGGTTACTGAGATATATGTGTGTATGTGTATGTATATGTGTGTATATGTGTATATGTATATGTGTATGTATGTATGTGTGTGTATATGTGTATGTGTGTATATGTGTATATGTATATGTGTATGTGTGTGTGTATATGTACTGTATGTGTGTGTATATGTGTGTGTGTGTGTGTGTGTGTGTGTATGTGTATATGTGTGTATGTGTACTGCATGTGTGTGTATATGTGTATGTGTGTATATGTGTACATGTGTATGTGTGTGTGTATATGTACTGTATGTGTGTGTATATGTGTGCGTGTATATGTGTGTGTATATGTGTGTGTGCGTGTGTGTGTGTGTGTGTGTGCACTTGTTTTCAACTCCTGGTGGGTTCCATAACCTGAGATTCCACTCACGTCATGGGGACTGGTTTTACGTGGTGGGGCCCGAACACCGGACCCCACTGGTCCAAGCTTAATAATCAATGGGTAATGCTTTTCTAACGGTCCTTATGCAGTCTCTGTAAAAATATGGAAAGGACCCCTAGAGGTTTACTTTCCTGAAAAAAGTGTGTTATGTGTCGGAACCCTGGTGGTGGGTTGCGGGATATCAAGGAGGGGCACACTGGGGCAATTTCAGTCCAGCAGGCTGGAGCCAATCATGGAGCAGCACAACAGAGGAAATCAGGTGTCAGGCTAGAAAAAGGTGCAAGTGTGTGGTTCATTAGGCTGCAAGAAATCATGGAGGAGCACACTGAAGCGCACGCTTACAAACCACTGGTAAGTGCTGACTACAAGTCATGACTTCAAATTGTTATATAGAATGATTACAAATTATTTGTTGTTTGTGCAGCTTAGTCAAGAGTCCCTAATTGATGAAGTCGACTCAGATTCTGACGATTTAACTGTCAAGAAGAAACCTGTAAAAAAGTATGGAAAAAGAAAAATCAAAAACACTTTTCTTCAAGACTCGGAAAGTGACGAACCAAAGGCAAATAAGATTGTTATCATGCAGCTGCAAAAGAAGAAAAATGGGGGGCGAGTTTACAGCAAGAGACACTTCTGCCTCTACTGTTCAATGTCCTGCCACAAAATGTTCCGTCATTTGACTAGAAAACATGGAAATGAAAGTGACGTAGCCAGAGCATTGGCTCTACCTGTGAAATCTAAAGCACGTAAACTTCAGTTTGATTTGATCAGGAATAGTGGAAACCGTGAGCACAATTTTGAGGTTTTAAAGGCCGGCATTGGAACTTTAGTCCCAGCTAAACAGCCAAATTCCCCAGTTAAATCCAGTGAGTTTTTGCACTGTATAGACTGTGGGGCATTGCTTAAGCGAAAGTCGCTGTGGAGGCATGTGGCCAGGTGCCGGCTTTCACAGAAAGATGCCCAGGCTAAACCAGGTAGAAGTAGGGTCCAGTCCCTCTGCTCCCTAGCCCAGCCTGTACCGGAGGGCATCAGCAAAAAGCTGTGGTCTTTAATTTCGGCAATGCATCAGGATGAGGTCACGGGTGTTGTCAAAGCAGAAAAGGGGATTCTGAGACTCGGAGAGCACCTGTACTTAAAACACGGGCATGATAAGACTAAGCATGATTACATTAGGCAGAAAATGAGAGAAGTCGGTAGGTTAATTAACGAAGCAAAAACCGCAGGGAAACTGAAAACAATTAAGGATTTCTTTATTCCTTCCAACTTTAACCATGTGATTGATGCAGTCAGGTCTGTGGCTGGATATGATGAGGAAACAAATCAATACAAGACTCCATCCTTGGCCCTCAAACTCGGCCATAGCCTCAGAAAGCTAGCAGATATTCTTGAATGTGACTCAAAAATGGAGCATTGTGTTGATGAACTATTTATTAAAAACCTCCAACGAAGCCGGCTGCTTTTTGAGAAGAGGTGGGACGTCTGTGTTTCTTCTGCTGCCCTACAGACCCTCCGGCAAGCCAAGTGGAACACTCCGGACCTGCTCCCTCTGACTGAGGACGTTAGAGCCATGCATGCACATATTGAGGTATGTCGACCTGAATATGTGCAAACCCTAATAAGTGAGCCAACGTCTAAGCATTGGTCTAAACTGGCAGTTTTGACTCTTTGTGAGGTCATCATTTTCAATCGAAGAAGGGAAGGTGAGGTTTCAAAGATGCCACTGACAGCCTTTACCTTAAGAAGTAAGACTGGGATCCATTCTGACATTGCTCTGGGACTGTCCCAACTTGAGAAAAAGCTGTGTCAGCATTTTCAACGCATTGAAATTAAAGGGAAAAGAAGTCGGAAAGTGCCGGTTCTTTTGACTCCTGAAATGATTGCTTGGATGGAGGTGCTGGTGGAGAACAGAAGGGCCTGTTCCATCTCTGACCATAACCCATACTTCTTTTCCCGCCCGGGCGCAGACACCCACATCAGGGGATCAGACTCCCTACGCCAGGTAGCCAAAGAATGTGGTGCGGTGCATCAGATGCTATCCTCAACCAAACTTAGAAAGCACATAGCTACTATGTCTACAGTTCTCAATATGAAAGAGAATGAGATGGACATACTTGCCAACTTCCTCGGCCATGACATTCGCATCCACAGACAATATTACAGACTACCAGAGGGGACACTGGAGCTGGCCAAAATCAGCAAAGTGTTGATGGCCATGGAGCAGGGAAGAGTGACGGAATTCGAAGGAAAGAGCCTCGACCAGATACAAATTGAGCCTGAAGGTAATTCTTGATATTATTAAAATATGTATGATTTTTTTCCCCTAAAGGCCACTTGTATTTTTATTTTCTGTGCGACAGGGAGAGCAGTAGAGATCCTCTCACAAACGGACGGGCTAAAAGAAACTTCAAGCGGAGAACCTTCAACCATTCATCCAGATGCACCCCATGGTAGTGGCAGTGCCCCTTCTGGTAAGTGTACCAGGTGGGGGATTACAGCCAGGCTGCTTGGTCCTAACCCTGGGAGTGTATATTGCTAATATATTTTTATTTCTCTCCCTAGAACGTGTAAGAAAGCCATGGTCTGCATCTGAGGTGAAGGCTGTGGAGAAGACCATGACACCTTTCATACAGACTGGAAAGGTCCCTGGGCAGTCTCACTGCCTGGCCTGGCCTGCATTAATGCCTCACCAGATGACCTTAGACATCGGACATGGAGTGGCATTAAATTCTATGTCAAAAATAGAATCACTGCAATTCGAAAACAAAATCTAAAATAAAATTCCTTTAAAATAGTTGTTTGGTTTCTATTGACTGTTTTGTATTACTTAAAGTAGTCCCAGTAAAAAAAGATTATGTCTATGGGTCCCATTCTGAACGGCCCTGTCAAAGGGACCCACCAGGTAACAAAAACGTGTATGTGTGTGTGTGTGTGTGTGTGTATGTGTACTGCATGTCTTTCACATATTTACTGCATTTGCTCTTTGTAATTCTACAGCCTTGTGCAACAAAAATACAGTCACAAACATGTATAATAGAAATATCATTTTGGTAGAACTCTGATAAATGTAAACAATAAAACACACACCTCGTCATGAGTGAAGCTGAAACTCACCTCAGAGTTCAGAGAATGTATGAAATTAGTTTAACTGATTTTGATTTTTAACCAGTAACAGTTTTGTTTGTGACCAAAGCGATGAAATGAGGACTATTGGTTTTATAGTGAAAGACTGTTCAGAAGTCATAAGTCTGTTTCACTCTGACAGGACAGAAGCAAATGATGATGTTAAAAAACAGCAGAGAACTGTATAAAAGTAACTGATACATGAACAAAAGTATTTGTAATCTGTTCAAAGGAGAAACTGCTGCGATGATGTCACACATGACTCAGTTTTGTGGAGGTTGGACTGAGAGTTTTGAGAAGTTTAAGTCTGAGAAATGCACCAATGCACCTTATTTCTCAGTGCTGAGTTTCCCTGACTTTTAAACGACAGTAACATTTAACAATCAAATGCTATCATCTGACTTCTTCTTACAATAGTCTCGGGCGAATCCTTTCAGCTTTTTCAGACGTAAAAGTGACACAGCAGAAGCATCCTCACTCGGCCAATCATCTCTCAGCCCTAACAGTCAAATAATGCTTTGTATTAGTGTGAAAGTGATTAACCCTAACATGTCCTGGTCTGATTCGAGGGACAAATGTTTTTAAAGAAATTGAAAAGGTTTGGTCTTTGAGACACGGACACTGAAATGATCTGAGTGAGATTGGGGACCACACCACGGGATGTTCCTTTAGCCTTAAACCAAATACATCGCCGTGACATTTGCAAACTGTAGGTGGTCTTGGCCTTTTGAGAAGTTGTGTTTAAATGTGAAACGAAACTCCAGGAAAGATAATGGCATGTAGGAGGATTTTCCCAAATTTGAAAAACTCTCTGGTCTTTGACGAGCACGTTTCACCAAAATGAGAACAACCTTGTGCGTGGTCTGTTGTTTTCTGGTTTTGTCCGAGTTTAGATTTGGTCTCAGTGTCCAAGATAAATGTTCTGTTAAAGAGCCCATATCACGTTTTTTGACTTTTCTCTGCTTTAAACATGATTACAATGCTATTTGGCCTCATACACAAGCCCACAGTAGTTTATTCATTGATTCTGTCAATCTTTTGTAAGAGAACAATCTGTGTCCTTCCCCAGCGTGAGGCACAGAAACGCTCGGGTCCACTTCAGTGACGAAAACCACACTGATGACGCGCATGACCCCGTTTGCTTTGTATTTAAAATAGTTGTTAAATACTTTTGTCAAAACGGGGTAAACAATACACAATTAGTATGCTGTTTTTTGTCAAAAATAATAAAAATAAATTAAAAGCCGGCGGGAGGTGATTGACGGATCAAAACAGCGAATCAGAGCGCACAGGCTCCGGCTCCCGAGTCCAGCGTCTGTGGTCTGGTCTCGCGGACACCACATAGAGCTGCTGTTTTTATGCTGTGTGTTATGGGTGTAAATATGTGACACAATATTTTCTAAAAAACATTGCCAAGATCAAAAACATAGTGTCTAAAGCAGACTTAGAGATTCTTATCCATGCATTTGTCTCCAGTAGGTTAGACTACTGCAATGGCCTGCTCACAGGTCTGTCCAAACAGGCTGTAAAACAGCTGCAGTACATTCAAAATGCAGCAGCTCCAGTCCTGACTAGAACCAGGAAGTACGACCACATTAGTCCTGACTAGAACCAGGAAGTACGACCACATTAGTCCAGTCCTCAGGTCTCTGCACTGGCTTCTTGTGGCTCAGAGAATAGACTTTAAAACAGCTCTGCTTGTTACAAGTCTCTCCATGGCCTCGCACCAAAATATATTAGTGACATGTTAGTCCCATATGAACCAGCCCGGACTCTGAGGAGCACAGGGACTGGACTCCTGCTGGGACTCTGAGGAGCACAGGGACTGGACTCCTGCTGGGACTCTGAGGAGCACAGGGACTGGCCTCCTGCTGGGACTCTGAGGAGCACAGGGACTGGACTCCTGCTGGGACTCTGAGGAGCACAGGGACTGGACTCCTCCTGGGACTCTGAGGAGCACAGGGACTGGCCTCCTGCTGGGACTCTGAGGAGCACAGGGACTGGACTCCTGTTAGTGCCCAGAGTCAGAACTAAACATGGGGAGGCTGCTTTTCAGATTCATGCTGCTAAAATCTGGAACAATCTTCCTGAAGATGTGAGACAGGCCTCCTCTCTGACTATGTTTAAAACCAGGTTAAAGACAGTTCTGTTTAGCTGTGCTACAACTGAGGGATTTTATATTTTTATCTTTTGTTTTAATGTTCTGTGATTATTTATGATTTTAATGCTTTCTTGTTTTGTTCAGCACTTTGAGTTGCCTTGTGTATGAATTGTGCTATACGAATAAACTTGCCTTGCCTTGCCTATTTGGCCCTAAGAGGAAGAAAGCGGCTCGACTTTTTTCATCTGTTCATCTCATGGATCTATTATAAACCGGTTCATCTGCGACACTTCACTGAGACTGTTCCAGAACTACAGGGACAATGGAACTGGACTTACTCAAAGGCTGATCTGGAAACACGTTATTCCCACGGTAAAAGGCGGGTGAGGGTGGGGGAGGGGGGTGAGGGCGGGGGGGAGGCGGGTGAGGGCGGGGGGAGGCGGGGGAGGCGGGTGAGGGCGGGGGGAGGGGGGTGAGGGCGGGGGGGAGGCGGGTGAGGGTGGGGGAGGCGGGTGAGGGCGGGGGGAGGCGGGTGAGGGCGGGGGGGAGGCGGGTGAGGGTGGGGGAGGCGGGTGAGGGCGGGTGAGGGGGGGGGGAGGCGGGTGAGGGCGGGGGGAGGCGGGGGAGGCGGGTGAGGGCGGGGGGAGGCGGGTGAGGGCGGGGGGGGGAGGGTGAGGGCGGGGGGAGGCGGGGGGAGGCGGGTGAGGGCGGGGGGAGGCGGGTGAGGGCGGGGTGAGGGCGGGTGAGGGGGGGGGGGGAGGCGGGTGAGGGCGGGTGAGGGCGGGGGGGGGGAGGCGGGTGAGGGCGGGGGGAGGCGGGGAGGGCGGGGGGGAGGCGGGTGAGGGCGGGGGGGGGGGGGGGGGGGGCGGGGGGGAGGCGGGTGAGGGGGGGTGAGGGGGGGGGGAGGCGGGTGAGGGCGGGGGGGAGGCGGGTGAGGGGGGGGGGAGGCGGGGGGGAGGCGGGTGAGGGCGGGTGAGGGCGGGGGGGAGGGGGGGGAGGCGGGTGAGGGCGGGGGGAGGCGGGGGGAGGCGGGTGAGGGCGGGGGGAGGCGGGTGAGGGCGGGGGGAGGCGGGTGAGGGCGGGTGAGGGCGGGGGGGAGGCGGGTGAGGGCGGGGGGAGGCGGGGGAGGCGGGTGAGGGCGGGGGGAGGCGGGTGAGGGCGGGGGGGAGGAGGGTGAGGGCGGGGGGAGGCGGGGGGAGGCGGGTGGGGGGGGGGGAGGCGGGTGAGGGTGGGGGAGGCGGGTGGGTGAGGGGGGGGGAGGCGGGCTCACAGGCAGAGGGGCAGACTCTGGATCAGCTCGTTTGAGTCGAGGTGACGTCACCTCTATACAAGAGATGGCTCTAATCTCACAAGCTTTGATTGTTGTGTGGTGTATCACACACATTAATATCACACATGTGCAGAGGACTGAGTGTGAAACATGAAGAAAAGCCTGATATAGGACCTTTAAAGTGAAAACTACAGCAGCAATTGGAGCATAGACTAAACAACTTCTTAAGATAGATTGATTATTATTATTTGCCTAAAGTAGCGTCTCTGTGTGCACGCGTCTGGTCCAGAGACCGTAGCCCTCTGACGGACTAAAACAAATATACAAAAAGCAGCTTGGATAGAATTTTCTTTTTGTGGCCAGGGAAAAATAAGCGATTACAAAAAGATAAAAATAAGTTCTTTCAAAAACAGATTCTTAAACCATAATACGCACCACATTGACATTGCTTTCTATAATGATTTAACCCTGAGCATAAATGAATCCATTATAATCACACATGGCCGTACAATAACTTCTTAAATAAAGTCACATTGAAAGCCGCCGGAGGTAAAATATTATGCAAACTCTTGTAGAAATCCTTGCAGGCTGCGGATGAGGGCTTTGCAGAGTAATCAGCGGACACTCCATCACTCTCAGACCAAACACTGCAGCCATTTAAATCCAACGTGCTAATGCAGCCGCGGCTTGTGAGGGCAACGTCTTAATCTGCTCCCTCATTAGGCTGTGTATAATGTGACGCCAATCTATATGCCAGGCACAGAACCGGGAGGCGGCCGAGCTGGAAGTGGGTGGAAGGGTGAAATCCCAAATGTTTGTGTGAAAAGCACCATGGAGTTATTGCAAGAGCCACGAGGAAATTGTAAAGGCAAATAGAAGCCTTGGCTGTAATTGGCGTCTTCCAGGAAAAAGGAAAAGGCCACGGCCGGAGACGTCTGCAGACGGGTTATTTTAGTTTCTTTTCAAACCGTATGTTATTTGCGCTAATAGTGGTCGAATGAAGTCACAACCATTACTATCCACCTTTTTGTTTTCAGAATCTTCCTGTCTGTGACTCACTTATCTCCTGAGCCATGGTTACTGATGCAATCCACCTCCTGGAGTTTAGCTAGAAACAGTACTCGCGACACAATATTCAATGTGCAGTGTGTATGACTACTTTTAAAGGAGCAGTGTGTAAACATGTGGCCAAAAGTGGTACTGCAGCCTCTCCCACTCTCCCTGACTCAGGTTGCCAGATATGCAGACGAATCCAGCTGGGACCATAACAGCTGAATAGACAAGAGTTTAGTCAACAACAAATCTATAACCAACACCTTTTTCACAAAGATAGAAATCCTGGTTTTATTCCTTGTTTTGTCGTTAATGATTTGAGAATCATAACGAGACCTTTTTTAGTTCTGCGCCACATGGTACTTTACCAGTGAGATTAGCTCCACGCGATGAGTTCTGGCGCCCGGATCACAGACTTTCTGATTGGTGAAACGGTGGAGGGCGGGACATCGAAATGAAAACAATAACAAGATTTAGAGGCTGGAAAAGTAATTTAGAAATTTAATATCTCTGAACTACAGTTACCAGTTAAAGAAGGATTAATATGGTTTATTACTTTCTTTTGACAGATTAGGGCCCTTTAATGATGACTTGACATGAAAATCTTACATATTGTCACTTTTAGGCCCAGCCGCTCCACAGTGGCACCGGGTGTTTCCAGAGGTCTCCCATCACAGTATTATCCGGGTCCTACACTGTTTAGCTTCAGAGGTCTGACGGGATCTGCTTTTCACCTGAAAGTTTGGCCACATATGTTGTTTTTGACTATTTACTTTTTGGTTCATGAGGTTATGTTTGAACAAATTATTGCTTTTTATTGTTTAAATATCATTAGTTGATGAGACAAATAATGTAGTTGTTAATAATTTTGTGTAATTCTAATGAATCCACTTTGTCTGAGCCTTTCCAAGGGAATTATATTTTAAAAGGATTGTTCTAAATTGACCCAAAAGTCTATTTTAATTATGTCAAATTGCATTCTCCATAAATGTGCTGCAAACACAATTTCACTTTTCTAAATTCCAATATTTGCAAACCACAGCTCCACAAACTTCACTAATGAGCAAGAAATCTCAATCCATTTTACTTTTTAATCAGTGCAGGGACCGGTTCAGCGGCTCCCATCACCGTGTTGTGGCGTGTCCTGGATTCAGGCATTGGAGAGCGTTGTGTTAAAGCAGAGGATCTTTGGCTGCGATGCTAATCAGAGCAACATGTGTGGACCAGAATATTAATTACTTTAAACAGGCTTCACATTCATGGATTTCACACCATTTTCACCAAGACTGAGATAAATGTATATAATTATGAAGTCAATCCAACAAACTTTCCTTTCTCACATTTCCAAGACTAATTTGATTAGTATCTTATAAAAATGCTTAGCAACACGTGGTAGGTTTTTATGGAAAAAACGGGAACAGTCCAAATGAGGCCGGAAAAACGACCAATCTGATTGGTTAACTGTTAACGCGATGACGGCTGTGGCGTCAGTTGGTGCGAGAGTTTTCACCTCGAAATGTTACATATATTTGTAGTGCGGCATCACCCGAATGGGAAAATATGATCCTGTCAGACATCAGAAGCTAAGCAGGGCCAGGCTTGGTGAGTACTGTGATGGGAGACCAGGTGCCACAGTGAAACTGTACAGACCCAAACTTGTCAGAGCCTGATGTGGGGAACCTACTAGACTGTTCATAAAAGCCAGCATTTTGCATTTGTCGGCTGAAAACAAAACCAAATATTTTGTTTGTTGGACTGGTCCAAAAGAACTGCCCTCAACATCGACAGCATCTAGAACCAAAAGCAACTTTTGGACCATCCTGTAAAGACGTTAACCAGAGTAAAGAAGGCGGTACATAATGTAGTCTGGCTGTAACTTGTGAAAACTAAGACTCTCATGAGCTGATTATTCGGTTTTTAGCAAAATAATAGGGCTATGATTTGTGCTAGTTCTATTAGCTAGTGCACACGTCTGTAAGAATCCAGCTGTAGATTCATTTCTGACATCTGCTTTTCTTTTGCACTGCTCCAGTAGCCTTGAATATAAATAACTAATACAAAAGAGGTTTTACATGTTCCTTACCTTTACTTTGGATTCTTCTTTGGGCTTTCCTTGTTACAGAGGTGATTAGCAGTCAACTTAGCAGCCCCCTGAAGTCCCACACGTGCAGTTCCTACGATGTGAATGATCTGTATGTCTCCAAATATATAGTTCAATATTTATCACATGCAAAGAAGTAGTATGTCCCTTGTTTTCTTGTAAATAACTGTATTTTCAGCACATGCTGTCACAACAGTGGCAGCCGGAGAGCTCTCAGCCTTGGCAATATGTTGTTGTTGTATTTGTTTTCCAAGGCTACGCTTGACTTTCGGCATCTCAAGACTTGCTCTGCGATTGTTTGTCGTCCAGTGATTATATTTCCTCCACAGCTTGAAGCGTGAAGTCCTCAAAACTAACAGGACAAAGAGATGCAGTGGATTCTCGAGGTAACGAGGGCAAAACATGACAAAGTACAGGAGTGTCCGTCTGTGTTTCGGCTCAGTGGTCCCAGTCTATTCAGAAGTAGTTCACACATACTGTACACACACACACTGTACACACACACACTGTACGCACACACACTGTACGCACACACACTGTACACACACACACTGTACACACACACACTGTACGCACACACACACACCATTTTGTGTATGTAAATCTCTGTGGCGTTTGAAGACCGGCTCGATTAATCTCTCCCTGTGGGCGTGTGTTGTCTTGAGCTCCGTGTCCTCCGGTGCTCTGGTGCCCGGCGGTGTATCAAGGTCCCCCCAAGATCCATTCATCTCCTCTGGCTGTGAAGGTTCAGGACCAGCCCCCGGACCACCACCCATGGATCCACCACTCCCCTCGGCTGCGCGCCACAAACCAGGGTCTCCGCTCTGCTCACAGCTGGGATAGTGTGTGACTTGTCTCAGGATAGCTTCTGTATCTCGTCTCTGCCACACACTTGTTTTGATGGTTCGTGTTTGAATTGTTGAATACTATTAATCTGTGACAGCCACCAGTAGCTCGCCACCCCCTTCCAGGAAGCTCACCAAAGGATCTAGAAATGAACTAATGGAATAACATACATAATATTTTAGATTGCATTATTCACTACCATTATTTATTATTGGAAATGCACTCATTTTGTAACAAATATGTGATGATAATTATTGACTGTACCTGATATTAGGCTCAGTCTCACCAATATATCAAAACAAATTCCAGGGCCGCTTGAAGCAAAAGCTCTCTGTCTTTATCGTTCAAGAAAAAAGTTGGAGACTACAGATTTAGCAGCACCACACATGATCTTTCTGATGGATGAAAAAGGTTAATTGTTGTCATGCTACTTCTATGTCATAACTCTGCTGTGATCGTCAAAACCCACAACAGTTTTAATCATTATCAATATGGACCGACCGATTTCTTTGTTAAACTCATGCCAACTGTTGCATAATTAAAATGTTGTATACTAATGATTTTGAAAATAGGCCCTCTGAAGAATGTGCTCGGGGAAAAGCCCCAAGGACAAGGATTGCAAACAGGAATAAAGAGGGTCAAATGGAGAAACTACAATCAGTCATAGAGATACCAACTTTCAAAACGGGACAAATTATTAACTCCAGGAATAAACATTCTTGTCTCTCTGGCGAGGCCAAAAGTCCAAAAACACCATCTGGCTAATCTCTCTCAGGCAGACTGGGAGATTCTCCGAAGGCATTCTGACGCCTCCCAGTGGACACGGGACGCCAGCACACCCGAAAAGAACATTCGGGAGACGCCCACAAGTGACGTCATCAGACGTCTTGATAAAACTGTTGGTTTGAGTTCTGGGGGGAAGGTTAGCGCAGGGGAAGAGGAGAGGGACATATTAGTTTAGGAGCACTTTTTTGTTGAATATTCTGTATCTGATTGTAAAGATAATTAAATGCAGATGTTAAACTTGGATATCTTCGTCTGATTTCTGTACCAAATTGTAGACACGCCAGCCAAAGGGAATTATTGGCTACATTTGGTGACCCGAGACGTGATTTGATACAGAAAGAAGACGCAAGATGAGCTCAGATAGATAGACTGGGTCTGTTGGGTCTTGGGGCTCTCTCTACTGCAAAACACAGGTAAGCAGATACCATTTCTAAAGTCTGCACATTGTTTTAAATAGAAGACAGAGAGATCTCGGCCCAGCATGACTGCAGCGTGGCCAGACCGCCGTGATGGGCGATTCTATCGGACGCGATAGAACAATAGTCAGGTTTTTCGACGTTTTTGAACCTTGAGGGATGCTGGTCTCTCTCTAAAAAAGAATATACGGGAACAGAGCCACAGGATTTATAAGTGCGAAAGAGGCACACCGTTTTAAGGTGCAAAAGAGGCACAAGTGTATAGTGAAAATAGGACTAGAAAATAGGAATAGGGACAGCTTTAGGGTTAGAACAGGATAATAAAACCTTCTATATCCCCCGGGGGGCGGGAAAAATGGTACAATTAATTTAAACAAAAAGCCGAGTATTTAAAATGTGGATTCTGATAATAATGATCTGATTAATGAGGAAGAAAAGGAGCCACTTGGCTGTAGATACGAGTTTCATGTGGAGAAATGACAAAAGATCAGTCTGGGAGTTTTTCTCTTGTATTATGATGTAATGTTTAATAGTCACAGAGAATCAAAAAAAAAAAAAAAGAGATTCTGCTGGGACTATTACTCATGTAAGCAAATAGTAATGTTTTCCATTACTGACGTATTTAAGGATAAAATGTAAAGTGTCGTTTGACGTGAGAAAAACTTTTACTACTGATTTAAAACCTTGTCACGAGAAAAACGAGGCATGCTTCCTTTGTTCGGGAGGCCCCTCCCCTCCCTCGTTCTGTCCTCTCTCTCTCCCCTTTCTCTCTCGCTCTCTCTCGCTCTCTCTCTCTCTCTCTCTCTCTCTCTCTCTGTCTTTCTCTCTCTCTCGTGAAGAAAGACATTTTTTGTAGAGAATTACATTTATACACACGATAATGTTACTGACATGGAGTCATAGGATCACAGAACTTTGAGTTAGATTATAAAGAGGCATTATTTTATTTTTTATCTCCAAGGCATTATACTCCAAGAGAGCAGTATACTTTTGGAAAAATAGGGCTCAGGATAGCAGTTGAATGCAGATTTGGTTTTCAGAATTTAATGTTTAAAATGTTTAATATTAATTATTTCATAGGTTTATTTTGATTTGTAATTAATCATTGGTTTTGTATGGTAATTAACACACTTGTTTGTGTTTCTTGTTTGTCTGTTTTTTCTGAGGAAAACTTCTGTCTGTCTCATTTGGCCAAAATCGTCTGCCACAAGACCTCAATCGGGCGCCATCAGCACGGACCATCTGCGTCTCCCCCGTTTCACCCACAGGGGGCAGCAAAGACTGCAGCATCGGCTGCAGCAGCTAACAGGAACTCTCGAAGAAGACCTCTCCGGCCTCCATTTCATGGAGAAGAACCAGACTTTTGCACAAACCGAGTGGAGTTATGTGCACGGAGAGGAACGTTGTGTAAACCAAGCGAAGGACACGACACATTGGTGTGCGTCAGAAATGAGACAAAGAAGACATGAAAGAAAAAGACATTGCAAGAAGAAGAAAGAAAGTGATTATGGAAAGAAGAAGAAGAAAGAAAGTGATTGTTTAAAGAAGAAGGAAAAAAGGCATTGAGACAAAGACATTGGACACTTTGAGACAAAAGACACTGAAAGACGACATGAGTAAAAGAAAGACATTAACGGACATTTGAGGAAGACGTGGCTGGGCTAAATGAGACACACAGAAGGTAAATATACAGACAGGCAACAAACGCACAGAGACATATTAAGTCATATTTACACATTTAGGTCATTCGTTCATAACACCACATTTAGCTGCATGAAAGAATACAAGACAATCGTTAGAATTAATTAGACTCTTGCTTTAGCATGAGACACAAGGAGATTAGAACAGCAGTATATTTAAGGTAGAGGAGCTCTATTATTGAAACTAGTATTATTTAAAGTTATAGACGCGGAGAAGTTTAGAATTATTGATTTTGACTGCATGATCTTGGTAATACGGGTATTTAAAGCAATGTTTTCAACCTTTGAACCGTGGCTCGTTAATCATTTAAGAACAATCACATGCACAGTTGAAACTGGTGCTAGAAAGAGAACTGCAGCTTTTAATGGACGCTGCATTTTGTACAAAATGGTTTGTTCAGACAATTAAAGTTTGAAAAATGATTTAAAGCATTTCTAAATTTTGGCTAAAAGGTGATATTGGATCATTTCTGATAACACATTGACGCAACACTGTTCATTGGTTGAAAACACGGATGTAGGGACATTTTAGGAAATCTTTTATGACATGTTTCTCTTCCAAATAGCTAAATTAGAAACAATTAGGACAATTATGTCTTTGATAACTGTTGGCAGTTTATCTGAGACATGATTGGTGCAAGTACACACACATAAAACGATGGTCTTTTCTCCACATGAACGTAAAACAAAGGTGAAGTATTAAAGTTTGAAACTAATTTACATTTTTTAAGGAATCCGAACTGGCTTTAAAAAAAAAAAAAGGGAAAAACATTTATTGCACGTGCATGAGTTTTTTTTTAAGTGACAAGAGCTCATTAAAAATATAGGGGACACAGTTTGTGACAAGCCCGAGTACAGACCACGTGGTTTAAACACTAAAGTTTGAAATGGATCCTTGTAGGAAAAATCTCTTAAAGCTCTGCTGGTTCTGCAGGCTCTGAAAGTTGCAACAATAAAATAACTCATGAGACAATTGTAATTGGACATGGAAAAATATAACAAAGTTAAAAGTACAGGCCTTGTGTGTTATATGTTTGTGTATGTTATATGTTTGTGTATGTTATATGTTTGTGTATGTTATATGTTTGTGCGTCATGTCAAATACACTACGTTGACCTTAACAAACTGGACCAATACTAACGTGGGGTGTTGTGAGTGTGTTGTGGAGTGAACGAGGAGTGCTAAACGGATCATGGAATAACAAAAGTTTTCTGTAATGTTTTAATGTGATCATGGAATAATTATTTTTTGTCAACAGCGTACGGTGTAAGTACTAGAGATTCAAAGATAACAAGCTTTATTGAACAGGTGTAAAAGTGAGAGTACTCTGGGATGAGTGCTCTGAGAAAGTACTCTGAGATGAATACCTTGCTGAAGGTACTGGGAGTCCCTCCCTCTGCTGTTTGTCCTGACAGGGATTCGGTCCAACCGCAGTGAGCGGTCATTGGGCGGAGGACAACTTTGGTTTGTAAACTCACATTTTGTGGAGTATAAAATTAGAAACATACATTTTTGTTAAGTCTGTATTTGGCTACAGCCTCTGCCCTGATGTTACACACCGTCTGTCAATGCAGTTATGTTTTGCCCCAATTGGAAAACATTGACAGGCCGCTAAAAGCCAGGGAAGTGGGCATTTTTGTGTTCTAATATTTCTTTTTCAGATGAAAGATAAACTGCACCCGCTTCAGGGATGACAGTAGTATGGATCATAAAGGAAATGAGCCTCTACTTTGGCACCAAAGCCCACAATATGAATTGAGGACGATCCGGGAGGAACAGCTGGAGAATGATGGGAACAGTAATCTACACACACACAGACGCATGTTTTATACTTTGGCCCATGACCAATAGGGGGAGTATGGTAATGTTATTGTCATAGGTGGTCATGGTCCTTAACCTTCTAAATCATTAGAAAGAAGTGTAAAACATATATTTACAAGACCAAATACATAATAGAAAAGGGCAGTCTAAAAAGCAAAATGGGAAAATTATTAAGTAATTTTCGGAGTTGCCAAAATGGAATAAAATTCTATATTTGTCCCATAGGGGGTCATTCTAAATTTAGTGTTGTGCAAATTCAAAAGGAGAAATAATAGCGCTTATAACATCAAACAGATCTACTCTTTAAGATAATAGATCATATAATAATAATAATAATAGAATAGAATGAAATAGTCTGGAGCTATAATGTCATTGGATTCAAGGAGCTATAGGTTGAAAGGTCGCTAGGAAGAGGTGTCAGAATAAACAATAGTAATAATAGTTAGACTAGTGAATAATCAAAATAGTTCTATTGTGGAAATAAGTATCAATAAGGTCAAATTGTTCTAATAACTAAAGTAAAAAAGGAATCAAATGAAGTCCGATTTTAGATGTATGTCTTTAATATTGGAGAACGACTGTGTTGTTTTTGGAATTGTCTGAAATACAATACATAGAATAGTGATTTGCAGAACAAGAACTAGCCAATGAAAAATCGTCTATTGCCAATGCAATTGTTACAATCAGAACTCAAAAATTGGGAATATGCTTTGGCTCAAACTACAACCAAGATTTGGAGTCACAATAGAGTGTAAATAGATAGATGCTTTCAAAAATAGAGATTATTTTTAGACAGGGCTAATATCAAACGGTAAAAAGACCATTTCCTTCATATTATGTCCAAAAGTATTTACTTCAAAGGTAGATAAAGTTTATGCACAGTTTTATTAGATACTGTCAAATTCACTTGTTTCAAACATGGGTGAATGTTGACAATGCAAAAAGCTAATGAGATAGATTAATGAGATCGATTAGAACCAACACAGATTCAAAAACATTTGAAAGCATTTTAATGTATTTGGGTATAGCACAAAAGTAGATCTTTAGGTAGTTTTGAGAATTTTAAGAGCTGTCGATTTGTCAGCAACAAAAATACCGTTGTATAGGGACTGACCCCAGAGAAACCTGCTAAAATGGATTAGCTCCTGTACGGATAATACCAATTTGATTAACGATGTACATTTATCCCAAACGGTCTGAGAGAAGGAAGTGACAGCACTTCCTGATTCAACAAAATGTATTTGGAAAAATGAGCAAAACCATAGTATAGAGGGATTTATTAGATAAAAACATATGTTTAGGAATATGGCTCAATAAAAGCAAATATGCAAACATATTTGTAAATAGATTAGAATAGTTTAAACTATAGTGAATAGATTCAGTGCATACATTACAGACGAGGTTGATGAAGAATCAGAATGACACAGCAGTAGTCATCAAAATAGTATTGAAGGAATGGTTAAAATGTGGTATGTTGTGTGTTGTATTCTTTCTGTATTAACTCTTCACAGATATCGAGCCTGAACTAAGCACAAGTATGGATGATAAACGACGATGTGGATTGTGACCTAATTTTTAATCAGGTCAAAAGAGGGAAACTGTTGCATAATTAAAATGTTGTATACTAATGATTTTGAAAATAGGCCCTCTGAAGAATGTGCACGGGGAAAAGCCCCAAGGACAAGGATTGCAAACAGGAATAAAGAGGGTCAAATGGAGAAACTACAATCAGTCATAGAGATACCAACTTTCAAAACGGGACAAATTATTAACTCCAGGAATAAACATTCTTGTCTCTCTGGCGAGGCCAAAAGTCCAAAAACACCATCTGGCTAATCTCTCTCAGGCAGACTGGGAGATTCTCCGAAGGCATTCTGACGCCTCCCAGTGGACACGGGACGCCAGCACACCCGAAAAGAACATTCGGGAGACGCCCACAAGTGACGTCATCAGACGTCTTGATAAAACTGTTGGTTTGAGTTCTGGGGGGAAGGTTAGCGCAGGGGAAGAGGAGAGGGACATATTAGTTTAGGAGCACTTTTTTGTTGAATATTCTGTATCTGATTGTAAAGATAATTAAATGCAGATGTTAAACTTGGATATCTTCGTCTGATTTCTGTACCAAATTGTAGACACGCCAGCCAAAGGGAATTATTGGCTACACAACCTAGATCTGTTTAGATTCTGCTCTGTCTGTATTGTATTGTATTTATTTAGATTTTTGTATTTCTAATGTTGGATCAACGATTGTTAGCTAAAGACGCTAACAGACAATGCTTTCACGAGGCATGTAAAAAATGGAAAGTATGTGTCTGTCTATTTTAAATTGGACCAAGAGTTGTAATAAAATTGATTTGAAATTGAAACTTTAAAAGAATAAATTTATAAATGAGATATACCACATTAAGACGTGGTGGAAGTTTGTCAAGAATATTCAGTCTTTTTGTCGACTGAGCTTGGGCTGTAACTTCTACCAACTAAAAAAACATTGCCAAAATTATATGAATTATTTTCTGATTAACGATGTTTGGGGAGACTTCAAAATCCATCCAATTTATCATTGATTATCGCTGTGCTTCAAAAAGACTTTTGTGCACCATATTTTTTGTCAATAATTCATATGTTTGGGTTTATGCCAACAAGCCACTCAGTCACTGTGCACAGACATTGGAATGGTTTGCAAATATGTATAAAAGAGAGCTGTCATTGACCCATAAGAGTAAAGCTAAGGTAAACAGCTTAAATCTAAATATACAGTTTTTCCAAAGCCACTCTGCACCGGGTTCTCTGATCAAGGTCATTTTCAGACTTAAACTTTATCAAATTAAAGACCCTGTGGGAAACAAAATGAGTTGCTCCACACACGTTAAAACACATGTTTATTGGTTATTGGTAATTTGAAATATCTGTATAATTTTAAGTTAAATGTGGGTAACTATCTGTTATCTGGTCAGTTTTTATTCATCCTAAGTTTATTGTACTAAGTGTAAAATTTAAATTAAATGTTATATAAATGCTTGCTTTAAAAAAGTTATGAAAGTGTTGCCATAGAATGTCCGTAATTCTTCATCAGACATTTATGCTTCTTTTCAAGTAACAGCTAAAGTTATTTACACACATACAGCTACAGTATATATTTGGTGTGTACCGCAAAGAATTATAAAGGTGCACTTTATTCATCCCCGTAGGGCAATTCATCCTCTGCATTTGACCCATCCTGAGGCTTACGTCAGGAGCAGTGGTCGCTGTAGTAACAGCGCCCGGGAACTCATCTCCAGATGTTGATGCTCGGCTTGGTCAGGACCAGAGCTGGAGGATTTTACCTATTGAGCATGTTTTTAGTGGTAAGGGAAACCGGAGCACCCGGAGGAAACCTAGGCAGACACGGGGAGAACATGCAAACTCCACGCAGAAAGACCCTGCTCCGACCGGGATTCGAACCCAGGACCTTCTTGCTGAGAGGCGAGAGTGCTATCCACTCAGCCACCGTGGCGCAGAATTATGGGCAATATCCTTCGCCAGAGTCTGCTTAGATGCAGGCTACGGCGACGTGTGGGTCAGGGGCGCAAAGGGGGCGGGGCCGAAGACCTCCCTGGAGAATTGGGACTGTACCCAACGCACTCGCACCATCATCGGAAATGCACAAATGAAGGGCGTGAGGTGGAAGTGCGAGTGTTGAGACTGGGCCACTGTTCATGTCAGTCTCTTCATTCGGACTACAAAAGTCAACGAAGCTGTCATGGTGTGGACTTCCTGTTAATTATCTGCTTTTGTTTTGATATGTGTTTTTGTCTGTCTGTCTTGTTGATTGTTTGCCCCGCCCTGATGTGCTGCACCTGTGTCTACACCTGTGTATATTTGACCCTGTTCTCCTCTTGTTGTTGGTCCATTATCGTTCTCCTCCATGTCTTGTTCCTGGTTTCACTTTTTACTTTTTGTGGCATCTTTTTAATATTATTTTTGCAGTTCTGCTTTTGGGTCTGTCCTTGTTTATCGTGACAGAAGCCAATAAAACATAAACCAATGATTGAAAGGGTTTTGCCTGAAGTGAAACACATGAAGCCAAACCCCAAACAAATGGATTAAACTTTAAAACACCGAGACAACCAGCCTTTACACAGACCTGCAAAAAGAGACGATAGTGAATATGGTTTACCAAGTTTATCCACATTAATTGTCACATACACATTTCCTCAGTAGGCTGTGCTCAAAATAGATATTCTGAACTAAACAACTGTGTAATTTAACTGTGTAGTTTAGATATGATTAAGTTCTAGTTCTTTACATGAGCGTGTGACTTTTGAGTTGTCTTTTGAAAGCTTTGACGGACGTGGCCTTTGTAACGTGTCGTCCGGACTGTTCCACATCTGCTCCTACTTTTCTGATAAACATGAATTCCTTTCAGATTGCAGTGTCTCTTTGGGTTAAACCTTTCTTAATACAGTGTGGAAGCTTGTGCTCATGAACTGTAAACATAACAGCTGTGTTGAGATCCACTAGATCAGGAATGTCAGAGTCAAATACATCAGAGGCCAAAAAAAACAATGTGCTCCAAGCTGAAAACATATTTAAATGATGCATGTGTCCTGTTGAACCAAGACCAAACACAGTGTATTTTATTTTATTTAGTAAAAAATAAAAAATAAATAATACAATATTTTTGTACGGCTCGGTCAATCATTGAAAACATTAGTCAACAGCTCACAGACAAAAAAAACACACATCCTGAACATTAAATTAATTCTAATACTTATCTGATATCCTCCCGGGGGCCAAGATAATCCATCCACAGGCCCCATTTGGTCCCCGGGCCTTGACCTTGACACCCATGTACATTTCATCATTTAAATGTTATATATAAAATGTAAAAAACAATGTTGAAAACCCGTCAGAATCAGAACGATTGGGCACAGAGTTGGTGGAATCGTTTCGACAGCTCATTATAGACACACATGTTGGTGCAAGTCTGAACTGAAACCTTGAATTTATTTATTTGCAGACAGTCTCGCACAATCTACTGTATGATTTTGACTTTATTGACAGCGAGAACAATTTGACACAAGCAAAGAAATGATGCAACAATCGGCCAATGACCTCGCCGCTGGGGTGTGCTGTCGTTTCATGCACATACTGTGTTTTAATTAGCGCCTAACGAGCCCAGCGTGGCCCCTCCCTCATCTAATGGGAGCTCGTGGCCAAAGCCGCAGGACTGTGATGTGGATCCAGACATGATTATCACACGGCCCCATGGCTCCGCGGTTTAGTGAAGTCCAGAGTCCAGGTCCGAGGCACAGATGCTGCTGCGGAGGTGATCGGACGCCAATTTACTGTCACACTTTGGACTAATTCTTCTTTCGGACGCTGTACTTTTACTCTCAAAGCCGGGGTGTTTTGTTTGGTCTAATAATAAAACATGTAAGTTCTTCTATAAAGGTATTTCTTAAGTTTGTTCTGTAACGGACAGTATGTGCCATCACTACGGACCTACGGTAAGAAAGAAGGATCCCAAAACTAAACACTGTGTAAACTTTTAGAAATGATTCAACCTGATGAGAAAAAAATACAGTGTGTTACAGAAAAATGAGCACTCTTCTCGAGATGTGCAGATACAGAACAAAAGGTTTTAGATAAATTGATAAAAATGTGTATTTGTCCCTCAGTGGGGAAACTTCAATGTCATAGTCAAGAAGAAGAAGGTTCTTTATTCGTCCCACAATGGGGATATTTCAGTTTGATGCATAGACATACACATATATACATACACACATATACATACAGTGCCTTGCGAAAGTATTCGGCCCCTTGAACCTTTCACCACATTTAAGGCTTCAAACATAAAGATATAACATTTTAATTTTTTGTCAAGAATCAACAACAAGTGGGACACAATCGTGAAGTGGAACGAAATTTATTGGATAATTTAAACTTTTTTAACAAATAAAAAACTGAAAAGTGGGGCGTGCAATATTATTCGGCCTCTTTACTTTCAGTGCAGCAAACTCAGTCCAGAAGTTCAGTGAGGATCTTTGAATGATCCAATGTTGTCCTAAATGACTGATGATGATAAATAGAATGCACCTGTGTGTAATCAAGTCTCAGTATAAATGCACCTGCTCTTTGATAGTCTCAGGGTTCTGTTTAAAGCACAGAGAGAACCATGAAGACAAAGGAACACACCAGGCAGGTCCGAGATACTGTTGTGGAGAAGTTTAAAGCCGGATTTGGATACAAAAAGATTTCCCAAGCTTTAAACATCTCACGGAGCACTGTGCAAGCAATTATATTGAAATGGAAGGAGTATCAGACCACTGCAAATCTACCGAGACCCGGCCGTCCCTCCAAACTTTCATCTCAAACAAGGAGAAGACTGATCAGAGATGCAGCCAAGAGGCCCATGATCACTCTGGATGAACTGCAGATAACTACAGCTGAGGTGGGAGAGTCTGTCACTTCCAGATAACCTGTAGTTTTGAACCAGCGGCTGACAACATGTATTAAAGAGATCATGTTGATGAAATGTGACTAGTTTATTCACACATATATACATACATCGAACACTTCCTTACTCCTCATGGGCGTTGTGGACATTACATGTATGTTCAGAATACAGTAATGTGTACTCTTATAGTTCACAGTTCTTCGATAACGGTAGAAGTAAGTGACTGTGTATTTTTCTGCACAATGCTGTAGAAATGCAAAGAGCATTAGCAGTATTTATGTGTCTCGTACTCAGTTACTTCACTAAATACAGTCATGTGTAACTTTACTGTAGTTTTTAGCTGTACCGTGTGTTGTGCTGTCTTGAACATTTTCAGGTAGTTTCTCCAAGATCTAACTTTTTACATAAAAAACACAGAGTAAAGTGTCACAATGAAAACATGACTAAACCATGTGACTGTTGTTCATAAAAACTGGTGTCAGGACTTATTATTCTGAGACAGTTTCATTGACCTGAAGACTTGCTTTTGAGGAATCTTTTCATTTTGAGAAAGTGACTTTTACAGGTTTTCCACAAGGTTTTGCAGTTTGTATTAATTGCCAAAGCGACTGAAAAAACTGTAGTGTTGTGCAGTTGAAAAGTAAGGTACCCCAGCTTTAATTGAGTACTCCTGTTGTATTGTATTGGGGACACTGGAGGAGTTTTGGCCCTTTACTGATTACATCCGTAGAGTCATGACCAGAGGCGAGCACCAGTATCAAAGAGATACATTAGATACTAAAATACTGTATGGATCCCTGGAGGAGAAGTGCACGTGTCCAGTAGAAACAGAGACAGTTTGTGGCATTTGCCGGACGGGTCAAATGCAGAGGACAAAGTTCTCTACAGGGATAAATATAATGCACATTTACATTTAAAGGGGAGGGGCTAGTGAGTGTTGTCTGTGTGTCTTGTCTTGGTTGTGTATTGTCTCTTGCCATTGGTGTTAATGTGTGTAACTCTATCATTTCAGTTATATACGGGCAACAGTGGCTCAGTTGGTCGAGCATTGGCCCTTTTGGAAGGTTTGAGCCCACCACGAGACCTCCTCCATCGACTCCACTGATATCTGCTGTTGTTGTGTCCTTGGACAATTTGGAGCAGTGCAAGTAATATTTGCTGCATGCCTTGATCCGTGTATGTGTGTCACCAAAACTGAAATTTAACTGTGAGACAAATAAAGGACCTTCTTCTTCCATAAAAGTAGCTCACCAAACGAAAACCTCCTGGTCATGGACTAGACCAGGAGACTGTTCCAACCCATGCATTTGTGTTCAGCTGATCGTATGTCTGATGTATTAAACAAAATATTTCTTCCGCTGCAGGTATGAACTCAGACTGACACTAAACTAAAACACTTTTGAAATAACATTATTCCTTTGAAGCAAGTTTGATAGCTTTTGATATTCTTGTTACACTATGGCAGAAAAAAAAGTACAACGTTGCTTCAGTTAGATCTTAAACCGTTTAAAAAGGATATGCCCTCACCCTCACTCCAACGTGTCATTTCAAAGCCTTCGCTTCGTACCAAAGCCTCTGTAGCTGTTGGGTGAGCTTCATGGGAGGTCATGTGGGTTTTTCCTCTTTCACTAACAGCCTGCATTCAGCGCTTTAGTAACGCCTTGGATTTACTTCTCCCACACAACACGCTGTCCTCTGGAAGAATGAGCACACGTAGGCAAGTGCAAACAAAAACACCAATTCAGGGCAAGCTTCCGCAAAGACGGTACACAGCTTTTTCTCCCGTTCCTTTTCTTCTGGAGGAGCGTGTCTGATTGTAGGCCCGGTCGCTGCTGCTGTTTGCCAGTGTGTGACCGATGCATTTATCGCTTCGAAAGTGGAGACGTGGAGTGTAGGGCTGCAAGAGGAATCACAATCAAATGAATCCAAGGTACACTGCAATCAGACAGTAAAAACAAAAAAACAGCACATGGCAAAGAGAGTGAAAGGAGGGAATATGTAATAATCATTCATTTGAAAATAATCGATCTAAAAAGGACATTCTTCAGTTTTATTTTTCAGCGAGACTGTTCCAGATTTTAGATGCATGAGTCCGACAATGTCCCCATGTTTGGACCTATGGGACCAGCAGGAGGCCAGTCCCTGTGCTCCTCAGAGTCCCAGCAGGAGGCCAGTCCCTGTGCTCCTCAGAGTCCCAGTTGGTTCAGACATTACTAACATGTCACAGAGGTACTTTGGTACGAGGCCATGAAGAGAGCCACATGAAGCCAGAGCAGAGACCTGAGGAAAAGTTGATATTTTCTTGAATATTGCCAAAATTGACCTTAATGTAAACATACTTAAATGATTTGTCTATGGAACAAGTATTTTTGTTCTCATTCTGGTAGATTATTTTATTTTAGATGAAGCAAAGCATTAAAAATAAACACACATTGACTACAGCGATGTCTTCTGTTTGATGCTGTCACTGTTGTGGTCCAGAAGGAGCTCTAAAGCTACGTCCCCACAGCGGGTAATGCCGATTAAACACCAAATTGGAAGAATCCTGAAAGTGTTTACTGCTCCTCTACATGGAGAGGAACCAGCGGAGGTAGTTTTGAGCCAGGAGAAGACCTCGGACTTGCTTTATCCCTCATCTGACCGGGAGGTCGGGCATCTCTGCACAGACTGCCCTCTTTTTCCCCAAAAACAAGATTCAAGATTCAGGAATTTATTTGCCATTTGCAGTAAAACCATATTGGAAAAACTGTGCAAGACTACCCCAGAGTGCACCGGACAGCACACACCTGCGCTCTTGCCACGGCACCATTTTCCGGATCAAACAGGAGACAAATAATGGTTTATTCACTCAATTCACTTTATTATTGTCCATCCATCCATTTTCTTCCCCTTAATCCATTTCTGGGTCGGGTGGGTGGCAGTCAGAGCTGCACCCAGTACAGTTAGCACCAACCCCTCACTGATCCTCCTGCAGGTGGTGAGTCCACAGGAGCTGAGATCTTTCAGTGGGGGCTTTTGGGCAAAGTGGGGTTAAGTGTCTTGCCCAAGGACACAACGACAGCAGTCATCAGTGGGAGTCGTGAAGTAGGTCTTACGGTGGGCTCGAACCCACGACCTTCAGGCCCAAAGGCCAATGCTCTACCAACTGAGCTACTGTCGCCCTACTCTATTATTGTAGGGGGGGGCTCTTAATCACAACAGTTATCTCGGAGGACTTCACCAAACTGTTGATCAGAAAAACAAACAGGTCAAACACAAGAACTGCAATGATAAAAAACACACAGTCATTGGTCCATAAGGGGCGGACGACCAATGTCCATAAATGTTTCTAGATTAAGTCTGTAATGTTGCTGAATGTCACACATCCTGGGTCATCACCACCTGCTTCGGCAAGAAACCACTCTAAAAACCCAGTGGGAGAAAAGTGAGAATCTTCAGAGCAGCCCACATTGATTCATATTCCATGTCATCTCTCCTGGAGTTATTGCTCAAACACGCACTAAAATTAATATTTAATCATAATTTCATTGCAAAACCATTCGCTGATAATCAATAACCACAACTATATTTTTCCCAAAGCATACGCAGCCGTGGTACCAGGCACGGGGAGGGGAAGCATTTGGAAGAGTGTGGCCTACCCAGTTGCTATGGCGACGGCAGATGTAAAGATCACCCCCGATTAACACTAAATATAAGCAAATTACAGGTTATTTTTCGTACATATAATTCTTCCAATGAATGATCTACAGCCGCACATCAGTTGACCTTTATACCGTCTAAAAGGAAGATTGAACAAGAATATTATTTCTTTCACACAACTGCGAAGGAGACATGTTGTTACACAGTTCAGTTCATCCATCAACAACTCCTGGCACCAATCTGTCTCCCCGCCCCTTCTGTCTAAATGCTCCCATCGCAAACCTATGATGCTTTGAGGAATTTTCTTTTTTGGTCTGTTTGATGTTGACGAACGACAGCATCTGGTGCTAGCCTGGCCTTGGCCGTAACATAACAAGGCAACAATTATAGGCAAGGCAAGGCAAGTTTATTTATATAGCACAATTCATACACAAGGCAATTCAAAGGGCTGAACATAACAAGAAAGCATTAAAATCATAAATAATCACAGAACATTAAAAAGAAAGATACAAATATAAAATCCCTCAGTTGTAGCACAGCTAAACAGAACCGTCTTTAACCTGGTTTTAAACATTGTCAGAGAGGAGGCCTGTCTCACATCTTCAGGAAGACTGTTCCAGATTTTAGCAGCATGAATCTGAAAAGCAGCCTCCCCATGTTTAGTTCTGACTCTGGGCACTAACAGGAGTCCAGTCCCTGTGCTCCTCAGAGTCCCAGCAGGAGTCCAGTCCCTGTGCTCCTCAGAGTCCCAGCAGGAGTCCAGTCCCTGTGCTCCTCAGAGTCCCAGCAGGAGGCCAGTCCCTGTGCTCCTCAGAGTCCCAGCAGGAGTCCAGTCCCTGTGCTCCTCAGAGTCCCAGCAGGAGTCCAGTCCCTGTGCTCCTCAGAGTCCCAGCAGGAGTCCAGTCCCTGTGCTCCTCAGAGTCCCAGCAGGAGTCCAGTCCCTGTGCTCCTCAGAGTCCCAGCAGGAGTCCAGTCCCTGTGCTCCTCAGAGTCCCAGCAGGAGGCCAGTCCCTGTGCTCCTCAGAGTCCCAGCAGGAGGCCAGTCCCTGTGCTCCTCAGAGTCCCAGCAGGAGTCCAGTCCCTGTGCTCCTCAGAGTCCGGGCTGGTTCATATGGGACTAACATGTCACTAATATATTTTGGTGCGAGGCCATGGAGAGACTTGTAACAAGCAGAGCTGTTTTAAAGTCTATTCTCTGAGCCACAGGAAGCCAGTGCAGAGACCTGAGGACTGGACTAATATGGTCGTACTTCCTGGTTCTAGTCAGGACTCGAGCTGCTGCATTTTGAATGTACTGCAGCTGTTTTACAGCCTGTTTGGACAGACCTGTGAGCAGGCCATTGCAGTAGTCTAACCTACTGGAGACAAATGCATGGATAAGAATCTCCAAGTCTGCTTTAGACACTATGTTTTTGATCCTGGCAATGTTTTTTAGATGGTAAAAAGCTGCTGATGTTACTGATTTGATGTGGCTATTAAAATTTAAGTCTGAGTCCAGTATTACCCCTAGATTTCTGACCTTGTTTGAAGGTTTTAGGGAGAGAGACTGTAGGTGACAGATGACGCTCTCTCTTTGTTTCTGGGGACCAAAGACAATAATTTCAGTTTTCTCTGCGTTTAGCTGAAGGAAGTTGTTTTGCATCCACTCACTGATCTGTTGGATACAGTGAAGGAGTGAGTCCACTGGTCCATGTTCTCCTGCAGTCAGTGAGACATAGATCTGAGTGTTGTCTGCATAGTTATGATAGGAAACTTTGTTTCTGCGTATTAACTGACCTAACGGCAGCATGTAGAGATTGAACAGAAGAGGTCCCAGGATCGACCCCTGTGGTACTCCACAGGTCAGGGCCATATGATCTGAGACACAGTTTCCAATCTCCACAAAGTACTTCCTGTCTTCAAGGTAAGACCCAAACCAACTTAGGGCGGTGCCAGCGACTCCAACCCAGTCCTCTAATCTCTGTAAGAGGATCTCATGGTCGTCAGTGTCAAAGGCAGCACTTAGATCTAACAAGATTAAGATTGAGACTTTGTCTGCGTCAGTTTTCAGCCGGATATCGTTTGTAACCTTAACAAGAGCAGTCTCAGTGCTGTGGTGGGGTCTAAAGCCGGACTGAAACATATCAAATGAGTTGTTGATTATAAGAAATCTAGTAAGCTGTTGGTAGACAACTTTCTCAAGGACTTTCCCCATAAATGGCAGATTTGAGATGGGACGATAGTTGTTAAGTACCGTAGCATCGAGACTGCTCTTTTTTAGCAGGGGCCTGATGACTGCAGTTTTCAGGGCCTTTGGGAATATTCCAGAATTAAGGGACATGTTTGCTATCTGTGTGAGTGAAGGTAACAGACTGCTCAGAACAGACTTTAGAAATCTAGTGGGTAGTACATCCAAGCTGCCTGTGGAGGAGCTCAAACTGGAGATTATTTCTTGGACAGTTTTATCATTTACAGGTGCAAAGTGAGTTAGCTCAGAGAGCCTTTCTGGCTGTTGGATGGTTATCTGTGGATTGGAGACAATGGCGTTTTTGATGCCTTGAACCTTGTCATTGAAAAAATTAGCAAACTCATTGCATTTACGTTTGGAAGTAAGCTCTAATGGCATTTGAACAGGGGGGTTTGTTAATCTATTAACTGTTGAGAACAGAACACGCAGATTGTTGCTGCAGCCTTCAATCATTTCAGAAAAATACCTTTCTCTCATACTACGTAGCACCCGGTTACTCGCACAACTTATCTTTGAAGATCTCGTTATCAACCTGAAGGTTGGACTTGCGCCACTTCCGCTCGGCCCTCCGGCACTCTCTCTTTTGTGCCCTGACCGAGTCTGCTTTAGCCCACGGCGCCTTCTGCTTATTTTTCACTATTTTAACCTTCACAGGAGCGATGGTGTCCAGAACTTTCAAAACACTAGAGGTGACAGAGTTAAACAGTTCATCTACAGTAGAATACGATGCATTCTCAAAGTTTATCATTCCCATAAATAGTTCACTTGTATTTTCATTTATGTGCCTTCTTCGAACAGTTGCAGAGTCCACTGGTGGTTTGTTAGTGAAACACATGTAAAAAAAACACAGAAATGATCCGAAAGAGCAACATCGACCACGTTTACATTTGAAATATTCACCCCCTTTGTAACTAACAGGTCTAGAGTGTGCCCTCTGCTGTGGGTGGGGCCACTTACGTGCTGAGTGAGATCAAAGGATTCAAGTACAGAACTCAGCTCATTTGCATTTCTGTCATCAACATTATCCACATGAATATTAAAATCACCTGTAATAACCAAACTATCAAAATCTGTGCATACAACTGAAAGCAACTCGGTAAAATTATCAATAAAACTGTGACATGACTGCGGTGGCTTGTATAGGACAACGAAGAGTATTGGAGGAGATTGTTTTTGTTGTATTTTAAAAGACACATATTCAAATGACGAAAACTTCCCAAGAGACATTCTATGGGAGACAAAGTGGTCTCTAAAAATGGCAGCTAAGCCTCCTCCTTTTTTGTTTTCCCGTATTTCAGATTCAAACTTGAAATTTGGTGGTGATGCTTCTATTAAAACTGCATTTTCTGAATTTTGGTCAAGCCAAGTTTCAGCCATGAACATAAGATCAAGATTATGAGAACAAATAAAATGATTGATTAAAAAAGACTTGTTACAAAGAGATCTGACATTTAGCATAGCAAGTTTCAAAGTTTCAGTATCAGCGGTTGCGGTCGGCTGATTCTTATACGGAACAAGAATTAGATTTTCCAGATTAGACTGATTAACTCCAGATGTCTTTCTGTAATGTATTCTTTGTGTTATCACTAAGGGAATGGCACAGGTGGCTTCATGACAGGGCCCCAGCCGGGTCTCTCCTCTAACTAGACTGCCAGTGGCTGCGAAGCAGAGACCCTGTGCATCCTAGTGTTTAGAGAAAAGAGGGGAAGGGGAAGGCGGGGGAGGAGGATGGAGAGGTGGGTGGCTTTTGGGTGTTGAACGAGGGGGGCAGGGAGGTGGAGGGGTTTTAGGTGATGGGTTAGGGCCGGGGTGGGCTGAGGCAGAGGTTTTGGGTGTTGAACGAGGGGGAAGTGGGGGTGGAATGGTCATGAGGTTAGGGGAGGGACTGGCTGAGGTGGTTTTTGTAGGTGAATTGGAAACCCTAGGTGGTTTTGGAGGTACATATGGGGAGTGGTTTAGCATGTTGGACAGGACTCTAGATCTAGCTAATATGGGTGTGAGAGGAATAGTCTTCATCGCCGATTTTATTAGCCCTGCAGAGTGTTCAGGTAGGTCTAACAGTGAAGGCGGGGATGAAAAACAAAGGGACGTGTCCCCGTTCTCTCTTGATGGAGTGGACGTGGCAGGGGGGACCCAAGACAGGTCCATGGGAGGTGGCGAGGGAGTCTTTGATGGAGGGGCAGGTGGTTGAGGAAACCCCAGCACAGGCCTGTCTGCTGTAGGCTGGGGTGAGGATTGGGGCTTCAGAGGCGCTGTAGATGAAGAAGGCGTGGCTGCTTTGGAGCAGGCTGGGGATGAGGATGTTGGTGGTGGTCGTGCAGCTGGTGCTGCTACTGGTGCTGCTGCTGGTGCTGCTGCTGATGCAGCTGCTGCTGGTGATGATGCAGCTGTTTCTGATGACAGTGGAGGTGTTGAGATCCTTCGAGGTGGTGGAGGTGTTGAGATCCTTCGAGGTGGTGGAGGTGTTGAGATCCTTCGAGGTGGTGGAGGTGTTGAGATCCTTCGAGGTGGTGGAGGTGTTGAGATCCTTCGAGGTGGTGGAGGTGTTGAGATTCTTCGAGGTGGTGAAGGTGCAGAGACTTTTAGAGTCGGCTTCCTCCCTTTCGATGGCTGCACGCGCTGCGCAGGCTGAGGTCTCAGGGCTTTATAATGAAAAGATTACATAATAATAATATTAATAACAGATTAAACACATTGAAAAAAGTGTATACAATAATAAAATAGATTTAAACCTAATCTGTGATGGATTATCATGGCCTCAGCGCCGCTCCGACACGCTCAGTCGGCCGCACACACAAAACAGTGATGCATATTGTTTGTAAAAGTGATATTTTTGCCCAAACGATCAATCTTAATATAGTTTTGCTTATTGAACGGAGAGCCATGACAATAAACTGTAGCTGTTTGTGGGAATGAAATTATGTTCGTAAATACTCCAGCGAGCAAATTATTTGTGATGGGAATGAGATTAAATCTAATCAGGGAGATGCCATATATTTGGTATTATCCTATAATGCAAAGATCAATATGAATTACGAGGCATTTGAGGTGAGTTCAAGTCTCTGTGGGCACCGGGAAAATAACCGAGGAAAACATGGTGCGATAGAGAGACACAAAGACACTATAGAGATATAATGAGCCCTACATTATATCTCTATAGTGTCTTTGTGTCGACAGAGGACAGGTCGTGTGTCGTAGGGACTTGGATCATCAGGAAGAAGACAGAAGAACGTGTCAAAATGAAAAAAAAAAGTTAAAAAACAAGCTTTCAAGATGATTGTGTAAAGTGACTGCTCGCCCATAATAATGGACGATGCAGTTGTATCATCCACGAGGAGCAATATCCATACAAAGGAAAGAGCAGAACATGCAAAAAGCCCAACTCCGATGGTTAGAGCTGGACTCAGAGGACATTACAAAACCACAGAGACTCAAACACAAAGAGGATGGAACACAGAACAGTCCGACCAAAGTCCATGAGAGTTGGTGTTGAATGTTGAACAAATGAAAATGTAATTTGTTACTTTTGTTATAATGTATATAATTGAATACATGTGATTAATGTAAAACGTGAAGAAGATGGATTCATCACAAAATCCTGAACTCTAGACAAAACTGCTCTGTGTAAAAGAGAAACACGTGTGAACGAGAAAAACCCCGACATAACGTGGACATGAGACCGGATCTTAAACCAGGAGACAGGAGGTCTCTGGTTTGACCATATAAGGAGCGGAAAGGACGTCTTCAGAGGCACTTCCTCTTCTAAAGTACTTTATTAGTACTGAAGAACTACTTTTTTCAATCATCTGAACAGGGAGAGTCAGGGAAATATATGAGCTCAGAACAGTTTTAGTGTGAGTATAAATATATAACTCTAAATGGAGTTAAAAGTTCTGGATGTCTCGGTTTTCATTTCTGGTCTAATTTTGAACCATTCTCCAAAACCGTGCATACAAACATTTTCGACCAGTTTTCTATCCCTCCCATTCTCATATTGGACAGTGGAGGATTGTGCGAGGAGACAGCATTGTAAACACGTCTGAAATGGATTCTCCCTGACTCCTATTACCCTAAGAGGATGAGTGTGATGGGACTGCCCTGCTCTGCCCCGCTGTACGGCCCCGGTGTGGGGCACTGCTGCGTATGCTTCTCTCATTTTCTCATTTTACCTTCAACAGGGAGCAATGTCCTCGGCTGATCGCACAATAATGCTTGTATACAGGCCAGTTTTACAGGCGTGTCACACTGCTGGATACAAGAGGAAAAAAACATGGAGCTGGCGTTTCTAAGTCTATGGAAACTTAGATGCTCCCCCACCATATTTCCGTTTGGATGTAAGAAATCTCTATTTATAAAATGCATTTGTAAAGACTAGGTCATTCAAAGAACTTTATTCAAATATTGTTTCGTTCTCTCCACATGGTGAGTATCAAAGCCTCTGACCAAATGTCACAGGTTTAAGAAGGTATCTGAGTGAAACCATTTTAAAAGAGAGTAAAATGGAGATTTATTAAAGTATATACAAAAGCATTAAAATCTGATCAAAAAATACTAATAAAAGTGGCCACAGTCCGCTGTCCTTGCTGTCCTCACCAAGCCTGGTCCTTCTCCCTCCTCCCTGGTCAGTCTCTGGCTCGCTGCTGGCTATCCCTGGGTCGGGTGTCGGGGGCCTCCACGCTCTGCCTTCTGAGCCGTAAGCCCTGCGCACACGCCGTCCTGCGCACACGCCGTCCTGCGCACACGCCGTCCTGCGCTCTCAGGGTGCTTTCACACCTGTTGGTCCAGTAAAGTGGTTCGCTTGGGCCCTAAAGTTGTTACAATGTTGCAGTTCTCAACTAGTTCGGTTCTCATTCACACCAGTGTTTTTGCAAATGAACCAACCAGTGTGGATGTTTGTGAACAGCGCCAGCCATGTGGTGGCGCTGTTCAGAAAATACTGTGTATTGGATGACGTAGGTGAAAGCTGATTGGCGCAAGATGTGAAGAGGGAAAAATCCCGGAAGAAAACAAACCGGTCAAATTCTCCACTATGAACCGTGCTACTCTGCTCGCGTTTGTGACTGTTTTTATCATCGTTTCATGGTCCAGCAAGCACAAATACTGCAGTTGTTCCAACATGTATCGAGGATTCAGCGCGAGAACACTTTGCGGCTGTTTTTGGAGCGGAGAAGACGTGTTGCAAAACACTATCTCCGAAAAAGAACCAAACTGCAAAACTTGAACCAACTTCTTTTTCGGAGGCATTTTCGGAATTCTCTCCGGTAAGATTATCTTCCTATCATCATGTAGGATTAAGGGAACTGTTGGTCTATTTACGCAAAACGAAGGTGAAGGGAAATTGACGGGGATAAACGGAGAATCATCAGTTATTTACTATTGATTATTGTTGCAATACCGAATATTGACTATTTTATTATATTAAAAAACAAAATGCTGTCACTGTACCCACATACTCTAGTGTCACTAAACCATTACAATACCAACATGTACATGCTATGAGTAGAAAAATAATGTTGTGTATGCTTTCATAGGAGTGTGTGGACCCACAAAAGACCTGGCGACTGGTGGCAGTTTGTGACTCACAGCTGGACAGATGTTGAGTGGAGTGCAAACTTCAGAATGGGAAGAACCACTTTCAACACACTATGCAATCTGCTTCGCCCCTGGTTGACTCGTCTCAACACCAAATACAGGCAGGCTGTGCCAGTTGAACTTAGAGTTAGAATCTGTATTTGGAGGCTAGCCACCAACCTTGAATATAGATCTATTTCACATCTGTTTGGTGTGGGACTTTCCACTTGTTGTCTCATCACTCAAGAGGTGGTAACTGCTATTAACGTCGTCCTGAAATCAAAGTTCATTCACCATCCCACTGCAGCAGAGATGAGAACTATTGTACAGGGGTTTAGAGACAAATGGCGTTTCCCTCAAGTGGCAGGTGCCATTGATGGTACACACATTAAAATACGTGCACCATCAGAGAACTCTGCCTCTTACTACAACCGAAAATGGGACTACTCTATCATTCTTCAGGCTGTAGTAGATCATCGCATGAGATTTTGGGACATAAACGTGGGTCGTGCAGGCAAAATACACGATGCGCGGGTATTTGCCCTGTCTTCTTTATATCAAAGAGGGGTTAATGGCATTTTATTCCCGGACTGGACGGAAGCATTTGAAGGCGTAGATGTGCCTCTGGTTCTGCTGGGGGACTCTGCATATCCTCTCCTCCCATGGCTCATGAAACCTTATCCAGAGGGAGCAGGGGTTACAGCTGACCAGATCAACTTCAACTTCAAACTGAGTCAGTCTCGCATGACAGTTGAGCGTGCGTTTGGGCGCCTTAAAGGACGATGGCGTTGCCTGTTGAAGACATGTGATGCCCATATTACATTTGTGAGTCGAATTGTTTCAGCATGTTGTGTTTTGCACAACTTTGTGGAAATGCATAATGAGAATTATTTGAATGGAGACACTGACGCTGATGACGATGTTGAAGCTGTTCCAGAGGGGAGAGGTGGTGATTATCAACAACAGAGATCCGCAATGCCCTGTGTAGATATTTTTCAACTTTGTAAATACGTGTTTTTGTTAGTATGTCTATTAGCATGAATGTTCTCATGTTAACCTTAAAAAGACATCAGTTTTGCAGAGTCAGTTACATTTTTGTTGCAGATGATTCAAAATTATTACGTTGACTTTTGTGATTGTTTGGTCAATGACTTTTTGTAATATTTCGACTTATGTGCATGTTCTGAATTACACATTTAAATGTTTAAAGACAATATTTTTTTGTAAGTTTTATTTACTTGACTGTCAATGTCAACAATTCAAACAAATGTGCATTAACACACAATAAAGTGCTGCATAGAAAAAAGTTGTTCATAACATTTCATTACATTACATCTTGAACTTAAAGAAAACTTTTCACACATACTTTGTGTTTAGATATAACTTAACATTTCCTCAGTTTGCAAGCATGAAACACAGGTAAACATCCTGATAAGAAACATTAAAACCTTATGCATGTTACAACACACAGATATAGCAACAAATTGTAACATACATCTTAAAGGTTATAATAGTCTGGACTGGTGTGGTGTGGTGGAGCTCCAGAAGGTGGCAGCTGATGGGAGCTGTGTGGAACATGATAAGGGGGGCTCTGATGGGACGGACCACCAGACCAGGATGATGAAGGAGGAACCTGTGTGTTCACCATATTGATGAGTTCCATCCATCCATCCATTTTCTACCCTTTAATCCATTTCTGGGTCAGGGGGGTGGCAGTCAGAGATGCCACCCAAGTCTCATAGCACCAGCCCCTCACTGACCCTCTGCAGGTGGTGAGTCCACAGGAGGACGGCTGCTCTCTGAGTGTGAGCATAGCCTTGATCTTTCAGCGGGGGCTTTGGGCAAAGTGGGGTTAAGTGTCTTGCCCAAGGACACAACGACAGCAGTCATCAGTGGGAGTCGGTGGAGAAGGTGCAGAGGTGGGAATTGAACCCACGACCTTCTGGGCTTAAGGCCAATGCTCTACCAACTGAGCTACTGTCGCCCCTTGATGAGTTGCGAAAAACAATTCGCCATCAGCTGATTTGAGGCTTGCATCTGGGTCATCAAGGCACTAAATCTCCTTTCATCTGCTTCCTGTTGCGGTTTGAGCATCTTCTGTAGAGCCTGATCCTGTTCTAACTGCCTGGTGTCTGCCTCCCTCATTTCCTCCAAAACCTTGTGGCTTTCTGCCATATATTTGGCGAAGTTGTCATCCCGTCCCCTGGCCTTTGCTTTTCTTTTCCTTGATTTGGCCCCAGGTATCTCAAGCCTCCCGCTGGCTCGAGTGGGTTCACTTTCCTGAGCACATGAGACGTCACTGTCCAGGCTAGTATCTGCCTCCTCGTCTGTAATGCAGCAGCACAATAACTATTGTTAATCTTTTAACATAGTAACTGTGTTCATAGAGAAGGTTTCTTGGTGACACAGATAGTCCGGGGACATCTGCTTCGGTCTCGGTGTCATCTGTTGGGGGCTCCATCGTTTCCTCATTTGACTCCACAATGTCAATAGGCTCCACATCAGGCTTTGTCCCAAGGATTTTATCCAGTGCCTCGTACCACTCAAACTTATCTTTAATTTTTGAAGTGCCTCCAGATTGTTTCAGAGCATCCCGTATTTTTATGTATTGCTGTCTTAGCTTTTTGGTTTTAATGCGGCACTGTTCAACTGACCGTTGGAAACCGCGTTCTCTCATCTGTTTTGAGAAAATTGCGAAAATGTCCGCATTTTTGTGGGTGCTCGATAGTTGGGAAATAATGTGCTCATGTGACCATATTTCTATGAGGCACTGTACCTCCTCTTTCGACCATGTTTGTCCCCGATTCATTTCCAGCGTCTTCAAAACAATGTTTACGGAAAAAGTTTGTGTTACCCAGAACACCGCGCGGCTTGCTACGGAAGCTTCGGTAGACCAAAAAGGGAGCTACGCACCAGAGAAGGGCAAAATCGAGGCCGGTCAGCGTTCTCACCAGCAGCGGACAAGACCGGAACCGCACCGAGACCAACTCCATAAGTTGGTCTCGATGCGGTTCTTTAGTCCGGACTAATTTTAACTGGTCCACTTTCACACCTGCTCAAACCAACCGTACTTGCAGGTGGTCCGGACTCCAGTCCGTTATAAGTGGACTAAATGGTGCAGGTGTGAAAGCACCCTCAATGTGCTCTCTTGTCTAGGCCACATCCCCGGGGCCGCTGTCCTCAGTCCCCCCCTGTTGGCTCCGCTCGGCAGCATTCCGCACTGGCCCGGTCCCATATCCACTCTTTGTACTCCAAAGGCCCGATCAGTCCTTTGTTCACTCGGCGCCACTGCAGCCGCTCGGGTTACTCCAGTCCGCTGTTAGCCCCTGTGTTTCCTTCTTTTTTCTGTTCATGGGGGGGAAGGAGGGGCCAAATTTAAAACCAGTAAATCAGTTATAACACCAAATATAAAAAACACACACCTGCAATTAAAAAATATATTTAAAAAAACCCAGTTAAAATGTGGGGTTAAAACACCCTCCATTCACTCACTCACTCATTACATTGAAACCTTTTGTGCATGTTTTTAGTGGTGTAGGAAACTGGATCACCCGGAGGAAACCTACAGTACACATACACAGGGAGAACATGCAAACTTCCCTCAGAAAGGCTTTGTATATCCCCTTTAAAACAGTCCAAGCAGATATAAACGAGAGTGTATGAAGACGGTAGCAGCAGCCAGTGTTTGAGAAAGTGCTCTCTCAGCTCCATAGATCAGAGTAAGCTCTTTTTCTTAGAGACTGTGACATTTAGGCTTGTCCCTGCAATATGGTGCCACTGACCTCAGCCGCCCTAACTTTACTGCAACGCCGCATGCATTCAAGTCAAGGAACCCGGCTGGATTTCAATCTTGGAAAGACAGAGAGATGAAATAGAATTATGTTTATTGAATTATGTTTGCATTGGTCGCTGCATGTTGTAGGTTCAGACCCACAAGGCTTATAGAATTCTCTTTAATCAGTTATACGGCGGTGCATGGATGTTGGATATGGTTTTGATGATGGATGTGGAAGGGTGAATTCAAACAGATTATCCCAATGACATTCCCCCAGGGTTTAGACCTCGTGGTGGTTGTGAAATGACAATGACGTGGAGAGGAGGTCCCACTGGGGCTGCCACAGAGTGAGGCTGGGTGAGCAAAGGGTTATTGGCAGCACAGGTGTGTAAATGTTGAATGTGGACTGGCTCGTGCAAACAGAAAAGGTGGAGGTCGACATGGCCTGGTCTTAGCCATCGATAAACTATGGTCAATTATCATATGCTACATTACGTCTGGGTCTGATCCTAGTGGCTGTAGTTTCCTCGGTTGAGTCCAATCCGACCAATCAGAGAGCGGAGGAGGCGGGTGTTATATGGAGGGGTCAGTGACATCAAGAGTTTGTGCCGATTTTGCCGGTTGTAGTTTGGTATTGGCGGCAAATGCCATAGTAAACTAATCTGTTCTGGTTCGGCTCCAAATATCAATAAATTGAAGCTGGAAAAAGAGGAATGTTTAGCAAATGTCTTTGCTGCAAATATGTTGTGGCTCTACTTCCCACGGGCTACGTTTTTGGCCGAAGCGACGGCTAAAGCTAAATGCTAAAGCTAAGCTTAATGCTAAAGCTAAGCTTAATGCTAAAGCTAAGCTTAATGCTAAAGCTAAGCTTAATGCTAAAGATAGGCTAAATGCTAAATGCCTCACTCACTCGGGCTCATTAAAAACGTAAGGGTAATCTGCAAAAAGCGTTGACCCCTCCCAGCTGTAAACGGAGCTCACTGAAACAAATCCAGACCTTAGTACAAAATGAAATGAGTATGATTAGACCAGGCTAAGGTCGACCGGTCTATATACTGTAATCCAGGTCAAAAACCTTTATAAGATGACCATGGCAAGAATTGGAGAACCGTATTGTTATTGTGATGTCAGAATGCATGGATAGATAGATTGACAGATTTATTGACTTTATTATCCCTGTGGAAGAAATGGTGTCCAGCAGCAAAAATACATCCTCCGTAGAAACAGTATTAATTGGTGCCATTCTTAAAATAGGTGGTGACTAACTATGTATTTTTGCCTCCTGCTAGGGCCCAGTCTGGACTAAACATGGGGAGACTGATTTTGAGATTAGATAGTCTTCCTGAAAATGTGAAACAGGCGTCTTCTCTGACAATCTTCAAACCCAGGTTAAAAACCGTTTGGTCGAGCTGTGCTACAACAGGGATTTTGTCTTCACTCTTTTTGAATGCACTGTGATTATTTCTGATTGTAATGCCTTGTGTGACTATTTCTGTGACTGTTTTGTTCAGCGCGTTGAGTTGCCTTGTGTTATTAACCGTGCTATACATATAAACTTGCCTTGCCGCTCTGATTCATGGTACTTAATATCAAACAAAATCATCTCTTCTTCTTTACAGGCAGCGATCGTGGCCGAGCTTCTCCCCACTGAGGCGGCGCTGGCAGCATTAGCAGGACGGGGGACGGACGCTAATTTACCACACAACCTCTGGACTTAGCGCAGTGTAAACAGCGCTGCTCGAGGCTTTTGGCTGCGGCTGCGGGAGACGAATGAAAACAAACAATCTCTCATCACTCCTCGTTTAGAAAAGTCCTGCAGGGTCTAGTGTTTGTTTGCGGGCGGGAACAAGTGGTCCACGGCTCTGAACGTGGAAGAGAGGGTCCTGCGGTGACGACAGTGGTTTTCAACGTTTGTCAGTGAGCAAAGTTGTAGCTTCATTCAAAAAATAAAATAAGTATTCAGAAGAAGAAGAAATCATTTTGTGCTCAACATGGAGAAATGCGTTTTGATTAGTCATATACACATATCTGTTACTTCTGCGCTCCATATAGGCATAAGTGGGGTAAAGAGTCTTGCCCAAGGACACAACGACAGCGGTCTAAAAGTCGGTGGAGAAGGTCTTGCGTTGGGCCAATGCTTTACCAACTGAGCCGCTGAAAATTGTTTATGCCTTAACACTTACTTTCCACCATCCAAAGACATTTTTTACAATACACCAATTGAGATACCGTACCGTATACCTAACACATACTTAAATTATAGTGACTTCTTTACAGGGAGAGAGGGAAAGTTGATCCTGGACAAAGCACCACATTTGTTTTGACCCAGCTCTGCTACAGTAAAGGGGGTAACGTAAACCAAATGGCAAATAGTTATTAAAAAAACATAGTAATAAACAGGAATCTAAAACGGATACATTAATATGCCATGTCCAAACCCGTAAAATGTGACTTTCTAAACTACGGTAGACAAACAAACTGTGCTTGAACGGGATTGGCCAGGTGGGAAGCTTCTCCTCCAATTAACTGCAAGGCTCAAAGGAAAAGGGAAGCCATATCACAGACAGAGTGGATAGCACTCTCTGGCTCCTCTGGGTTCTAATCCCGGTCGGAACAGGGCCTTTCTCAGTGGAGTTCGCATGCTCTCCCTGTGTCTGTTTAGGTTTCCTCCGGGTGCTCCAGTTTCCCCTACCACTAAAAGCAGTTGAAACTAAGCCTTTAATAGATTTAGTTTTTAAAGAGAAAGAAAGTCATGCATTTTAGATATTAGCCAACCTTTTTTGTTTAATTGCAGTTTGTAGCCACGGTTGCTTTGGCCACTGCCGGTAAAACAAGGCAAAACTAACAACAAATATGTGTCTATGTACAGTATGGATAGATATTATTTACAGGGAGAGGGAAATAAATCAAACCAAACAGACTTTGTATTTTTGTTTTCCCGTTTGTTTACACCTGCAGCTTTGAAATAAATGAATACATGGAAAATGAATTAAATTAAACTATGAGGGACCAATTTCTCTGGTTGTTCAGTTGTTTGCCAAACCGGAGAGCAAGGTCACATTCTGTTGGAAACTAGTGTGAGATTTCATAACACTTTGAAGCAACTTGTAAACTCATCATTCTATCAATGTGCAGAAGCCTGTACTTTTCCACTTCATGTTTTGACTATCTCTGCTGGCACTGTGGCAGCTGCTGATTGGAGGTCTCCATGCCAACGCTCTGTATAATACACTTGTTCGTGTTGTTTGTGCTGTCTCTACCATCGACAATAAAACATTTCTTTTGTCTGAATGAAAGACGTGATCCCAGACTTTGTCATCTTCTTCACTAGTAGAAATTTAAAGCCAATAGATCATATTATGACATTAAATGGCACGGTGGCTGAGTGGTTAGCACTCTCGCTTCCCAGCAATAAGGTTCTGGGTTTGAATCCTGGTCGGAACAGGGCCTTTCTGAGTGGAGTTTGCATGTTCTCCTTGTGTCTGCATAGGTTTCCTCCTGGTACTCCAGTTTCCCCTACCACTAAAAACATGTGCAATAGTTCAGGGTGAATGAGTGTGTGTTTGTGAGTGCGACTGTGGGACAATGGATGGAAATTATCCCAACGCTACAATCCGGAGTGATGTGTTCATGAACAAGTACTGCCCAAACCAAATAAAACAATAAATAATATATATAGATCTGCTGAATTATACACAGACAAACAGGGGACGGTGAAATGCAGGACAGTACCAGATTAGAATACACCATTATAATCAAATAATAATTCAATTTAAATACACATTAACACATGTCCATTGATTAAATAATAATAACATCCACTGGTGAACTTAAAGGTGCAGCATGTTGTGGTTAAGAGGCTTACACTGATAATCCACTCTGTAAGCCACACGCAGCTACGGTATATACATAAGAGGATAAAACAGTAAAAATGCAATTACTCAAAGTGTTTATTACAATTCTGGCTAATTAGCAAAGTAGCATTACAGCAAAGGGAAGATTGGTGCTGCTTTACGCCACCAATTTTAAATGAACTAATATTTACTGAGCACCGCTGCGCCGGATACACAAGCAATTACACCTGATTAACAATATGAATACCAATGCTGCACGAGGCTGTTCGTTCTACTGCGGCACGGGGCCCATCTCAGCCACGTTTTAATATGTTTTCAAACTTGGGCTGGATTTTATGTGTGTGTGTGTGTGTGTGTGTGTGTGTGTGTTGGGCCGATAAAGCAATGTTTATTAAATGGTGCAGTGTATTTCAATGGACGTCCTGCTCGTCATCAGCTGCACAATGGTTCTCAAATTGCTGAATTCCGACCAGTACCTTGAAATATGTTTTTATTTCGAAGAAGGAGTTTAATGAGAAGCTTCCTGGTATTGACCAGTTTTGGGTGGCTCTCTTTTTGTTGAGTTAAAGTAGCAAGCCATCACTAAATAGCCCTAATCCAGAGGTGTCCAAACTGGTCCAGAAAGGGCCGCTGTGGCTGCAGGTTTTCTATCAGACCCAACAGGAGCCGAGCAGACTCCTCCCATTTCATCAGTGAGTTCCTTCTTAACCAGTGTGGGCGGGTCCCGGCTCAAAAGTGGCCAAAATGACGTGCGCTGACATGCTGCAGTACCACCCCGGGCCTGTGGGGGTGGACCCGGAATAAGAATTAGCCAATGCTAACATATAGCATCTTCTTACCTCTGGCAAATGTCTTTACAGGATGGTCCAAAAGTTGTCTCTTGGCCCAAATCTCCGTTCCACATGTGTGTCAATGCTGAGTGTTCTGGACCAGTCTAGTTTAGTCGCTGTGGACTTTAGAAGTCTCTCGTTTAAATGAATGGGGCTCAATTTTTGGCCCATTAGTTAGAACGGCGGAGAAAGGCCTGACTCTGTCCGTTAATATTTACAGTCTATGGTCTTAACCTGAAGATTTGATGAAATGGGAGGAGTCTGCTCTGCTCCTGCTGGGTCTGATAGAAAACCTGCAGCCACAGCGGCCCTTTCTGGACTGGTTTGGACACCTCTGCACTAATCTGTCAAAATACATTAATAATCCTGCTCTTTTCCAATTATACTTTCACTGATAAAAGCAGTTCAGAAATATTAGAGTTTCAAAAGTTTTACAGCCCCTAATCTTGTTTTTGTTTTCATTTCGATGTCCCGCCCTCCACCGTTTCACCAATCAGAAAGTCTGAGATCCGGGCGCCAGAACTCACCGTGTGGAGCTAATCTCACTGGTAAAGTACCATGTGGCGCAGAACTATAAAAGGTCTTGTTGTGATTCTCAAATCATTGGACACGGTTATAAACATGTACACATATTTTTTAACATTTAACATTGAAAGTTTTTGCCTCAGTGCCTTGAACACTGAAGTGGAGCCGAGCGGCGGAAGAGAGAAATGGATTTCATTAACTTATAGTGAAGTTTATACATCAGTGATAAGCTCTCCGAAGGCCCCAGCACCAGAGAGCAGCCGCAGTCGACCACGAAACCGCCGCACAAATGAAATATTCACTTCATTTCCTCCTATGCAAATGTGCAGCACGGTAAATGACAACGACCAGGCCCCGAGAACACCGTGATCCAGGTGTGGTTCCCAAACGGTGGTGCGAGACATGGAACATCTCATATAGATCTGTGTTATGTATCATCTGTTTTTGCACATGACAGACCATAGACAGAATCAAAAAGACAGGAAAGGTGCAAACATGTTAAAAAAGTTTGAAAAATAATAGTATCTTTTGTGCAAGATTTATCATGTACCATTAAAAAAGAAAAAATAGGCTTCATCGGGTTAGCGTAGCTCTGTCCATCCGGCAGCACTCTCGCTTCTCTGGGTTTGAATCCCGGTCGGAACAGGGCCTTTCTGAATGGAGTTTGCATGTTCTCTCCATGTCTGTTTAGGTTTCCTCCGAGTGCTCCAGTTTGCCCTACCTCTAAGAGCATGCACAACAGGTCTGACATGCGCCTCCTGTACTGACCTCGCTCAAGAGACAAATGGCCATGATTGTAAAGTGCTTTGTGTGGCACGGTGGCTGAGTGGATAGCACTCTCGCCTCTCAGCAAGAAGGTCCTGGGTTCGAATCCCGGTCGGACCAGGGCCTTTCTGAGTGGAGTTTGCATGTTCTCCCCGTGTCTGCGTAGGTTTCCTCCGGGTACTCCGGTTTCCCCTACCACTAAAAATATGTCCAATAGTTCTGGCATGTGCCTCTTGTACTGGCCCCGCTCCCATCTCTGTGTGGAGTGAGAGACAAATGCCCAAAATTAACAATTGTAAACCGCTTTGAGACTCAGATCTGCAGTGAAAAGGCAGTATATAAATAAAAACTTACTTACTTACTACTTACTTTGTGACGCTGGTCTGTGAAAGGCGCTAAAAAAATAATTACTTACTTACTCCCATCCCTTTATATGCAACAGTCGTCCCTCTTCCACGTCTATACTTTTTCACCGAGAGCCAAAGCAATAAAACATACAGTACACTGCTGAAATTGGATCCCAGATGTGTGTCTTATAGTAAGTAAGTCATGTTTTTATATATAGCACGTTTTAAAGACCAACGTCACCAAAAGCACTTTACAATGTTCAGCGTTTATTCCCATCACTCCACACCCGGTGATGACGGAAGCGGGTCGCCGAACACACTGGACCATCAACACCATCCATTCACTCACTCGTCCTGATTCATTCCTATTGTGCATGTTTTAGTGGTAGGGGAAACCGGAGCACCTGGAGGAAACCTAGCTAGATTGTAGCACTCAGAATAAATGTGTAAAAAGAAAAATTGTTCCAGATTTTAGCAGCATGAATCTGAAATGCAGCCTCCCCATGTTTAGTTCTGACTCTGGGACCAGCAGGAGGCCAGTCCCTATGGTCCTCAGAGTCCCAGCAGGAGTCCAGTCCCTGTGCTCCTCAGAGTCCCAGCAGGAGGCCAGTCCCTGTGCTCCTCAGAGTCCCAGCAGGAGGCCAGTCCCTGTGCTCCTCAGAGTCCCAGCAGGAGGCCAGTCCCTGTGCTCCTCAGAGTCCCAGCAGGAGTCCAGTCCCTGTGCTCCTCAGAGTCCCAGCAGGAGGCCAGTCCCTGTGCTCCTCAGAGTCCAAGCAGGAGTCCAGTCCCTGTGCTCCTCAGAGTCCCAGCAGGAGTCCAGTCCCTGTGCTCCTCAGAGTCCCAGCAGGAGTCCAGTCCCTGTGCTCCTCAGAGTCCAAGCAGGAGTCCAGTCCCTGTGCTCCTCAGAGTCCCAGCAGGAGTCCAGTCCCTGTGCTCCTCAGAGTCCCAGCAGGAGTCCAGTCCCTGTGCTCCTCAGAGTCCCAGCAGGAGTCCAGTCCCTGTGCTCCTCAGAGTCCCAGCAGGAGGCCAGTCCCTGTGCTCCTCAGAGTCCAAGCAGGAGTCCAGTCCCTGTGCTCCTCAGAGTCCCAGCAGGAGTCCAGTCCCTGTGCTCCTCAGAGTCCAAGCAGGAGTCCAGTCCCTGTGCTCCTCAGAGTCCCAGCAGGAGTCCAGTCCCTGTGCTCCTCAGAGTCCCAGCAGGAGTCCAGTCCCTGTGCTCCTCAGAGTCCCAGCAGGAGTCCAGTCCCTGTGCTCCTCAGAGTCCCAGCAGGAGTCCAGTCCCTGTGCTCCTCAGAGTCCCAGCAGGAGTCCAGTCCCTGTGCTCCTCAGAGTCCGGGCTGGTTCTTTTGGGACTAACATGTCACTGATGGAGAGACTTGTAAAAAACACAGCTGTTATAACGTCTATCCAATGACAGATACTTCATATTCTGTCATTCCTTACATAACCCAGTGCAGAAATAACCACACATTCACAAATCAACATAAAAACGTCGGTGTAATATCATGTAATTCCAATGTTTCTGAAGAGTTGTTTTAAATGCTTGCTGTAGCGCTGGGTATTGAGCCTTTACAGATCCTGGGAGACAGAGCTTTGGAGATGCGGCTTCCACAGTTAATTTTGAACCAATTAAATCCAATTGACTCGGCTCCGGTTTGATTGTCAGTTACACAGCGTGCATTGGATCTCCATCAAGAGTAATTGCACTTCAGAGAGGGGCTAAGCGAGGGAGGGCTGTGGCGTGACAGCCCAGGACACGGGGCACAGGCAGAGATCCAACAAACAGCAACAACATGGGAAAAGGAGGAAGAAACGAGCCCAAAAATCTGGTTTCACACTTACGCCCATACATCATCAGAGCGGGGACACGCAGAGAGCGACTTAAAGCAATCTCCACGAGCCAGCCCCTCCGAAGATGACTAAATGACAAAACGCTTCCAGTGGAACAAATTAGAAGGATCTCAATTGCATTCACATTTCCGAGACAAGAAATAAATGGTTTTGTGCAGACCAAACTGTTGCCGTGTTACTATTCAGCCTAAACAAGTACATGCTGCTGTTGTGTGTGGAGACCTCACAAGGGCTTATTCAGAACCAGGAAAAGGACAAATACAAATGGAGGGAGTTGTTTTATGCCTTATTACCGATGGTCAGAGAATACACTGCTGTAGATTAAGAAGAAGGTCCTTCATTCGTCCCACAATGGGGAGATTTCAGTTTGATGCATACACCTATACACACATCAAGGCAAGCAGCACTTCGGCACTCCTTATCAATCAATCAATCAATCAAAGTTTATTTGTTGAGCGCCTTTCATGCACAGGGCAACACAAAGCGCTTCACAGTCCACATCACAAATCATCACATAAAACAAACACCAGAATCACAATTAAAACATTAAAATCACACAAAAGATTAAAACACAATTAAAACATTAAAATCACACAAAAGAATAAAACCATTAGAACTTTCAAAATTACACAAGAAATTTAAAAAAATAAATAAATGACCGCAGTGCATTAAAAATGGAGATAAAATCCTTCAGTTGTATGCACAGGCAAACAGAATAGTCTTTAACCTGGATTTGAACACCGACAGAGTAGACGCCTCCCTCACATCTTCAGGGAGACTGTTCCAGATCTTAGCTGCATGGATCTGAAACGCAGCCTCCCCATGTTTGGTTCTCACTCTGGGCACCAGCAGGAGGCCAGTCCCTGTGCTCCTCAGAGTCCGGGCCGGTTCATATGACACCAACATGTCACTAATGTATTCTGGTGCAAGGCCATGGAGAGACTTGTATACAAGCAGAGCCGTTTTAAAATCTATTCTTTGAGCCACAGGAAGCCAGTGCAGAGACCTGAGGACCGGACTAATATGGTCATACTTCCTGGTTCCTGTCAGGACTCTAGCTGCTGCATTTTGGATGTACTGCAGCTGCTTACAGGTCTGTTTGGACAGACCTGTGAGCAGGCCATTGCAGTAGTCTAGCCTGCTGGAGACAAATGCATGGACAAGAATCTCCAAGTCTGCCCTGGACACTATATTTCTAACTTTGGCAATGTTCTTCAGATGATAAAAAGCTGTTGATGTTATTGATTTTATGTGGCTATTGAAATTTAGGTCTGAGTCCAGTATTACCCCCAAATTTCTGACCTATAGGCTAAGTGGGTTAAGTGTCTTGCCCAAGGACACAACGACAGCAGACATCAGTGGAGTTGGTGGAGAAGGTCTCATGGTGGGCTCGAACCCATGACCTTCAGGCTCAAAGGCCATTGCTCTACCAACTGAGCCACTGTCGTATATTGACAATAATAATAAAAAAAGAGAATTCTGAATCAAAACTCACATGTGCAAAATACTTTACACTTTTAGCCCAGACCCTCATGCTGCTAACAGGTACAGTAGTATTCAGACCAGCGGGGATGGATCCAGGCTCATAATATGTCCAAAATGACGTAAGCTGAGGTGCTTGTAATACCACCCCGGGCCTGTGGGGGTGGACCTGGAATAAGAATTAGCCAATGCTTAAGTATGTATCTTCTCACCTCTCAAAAACAGCTTTACAGGATGGTCCAAAAGTGGCTCTTGGGCTAACGCTACATGTATGTTCCAGAAGCTGTCAATGCTGAGGGGAGTGTTTGGACCAGTCTAGTTTAGTCGCTGTGGACTTTTGAATGCACTCCTTAAATGAATGGGGCCTATGCCGGTTGACGCATGCGCAGATGCGGTTTTTACCAGCCCCCGCGGCCATTTTGAAACTGCTCACAAACGTTGAAAGTCTTGGCACATTAGTTTCAACGACAGAGATTGGCGTGACTATGTCTGTTAATATTTATTGTCTGTTTTATATATATTTGTGGGCGGCACGGTGGCTGAGTGGATAGCACTCTCGCCTCTCAGCAAGAAGGTCCTGGGTTCAAATCCCGGTTGGACCAGGGCCTTTTTGAGTGGAGTTTGCATGTTCTCCCTGAGTCTGCGTAGGTTTCCTCCGGGTGCTCCGGTTTCCCCTACCACTAAAAATATGTACAATAGGTCTGGCATGTGCCTCCTGTACTGGCCCCGCTCCCCAAAAAAAATCACAATTGTAAACCGCTTTGAGACTCCGATGTGCAGTGAAAAGGCGGTATATAAATAAAGATTACTTACTTACTAAAGATTACTTATTTACAGTCTCTGATCTAGAGGTGCGAGAAACTTCTGATTCTGAGATTAATCGTGATTCTGAAGTGGAAGAAACGAGAACGATTCACAAGCATCCAAATTCAGATTATTTAAATATGCAGAGTAAAGCAAAACTGAAATACAGTAAGCACAAAACAGACCGAGAGCGCGCATCCACAGCACACTCCTCCAGAGAAACACAGAACCACAACAACCGTGGCTGAGCTAAACCAACCCTCGCTGTGGGATCGACCTGCTCCGGGATCGACCTGCTCCGGGATCGACCTGCTCCGGGATCGACCTGCTCCGGGATCGACCTGCTCCGGGATCGACCTGCTCCGGGATCGACCTGCTCCGGGATCGACCTGCTCCGGGATCCTCGTACGCCACAGAGTTCACACTGTTTACTCCAAGGCTTTGTGTTCAGACCTGTATATATACTGTCTAAGTCCTGGTTTATACCTGGTTGGGAGTAGCTTAGCCCAGGATTTGTACTGGTTTGTCGTATATTGTCCACAACATGTTAAATGTAACTGAAGTAGATATTTTTTACAGCTATATACAGTATTTGCTGTTAGTCTGCCTTCTCTCAATCAGCCTTTTCCTACAAAGCCACTAAAGAATGGAATGGGCTCCCAGACAATCTAAAGAACAATGCAGATTTCCACAGTTTTTCACAGGCAGTTAAAGACTGGCTTTTAGATCAACAGTCCTGCTCGCACTAAAAGTACCAGATGGGTACTTGGCCATCAGGTGTCGTCTGATGGCCACCACACTATTAGTGTTAAAAACTATTGTATCTATGTGCTAATTATGTATAGCTACAAAATAATTATGAAAACTGTTGCACTTTGTCATTCTGCACTTTATGAATGCAACTGGCACTTTTCATCTGCACTTTTACTATATATTGCATGTTTATTGTCTATGTTTTGTATTTTAATTAACTCTGCTATGTATTTTAATTGTATTTTTGATTGTATAAGGACTACAGATGTAAATTAGCATTGTGCTAAATCTGGGACAGCCATCTTTTTAATGTACCTGTCCGTTGTCCTTTTAAATAAATAACTAACTAACTAACTTAATGTGGTGATTTTTGGTACAATTATCAAAACTCATGTTCTGTCGGAGAAACAAGACAGTGCAACGAAACCCAACAAGACAGACATAGAATAGAATAGATCTTTATCGTCTGTTCAAATTGAGCAGAGATTTGTCTTTCAACACGGCACAATTCAGGATAATTCATTTAACACACATAAAATACATTTAAAAATACATAAAATAAATGTAGTTAATAGTTTATGCAGTGCTACCGATTATTTAGAGCAGTGACTGCAGACGGGACAAATGATTCCGGGCCAGGGCGGTTCTGTATCTCCATCCTGATGGCAGCAGAGAGAAGGAGCCATACAGCGGGTGTGGCATCCTCAGTGATGACAGTAAGAGTCTACAGAAGAGTAAATCATACATACTGTTCATATATATACTGTATATGACGGCACCAGACTGTGAAGGCTTCATAAACAAGCACGAGGGTTATAAAGTAACTCCGGGTCGGGACAGGGACCAATAAAGGACCTTTAACAGGCGTGATGTGATGTGAGATCTTTTTTAGTGTCTGAGTCCAAGCACGAGCTGCAGAAACCCTGAACATTCTGCCCGTTGTGTTCCCTTCAAATCAAATGCACGATGCCTGACTGGACTTTTCAATATTCATAGATATCACGCAGTTTTGGAATGTCAAAGAATGCTGTGCTGAGCTGAGATGATAAATCCATCTTTTGTATCGAGCGGCTTTTGATTCCTACAGACGCACAGGCAGCTACTGGTGACAATTAACTCTCATACAAAGAAAAGTATACACCGCTTACACTCGGTTTGAGAGTCTACCGTCCAAGCACATAACAGCACGTGCACTAGAACCACCTCTGGCTCCCACTCCTCCAACAACAAGGCCAGATCTCTGCAATGAATGTAAAGAGAACTTGGAGTGCCCTTACAAAGCTCGAGCGGTTGTAAAGCCAATTCTCCACCAACACTGATGGAATATGAATGATGAAGACGCCTGTAAATCTTGTATTTTATTTAAATGTATTCAATTATTCAGGGAAAGCCTCATGAAATGCAGCTTCTGATTTTCAAAAGAGGGTCCTATTGAACAGAAAACAAACACAATACAATACAAAAGATTCACATTGACTCATTGAACGCACACAGGAAAGGTTTGCTCCGTCTGATCCCACTTCACCCCATACTACCTTCAGGACACATATACCTAATGTCTGTGTACAATAGTCAGATACAGTCCATACACAGCAGCTGGTAGTTAATACAGCTTCAAATGTACATACAGGTAGTTACTAAATAAACTAACATAAAATAAACACAGCCAGTAAAATGTGCAGGGAGTTGTATTTAGATAATTCCAATTTAAAAAAGCCAAAAGAGGTTGAGGATTGTGTGGATGGGGGTAGCCTGCTCCAACCAGATGGAGTTTGAGCTACTTCTGACTGCTTCATGGATTCTCGGAACAGAAAAGGTCAGTTCTTCTAAGTGAATATGAATTGGGAAAACCAGTCCGTTTGGAAGAGTTGGATCTAATGTGGACTGGATCGGAATGAGACAACGGGCAGTGATGCGTTCACGAGAACTGGGAAAATGTAAACTTGTATTTATTTAGATACAGGGTCCTATCTGTATTCAAGAAAACATGGCAACCCTTTTTGTCATTGGTAGATACGATCATTTTTCTTCCGGGTGTGTGTTTGTTTTTTAAATCTTATTTTTTATCTTTACCATGGGGGTGGGTGGGTGACATGCTACTCTACAATATATCATGTTGTTGTTCAAGATAGATAGATACTTTATTAATCCCCATCAGAGAAATGCAGGTGTCCAGTAGCAGCAAAAATCCAAAAATAAAATTGATCATTCAAAAAAAACTAACAATAGTAAAACTCAGCAACAGTCCTTCAGGTCTCAGCAGCAGAGGAACCGCTTGGTTCAGACCATTTTCTCTGCTTGGGTCCAAAGTAAAATGATAAATTCTTCATTAGTATTTTTCATAAAGTTATCATTCCTCCAGTGAATTTTCACCTGATCCACTTGGTTCGGACCATGAATCCTCTCTGCTCTGGTCTGGACCAGTGTAAAACCATGAATCCTCTCTGCTCTGGTCTGGACCAGTGTAAAACCATGAATCCTCTCTGCTCTGGTCTGGACCAGTGTAAAACCATGAATCCTCTCTGCTCTGGTCTGGACCAGTGTGAAACCATGAATCCTCTCTGCTCTGGTCTGGACCAGTGTAAAACCATGAATCCTCTCTGCTCTGGTCTGGACCAGTGTAAAACCATGAATCCTCTCTGCTCTGGTCTGGACCAGTGTAAAACCATGAATCCTCTCTGCTCTGGTCTGGACCAGTGTAAAACCATGAATCCTCTCTGCTCTGGTCTGGACCAGTGTAAAACCATGAATCCTCTCTGCTCTGCTCTGGACCAGTGTAAAACCATGAATCCTGTCTGCTCTGCTCTGGACCAGTGTGGTTTCATTTGCCACGTGTCCGCTAATAATGTGTCTGAATGCAATTGTATTGACAATTACAGTGTGAGTAATAACTTTGTTTCTGATAAAAAACACACAATGCGCTCAATGCTAAATTAAGCTAAATATAGAAATGAACTTATTTTTCTTGGCTCATGTTCTGTGACTTTTAACCTCACGCTGAAGCATCACTTCCACACTCCTTATAGGCGTAGTAGGTTAAGTGTCTTGCCCAAGGACACAACGACAGCAGACATCAGTGGGAATTGGTGGAGAAGGTCTCGTGGTGGGCTCGAACCCACGACCTTCGGGCTCAAAGGCCAAAGCTCTACCGACTGAGCCACTGTCGCCCCGAATGAACTTTGTATTCTTTTGTTTTGTAAATGTCCTCAATGCTGGGGTCACTGAGAGTGTTTCTTATTTGAAGTTTTTGTTGTATTGTATATTAATCTATTATTTTTTTTATTTTACTATTGTACATGTTTTTAATGGTAGGGTAAACCGGAGCACCTGGAGGTAACAAAGGAAAAACGCTGGTGGTGGAATGGAACCCAGGACCGTGTTGATTCACCAAACGTCAAATCAGTGTCAAAAACAAAATGAATGGCTGTTTTCAGAATCTTTATGGATCCGTTTTGAAGAAGAGTGTGTGTTTTTGTCCCAGAGACTATGCGTTTGTCGTCTGGTATTGTAGATCCTCGTATAAAGGGCATCAAAGAGGGAAAAAGCCGAGGAGTTTGAACGCGGCAGAAGGTATTTATGGGAGTAGATTCATGAGGTGCCATCCACGGATCACTTCTCAGGGCTGGAAAACCGTAACGCTGCCGCTTAATTTACAACACAACAGAGCCGCGGGACACACAAGAGAAATGTGACCAATATTTCTGAAGTGCCGTCATTTCCAAAGGTTTCTGAAGCGAGAGGTCGATGCGGAGAGAAGAGGTCTGCTCAGGACAGGAGGGACTTTATTATCGGCCGAGTTAAACAGTTAGAAATATTTAGATTTATTCAGTGTAATTGCGTCAGCTCTCGTAGACAATCGGTGAGCAAGTGAGTTTGACAATAACCCAATAACCCGCCAACCTGGCAACAAGGGCTTTAAACCACATTTTTACATTTTCACAGTGTACTATTCATTTAAAGCTGGCCTGGGGTAACTTTTTAGTTTTAATGTTTTTTGTCCAGACAGAACAAGCCCTTTAGCTGTTTTTAACCTTATCGTGGTTGCACACTTCTGTCTTTTTTTGCGCGTCTAATTGATTCTATCGCTGCCAAATATGACATTTGTACATTTCTCCATTGTAATGTATTTTATCTTATCTTTTCTTGACACATTTTTGTCTGAAAACGCTAGATTTATGCATTTGACAGAACTAAACTATTTTAGAGCCGGGAGTTAGCGACATGTATTGTATTTTATGGTTATTTCTGTTCAAAAGTTAGGTTCCAAAGCTTTAAATTCATTATCTACTTTGAGAGGATGATCAAAAGAAGAAATCAGTTTCCAATATTTTTTCTATCAAGACTTGAATAAACTTCATCTTCATGAATTTGAAATGATTAGATCTTAAACGTGCCCTGTTTGATCCTTAAAAGATTACATGATAAACTGATTACAATGTTCTTTAAGATAAAATAAACTTTATTGATCTCACAATGGACAAAATGACAAGCCCCATCCAACACCACCACAAACACGTCCCCCCACCACTTCTGTCTGAACGCCGTGTTTTCAACATGAGATGATAAAGGGTTGAGTGATTGATAATCTGAAGTACTATGTCATGATCACAGCTGTTTTCTGACTTTCACAACTAAATCTAAATATATCGTTTTCATTTTTCTCAATTTAGTTTATTTTTCATTTTAGCCCTAAATCCCAACAGCAGTCACCTCAGCGGACATTAAAAAGTTGAAATGCTTCAGTCTAATCAATCAAGTTAAAGCTGAATAAATATGTCTCACGAGTTTCTGGCTCTAAAACAGTTGGTTCTATGTCGCCACATTTTTGTCATGTATTGAAGCATTTACAGAATTTACAGCTAGTTAAGAAACAGCTACTTCTTATTTTGTATTTAGTATATTGTGTGTGCTCCCTGTGTGCTCTTACTGTCCGGTCTGTGCGCTGCAACACTGAAATTTCCCCACTGTGGGACGAATAAAGCAACTCTTATCTTATCTTTTGGCGTCACATTTTTGGATCAAATTTTTCAGGCAGAAAAGTCGAAACAAGAGACTCACTCAATGAAAATAGACAAGCAAAGAGTGACTCACAGGGGGTCCTTTTTCAGAAGAGCAAAATAAAACCTTTTCTAAAACGATAAAAAACAGCATGTTGTGGTCCGTTCACAGAATATGACTCTTCATGTTGGGGCAAACAACGTGGTTCATTTATGGGAAGAAAAGGCAGCCTCAGCTTTAAATATACATTGAATATAATTATACTTGTCTAAAAACTCAAGGAGACCGGGCCTTTTCTGCTGCTGCCCCCTCTGTACATTAGAGCAATCAAATACAATCTAAATCTAGTCCAAAGACACGTTTTTACACCTTTGATTAAAACACCAACTGAGTTTTAATTTTCACATGTATTTGTATGTATTGTATGCTGGGGTTTTTTATTTTGTGTGTGCCTGGGAAGCACTTTGGGCAGCTGATGTTGTTCTAAATGTGCTATACAAAATAAAGCTGTTGACATTGATAATGATTTGGCCAACAGAAAAACATATAATCGTGTTCAGAGTAAGCCCTGCTGCGTGGCCTCCCCTGGTGATCGCTGGTTCACACATGGTCCACAGCCAGACTCCATTCACACCCACTGTGTCTCCCGACGGGCGACCATCCACTTCAGGGAAACACTGAAGACACCAGCTGCGAGACACAACACTGCCTTTGTAAACTCTCAAGCACGGAATGTGTCTGGGAAGCCGATATCTGAGAACCATCACTACGAGAAATTAGACCAATATTGTTTTCACGACAAAATAGTAGCATTCAAACCGTAAAGTCTCAGGCCTGTGGTAAAAACCATGTTGCTATAGTTACTGCATGCTCTAAAACGCATGTGTCATGGGGGAATGACGGACCCAAAATGCACGAAAATGAGGATTTAATGATAATGGGTTAGTCCAAAAAGTAAACACAGGAACCAAGATAACGGACAGACAAAGACCAAGACAAGACAATGGACCAGCAACAAGTGGAGAGGAGCACAGGTACATACCGTAAAGACAGAGAGACACTGGGGAAACTCATCAGGGCGACGCAGAAATCTAGACTGGGGAACAAGACAGGAAGTAAAACTGAGAACTGATATTAAAATAAAAACCGCTTATACAGACAGAAGAAACAGAGAAGTGACCCCTGCCATCTCTCGGCCAGACCAAAAATAAAGGACTTTCTCACAAGTGTACAACATCTTTTCAAATGAAGACAGTATTTTGTGGTCTTCACCCAAACAAGCTCTAAGCTAGATAAGATAAGAGATCCTCTATTCGTCTCATGGTGGGTAAATCAGCCGCTCTACTTTGGTTATTTTCAACATAGACATTGACAAACCAATCAGCCCTGATCACATGAACTGACTCACCCCCCCAGCCCGCTGTGTTGAGGCGATTACCACCAGGATGCCACTGGTTCGATACTGGGGCGGGCGCTATAATGAAATGTGTTACGGCCACTACCAGGCCGTATAGCCTCTCCTCTCAGATGGGACCTGCGCTCATTGGTGCGTCAGACGGAGCCGCGCCTTTAAAGCTCTGGTGCTCATTCCGCTCCCATCCTGCCACCTGCGTGCCCCGCCTCCTTCAGTTTGGTTTGCCTGGTTTGGTTTGGTTAGTTTTGGTTAGTTTAGGTTGTGGCCTATTTTCTACACACTATTCAACACCGCAGACTTACCTTCACAGCACATACACTCGCACGCACTCACTACAGACTTACACACCCCATTAAAACATTAAGTTTGGTTATTAATAAACATTATTCCAATTGGCAACAGTTTGGCGTGTTTCTGTCATTTCTATTTGAGCCGAGTTATGACAAATGTCAGTAGCTCTTGACACAAATGTTTAATACAGACTGAATGGATAACAGATCTAAAAACTGATCTTACTTTGTTATTCAGAAAACTACTATTTTTAACAAAAACCTTTATAGATGAATAAATGGTTAAATAGCTATGGAAGAGACAAAACATGCTACTGTCTGCTCTACAGTAATAATCTATGACACTCTTTAGACGCTTTAGACATTTAAAATATCAATAAAACCATAATATCGCTGCCAATAGTTCACTGATTCTGTTTCCTACTTTTTCTTTGACAGAAATTCTATCCACAGCCAGGAGCCGGAGGGAGTCTCTGCTGTTAGCGGACGATTTTGTCTCTGTTTCACAAACCAGGACCTTCAGCATGCACCGGGACAGTCTGCAGCCGAGTGTGAAGCGATAAGAATCAACTCCAAATCCGAGGACATGCTGCTCGACCGGAAAAAAGGTCCCAGTGGATGGTGAGGTCCGCAAGTATCTTACTAGTATCTATCTAGAAAGAGGGAGCAGCGTCTGCAGTCAAAGCTCTCGAGTTAGTGGTCAATCTACGCTCCCACCCTCACCTCTGCTGACGAGCTTTGGAAGAGAAGAGACCCCAGGGATAACCCAGGATACGTTGGTGGGACTATGGTCCTCAGCAGTTCAAAAACTATGTGTGGATAGGAAAATCTGGGCATCTCTGTTTGGACTGCTGCCCTTGTGAACCAGCGTCTCTGTTTGGACTGCTGCCCTTGTGACCCGGCATCTCTGTTTGGACTGCTGCTCTTGTGATCCAGCGTCTCTGTTTGGACTGCTGCTCTTGTGACCCAGCATCTCTGTTTGGACTGCTGCCCTTGTGACCCGGCATCTCTGTTTGGACTGCTGCTCTTGTGACCCAGCATCTCTGTTTGGACTGCTGCTCTTGTGACCCAGCATCTCTGTTTGGACTGCTGCCCTTGTGACCCGGCATCTCTGTTTGGACTGCTGCCCTTGTGACCCAGCATCTCTGTTTAGACTGCTGCCCTTGTGATCCAGCGTCTCTGTTTGGACTGCTGCCCTTGTGATCCAGCGTCTCTGTTTGGACTGCTGCTCTTGTGACCCAGCATCTCTGTTTGGACTGCTGCCCTTGTGACCCGGCATCTCTGTTTGGACTGCTGCCCTTGTGACCCGGCATCTCTGTATGGACTGCTGCCCTTGTGACCCAGCGTCTCTGTTTGGACTGCTGCCCTTGTACACCCAGTGTCTCTGTTTGGACTGCTGCCCTTGTACACCCAGCATCTCTGTTTGGACTGCTGCCCTTGTGACCCGGCAACTCTGTTTGGACTGCTGCCCTTGTGACCCAGCATCTCTGTTTGGACTGCTGCCCTTGTGACCCAGCATCTCTGTTTGGACTGCTGCCCTTGTGACCCGGCATCTCTGTTTGGACTGCTGCCCTTGTGACCCAGTGTCTCTGTTTGGACTGCTGCCCTTGTGACCCAGCATCTCTGTTTAGACTGCTGCCCTTGTGACCCAGCGTCTCTGTTTGGACTGCTGCCCTTGTGACCCAGTGTCTCTGTTTGGACTGCTGCTCTTGTGACCCGGCGTCTCTGTTTGGACTGCTGCCCTTGTGACCCGGCATCTCTGTATGGACTGCTGCCCTTGTGACCCAGCATCTCTGTATGGACTGCTGCCCTTGTGACCCAGCATCTCTGTTTGGACTGCTGCCCTTGTGACCCAGCGTCTCTGTATGGACTGCTGCCCTTGTGACCCAGCATCTCTGTTTGGACTGCTGCCCTTGTGACCCGGCATCTCTGTATGGACTGCTGCTCTTGTGACCCAGCAACGGATAAAGAGGAAAAAACTAGAGAATAGATGAATAGAATATGAATGAGCATACACGCTTCTGTTTTTCAGTCTTGTCATTCATGATCTATGACAGGGGTCTAAAACTCACTTTGGTCGGGGGAAAAACTTAAAAACATTAGAGCTGTTTGGGGCCAGAGGTGTGAAAATCTGTGGACAAAATAATATTTGAAATAAGTTCGATAAAAGATCATATTTTCTTGTAGGTTTGGATTCAACCAAAACGTCAATAAGAGGAAGACTGATAGTAACTAAAATGTAACTATAACTTCTGCTTACATTTCAGAACAGATACATGGTTGTTTTCCTGAGACAGTAGACGTCATCACGACATAAACCAAGCCATAGCAGCCACTTACCCTCAATGCTGCATTTTACTAAAGAGAATTGAAAATCATTTCAGGGGCCACTAAAAATTGTCTTGTGGGCCGGATTTGGCCCATGGGCCTGAGTTTGACATGCCTGATCCATGCTCATAAAGGATTCCAAAACACAGTCATCCTGCTTTGAACAACTATGTGTGTAAATGACCAGGTGTAACAACAGATTCTGCAGCGTGTGGCCTGGTACTGCCCCTTTAACGATCAATACTCGCATCTGTCTCTTTCTAATCATCCATGACTTCATTGGACATAACAGATTTTTGCAGATGTGTCGAGAATTACATGATCAAAACAACGTCCTGATCCGTCCGCCTGGTTAAGCCACCATTTTGCGAGCTAAACATCCGTCGAAGCCTGGCTCACGGCGCTAATAGGGCTTTGGGCTTTGTTCTCCATGAGGAACGACCCATTTGGAAGCAGACAAAAGCAGATCAAAAAAAGGATGTTTGCTTCCCCTGATGAGAGGCTGGAAACATCTCTCTGTTTGTCATGTTGTTTAACTGTTAATTAGTGCACAGGCACGAGCTCCGACAAATGGACCAAACCGACGCCGCAAAGTCCTCAGAATGAGAAATTAGGCTGGTTTTGAAATTAGCAAACATTGATCCG